>KZ308400.1:0-533255 GCA_000376725.2 Ladona fulva | reverse complement strand
TATAATATATATTTATATAATATAATAATTTGTCGTGCCACGCACGCAAAATAATTAGACTATACCATCTCCTTCAGAAAAGGATAGGCTTCAGCAAAGAGTGTATCTTCAAACCGATAATTGGTAAGCGCATACAAATTTTAAACGAGAATTATATAACTGTACAGGCATTTCCATACAAAAGTTTCGAAGAAAACATCCCTCGAGAGGATATAATAATGAGCTTTTATTTATCTCTGAAGGGGATATAGACCGAACGAACATACGTGTTTTTTTTTCTACCAGAAAAGGAAGGAGGGAACAACTTGGAATATTTTCGTGGATTATCTCAGAAAGGAAATTCTTTTTTTCTCCGCAGTCGAGAATCATCGTGGGATGGATTTGGGCTGGGGGTGGAGGATACGGCGATACGTGTAATGAAAGCAGCCACGAGGGAATGATTTCCGCGCAGGTCGTCGGCGGTCATTACATCCTGTTCATCCATCGCTTCCCTTCTGCTGCTTCGAAAAAATACGCGAACGAAAACATCGAGGGAGGATAAACAGTCGCGACACAACGGAAATAAAACGAAAAATTCGAAACGGCGCCCTTGCGGGCTCAAAAAAGCCAATGTCCGCTAAGCAAACACGAGATGGATGGAGAGAAAGAGAAAATTAGGTGGGGTGAGGTGCAAAGTTGGCCGGAGGGGAATGGAGAGTGGGGCGAAAAAACTGGAGGAAAATGAGAGTGAGAGAAAGGGATGAAAGTGTTCCGGGATTAGGATGAAAGTTACGATACAAAAACGATACGCGCGTTGATCGAATCGTTGAAAAGAGGATTCTCGTTTTTGTGCTCTGTAATGAGGACAAGAATGGATAGGTGGAAGAATCCTATCGGGCAAAATTATCGATTGCTTGAGACAACGAAATACATCTAACAAAGTGGTTTGTGTTTTTGAATGAATTCATCATGCTAAAACAGTATTCTTAGACCAACAGACATTAGTTATCACATACTTTTGAATTGAATGAGTTAGTGAAAGGTTAACTTAGGATTAATTTATTTATTATTGTGAATGAAACAAAGAGAAAACATTTCCATACACGGATCATTAAGTCTCTCCACCAAATTTCTCTAAAGGGGCCAAAAATGAAGACTCCTTTTGGGTCCCTCTTCAACCACAAGTCTCACCGAGATATTGGGGGAGATATACCCTGCGTCTCTTTAGAATAATTTAGTTTACAGATTCTGATAATTTTTATTTCAACATGACGGAAAAATATTGCCCTCATAATTGTATGTTGTTCGAAGTCATATCTAAGATACACGGCAAGACGGCAGCTACATCTTACGGTTGAAAGGGCTACAGAGAAAGTGCTGATACTTAATGATTTTCTCGGTAAATTTGTATTAGTTTTTTAGATCAGATTTGCATCAAATTCTAATCGTGGATAATACAAAAAGGCCCCGATTCCGTTCAAAATAACAACTGAGACGAATTTAGGGAGTTGTCAGGATGTAAACATTTACTTAACGATATCGTGAAGAAACCTAATTGGCCCATACTTCACCGCTTTAATAGCCAATAACAAGAATAACACGGAAACAAGAGCGTAATTTTCCGAAATGAAAATAATCTCATTAGTCACGAGAGACATTCGCGATCTGTTTGCTTTGGACAGAGATGAGGATGCCCACATAAAGAAAGAGGAAGAAATATTCGTGGGCGTGGGTGCTCTAGAAAGCCTTTTTACCACGTCCGCCACTGACATATGGGCATCGTTATACGGAACACAGCTCCCGAATGGTTTCCTATCCATTCCGTATCCACAGTCAAGTTTCCTAATGCAAGCGCCACCTACACCAAAAGAGCCACTCCGACAACCACACGGCCACTAAGGGGTTATCTTCATAACTTTTCCCAATGCAAAGCACCCAGTTATATTCCCTTTGACTTCAATGAAGGCCTTAGTTTTAACTGAAAGTTAAACGAGCTTCCCTTTTGTCAAGGAACTCGCATGTGTACGGTATTGATGTTGGAGAAAAAATGTTTGGCTGGGTACATAGGTAGGTAAAAGGACGTTGATATATACATAGTAACGAAAGCATACATCACAGGGAATAACTGCAGAAAGAAAAATAAATCATCAAAGGTCGCAAGCGACCATTTCATGCAGCTATAGAACAACATTGTTTCAACTCCTCCATTCCACTTCCTTTCCGGAAGTCTCCTGTTTCTGCAGCCTTCTCCATTTCTGGACCTCACTTACCTAAGCAAAACTAGATCAATTTACACTACTGATGGCTCTCGTTCCGTTCCCTGGTTTCCTGCTCCTCTCGGCACCTCTTCCTTAACCCTTAAATCCTGAAGTCCATTCTCTTCGTTAATGGTTAGTTGTAGGTCACTGCCTTAAAGATGGGAAGGAATTTATTTCCTTACGATCCCTGGATACGCCCACTTTGAAGCGTTTGCCTTAACGACTCTCATTTCCACTTTCCACGTGAAATGCTATTAGGGAATGGGCTTCCTCGAGGCTTTTGAATACTGATCGATTGTTACGTTAAGAATCGGTAAGCGTAGTGGTGTTGTTCACGATACCTTACATTAAAATAGAGAGAGCGAGAGATGGATAATGTTTGGTACCGCATGAATATGGTCTCTAATGTTGTGAATGAATGGAGTATATTCCTACACACGAATGGGGTAGTGATTCTATTCATAATGAAAGCTATAAACTAGAACTGCAAACGGAAATCTCAATGGTATTAATTAAGAATAAATATTACACAATATCAGGAAAACATTTCACTCTCTCACTTTAGATAAGAGGTATGATCGATGTTATTTCAATATGTTTTGAGTTTGTAGTTTTCACTGTTTACTTAACGATGATAACCAGCGATAAAAAAGTATTCATACAAATGTTGCTTTTAAACATCGTCCATGCCTTTCCTATTTTTTTCTTTTAAATGATAGATTATGTTCGGCAAAAAAGGAACTACTGTTAAAAACTTACTATTCTGATATTCTTCTCCGCACTTTATTAAATGACCAAAAATCGCGAAGAAGCTTAAGTATTACAAAAAAGCTAAACTTCTATTGGTAAGAATAGTTAATTTTAAGCATAATCCATTGGTAAATAATTGGACCACCTATTGGCTACCAGTATCACTGACAGTAGTTTACATCTGCTTTTTAAGCACTCATGTCCATTCACGGAAAGCGGTAGCAGCTTTAGTAAACTTTCGCTCGATGTATGAAATGGATTCAGGAATTCCAAAGGTGTACACAAAGTAAAATAGCGTCAGTATCTCATCTCTATGGTTACAGAGAAAAGAAAAGAATTCGTTTACACTATCAAAGCCTACCATGGAGACAAACGAGAGTTGATTGGCGCCTCAAACGCGCACGTAAAGTGCTCTCCAAATTCAGAGCATTAAGTCCCTGTGTCACTCAGACCCTTTTCTTCCACTTTTAATCCTCTTCTGAGCTTTTCTTCCCCGACACCGCAACCTCCGCCTCAATCTCGAGCTCGGCTCCGGTCTCATCACCGAATGCTCTCCCTCTCATTACCACTTTCTCCACTTCTTTTCACTCGATCTCCTGCCCCCAAATCCTTCGGAAGTGCCCCAAACCGATCCTTCGATCCCAATCCCCCTTATTGGACTTTTTTCTCTCTCCTTCTCCTATATAACTCTTACTGATGAGCTTCTGGAGTCATTGTCATTAAGTTGCGAACAGATGGTTAACACTATCCCTCGCGCATTTTCCTTACGTCCGTAACTACGTCTCACCAAGGAGACACTCGCAAGAAGAGTTAATGAACATTTCCCTTCCTGGATTATATTCATAACTCATACGTTTACGTGTAGTATCACATTCCATGAAAATCAATTCGTATTAGAGAAAAAGAGAAAAAAAATGATACTATTATATATTCGATCTTTTATGAGCGACCATAACTGCGTTATAATAGGAAAATGCATATAAATTTCAAATTTTTATGCATTTTAATAATGCATAATAATAATAATAATAATAATAATCCGGAATCTTAGAATTATTAAACACTGCTGGGAATTCTTTTTATTTCATTAACCAAACGGAATGCAAGTCTCATGTAATAAAACACTGATGATATGTGTAGCTTTTCTTCGCGATAATTGTTCCTCGACTACACTCTATTACAGCCATCACTATCATTTAACGTTCTTTCGATAACAAAAAAATCAAGCAACGACTTTTTCTTATATCAGATATGAAATAGTTCACGCATAATTTTTATTAATGTATCGTTTATGCGAATTATAGAATTTGAACCCCCTAAAAAGGCACGTAATATAAAAGAAAGCGGTTTAATATAATATATTCTTAGTATTATTTGCATTTTTGTTCTAATTACTGCATATTATTAAATGATTTATTTAGATTACTGTAGAGATTTCAAACGCTTCAAGGTTTATGAACAGAGGAGGAGATTATCTTGTTATAATCCTGTTTCGTTGCTTTCGTTGCTTTCCCGATTAGTTTGTATTATTCCTGCCTTTTCAATGCTATAGTTATCGCTCTCTTTATCATCAATTTTCTTCAAACGCTAAGCTTCTCCCTCTGTGCAAATCACCTTTGGTGAACGGTCCAGAACAAACCCAGTCTAACGCTCATCGTCCCCTCCTAAAGCATTCCATCTCATTATGCCCGCTCATTATAATCTTCCGCCCGCCGCACCATCGCGATCCACCAAAAATCCTTTGCTTCCTACCTTTTTACCCTTGCATTTATCGCTCTTCTCCCCTCTTAACGCCTCTTTACTCTCTTTTATTCTTCGCTTTCAGCTCAATCCCCAACTCTCTCAAGTTCTCGTGTCTGCTCCACCGCCGGTTCATTCGCTAGACTTGTTTTTGCTTTAACTATTTATAACTACGCAATGTACCTCTTTTACTATTTTCTCCTATAGTGCAAAGTTATTGCAGAATAGGATAGAATTAATAACCTCTATCCTAAGACTAAGAGCTCTTTTATAAACTAGGTTTTATTACTTCTACAGTACGTTAATATGCGAGTTCCTGTTTAGAGGAATCGCAAGGGTGAAGTTTACGTCTACTTCCTCTTATATAGAATGGAGGAAATCGCCAAAGTACAGTGAAAACTTAAGATCGGATTCTTAAGTATCATCTTGGAAAAATTTTATGGTATTGTATGTACTCTAAATAAGGTGCGATGATACAACAGAATGATACAATTTGCCCGAAGAAGTTGTTGAACCGTTTCCTCTTTGAGCTCCTCTTGACCTCTTTTAATTCAAATTAAAAAGTTGAATAAGTTGTAACAACTTTTTTTAGATTTATTTTAATTCTTATAGTGATTATTGTTCATTGCAAACATTAAATTAATAATTGTATTCTTATATTACTTTTCTAAATGTCAAATATTTCGTAAATGGTATGGCTGTAAATTGCATCTGTAAATTGTATGATATACTGCATAGGGGAGATATTGGAAGTGCTTCCCAACTAGAGTGAATACTAGGCAGGAATTTCATTTCCCCCTCAAAAATGACTACCACCTGGCCTGTTGCCTAAACATTTATGTAAATACAAATAAATAAGAATGACGCAAAATTTAAAAAGAAAGAAAAAAGACATAAAAATAGCCATCATCCGTATCATATACGGATTCTATCTAATTTTTTGGAAGATAATAAATATGTACTGACTGTGACATCTAGGATATACCATTAATATAAAGTAGAATCAACTGCTTGGGCCGTGACTTCGTGGTAGAGCTCGATCAGGAACAAAATAAAAGATAAACCTTTACACACCACAGAATATTTTAATGGTACTACCAGGTTTCGACTCATGGAGTCATCATCAGGTACGAATGTCCATCACCAGGTACCTGATGATGACTCCATGAGTCGAAACCTGGTAGTACCATTAAAATATTCTGTGGTGTGTAAAGGTTTATCTTTTATTTTGTTATTAATATAAAGTTTTTATCTTTCATACTACGCCTTTCCACCAAACCACGCCTTCTAGCATCGATTTCATCAGCAGAATAATAATATTCAACTAACTATTAAACCTATATATTTAACTACATCTCCATCCGTCGATTAATATTCATCCATCTTACGAGGCACACGCAATATAATGCGTCAAATTCATCGCCATGAGGAAACTTATGAGCACGCTGTGAGGGGAGCAAGAAGAATGTTCGACTGGATGACTTAGAAAAGAAGCGGAGAAGAAGAATTTCGAGAGGGACGTTGATGGTTGGTGTAGGGAAAGATGGAGAAGAGATTCAGGGGAGTGGAAATATCGCGGTAGCCTTGGAGACGGCAATTGAAGGATGCGTGGAAAGAAGCTGGAGTAAACGAGAAGGGGGAGCGATGTATGGAATAGGAGTTGAGGGGAGAACCAGCCATTGTAAGGAGGGCGAAGAATAAGAGTCACCCTCGTGGATCTGCTGCGAGGGTTGAGGAAATCGCAAATAATGCTCGAGATCGGTTGAGGAGAGAGTCGCGCTTTCAGTAACACGCTGCGTTTCAAATTCAGACCACGATATTCGGTTCAATTTCACAACTTCCACGTCTCTAATTAAAAAAACACATTTTAAAGACACGAGGTATACCTTATGATCGCCTCAAGTGTTTATTCACCAGCTTGGTGTTATTCTCGATGTTCACCTCACTCTAAAGAGTTGGCATGATTACGATTTTGTAAATTTTTCTCACCAGGGGTTCCGAAACTCACCACTCGCTTCCTCTAAAAATTCTGAGCGGAAAACAAACTTTGTGTTAGTTTAATAGCTTCGAAGACAATAGTAGCTTATATTCAAGTTGTGACAGAGATAATCGGAGGTAAGAGGTTGCTGTTGCAGTAAGACTTTAAAACCTTGAACATAAATATAAAGAGAAATATCAACGCGAACTGCGAACAAATTTTCTCGATAGCAATATCTCGTTCTATGGAAACAAACAATAGCATAAATATTCTTAGATTGAAACATATTGGCTGAAAGTGCGTCTCAGAATCACTTTTTATAGAGCTTAAAAGCGAATATTTTTACTTATGGTTTCCCTATAAATTTAACTTATCCGGGAAAAAAAGGTACTTTTAATTCCTGAGAAGTAGCTTTGTGATTGGTAACGCGGGATATATATTTTCATCATCTTAATCACACGACCTGGAGTTGTTTATTGCGATGAACACCTTAATAAGTTTACCTTTTCTTGTATGTTTTTCTGTGGCTTAAGAATGGAATGCAAGAGAAAAAAAGAGTTATAAAAGTAAGGGAACCTTTCCCTACGAAGGGAAACGCGTAAAGTCCTATTCTTATTCCTCGCTTCTATTTTCGAGGATCAAAAAGATTCTTCCACGTCCCTTTCTCATCATCTCTAATCAGTCTCTTGCGGGCAATATTTTCGTCTAGCGCTTACGGAATCTCACTTACCTTTGTTTTTCCTCGCCTCTGCCGTTCTTTTACGACGCTCTGCGATTGTGTTTTTTTGGGACAGAGCTGCCTAAGATTTTCAGCTTTTCGCCAGTTTATGGAGAGGCTGAATCACACAGAAAATTGTTTTCTAGCAATGCGGAAACACGGAGAGTTATCTCTGGAGAATTAGACCTTTAATGAAAGTCGAACTTAAAAAGAGAAACCACTCAAATTCGTTACTCGCTGAAAATATTATTCATAATTTAAAATTCCGACGGATTTTCTTTATTTCGTAACTCTCTGCAATCCGGAGACAATCTCTTATGGAAACAAAATAACTCCAAAATTCCGAGCAACTGAAAATTTTCAGAAGATTGGCTCTGGCCTCCGTTACTTCCCGCTCTTTCATTCGTCTCATTTCTCATTACGTTTCTTCTATTATGCCTCTGCGAGCTTTGGGAATACTGCTTGTATACCTGCAGAATAAAAAATAAGACAAAAATCCTCCCTTTTAATCCTGCTCCGCCTGAATAATTCATTACGCAGACGCCGCGGTCCATTCCTCTTGACCCAAAAGCACACCCTTCTCCCCAGTACCTCACACCTCCAAATTTCCTCATCTCCGTCACTATTTCTCCGCATCGCTCCATCAACCGTGAACAATCAATTACTTTGTGAACTATTAATGAATCTCTAAAGCCAATTCCTTCGATCGTGGCTTATCACTATCTTCTGTATGAAAATAGTCCTAAAACGCTATAATCCTGAACTTCTTGGGATTTTTCCTGGGTGCGCACCATCTTGCGCAAAATCACCCTTACCCGTTTTTCATGTGTTGATATTTTTTCATGATCCTTCAAAGTCCTATTTAATTTATTTATATTTGTGCTTTATGAATATCATGCTTGTCACATTCTTCCGTATATTTCTTCAATCAGAATTCCATTGTCATTTGTTTCTCTGCGTTCGAATACCTCGTAAGAGGCGATCGTACGACTAGAATGCTACCAAGAATTCAATTATCTTGTGCCAATCCAGATGTATGAATCGCGCAATCCTATTCCATTCCGTTTATAAGGCAAAGAGCCTGGCTTGATTTTTATCTTAATTTATATTCTCAACTACTTTTACAGCAGATTTGCAATGGAAGTCTTTTATGTTTTGATACCTCTTAAACACGAATTCGCAAATTCAGTCCTCTTAAACTGAAAACATCTTGAAACAAATCAACTCTAGAAGGCCTAGGTCGTAATTTTTCCCCATCAAATGAAGCTCTTTAATTATATTAAATGCAATGTATCTGTTACAACATTAACGATGAAGTGCTGCTTTTTACCCAGCAATTCCTACGATATTGAATTTGAAAAGCACGTTAACACCGCAAAGGACACTACAAGAAAAATAAGCATTTAGAAAATTGATGGCGAAGATTTCATATTCTTGAAATAAGCTATGGCATGACATTCAAGATTCCAAAAACCATTTTCAACGTGGCAGAAAAAAGGGGTATCCTTTCATGAGATGTTAAAAAAATACACTACTATATCAAACAGAGACATCGTAGAAATGTAAAAAACGTTAAAGGCATGAAAACGTGAAACATTAAGCTTTTTCTGTCGCAGAAACGAGAAAATAATAGCCAAAGGATGTTTGCGGAATATATCATCAGGTGTGAGAGTATAAATATCTCCTGTCATAAATCTCCAAGATCTTAAATTCACGCGAACTTTCACTTCCTGTCGCATATGAGATATCTTCATCCGAGATGTCTTTGCTCTCGAGATAGATCCGAACTGGATGTTTAAAGGACAGATTCAGCGGTTTATTTACCTTCAGAGCTAAAAAGAACCACCAGAAATAACGACTGAATTCTCGAAATTCCTCTTTTAATGTCAATCCATGAAACCGAGCACGCTGAATACAACGTATTTACTTCTCCCATACCTTATCTCCTTCGACAATAGAAAGAGACAACAACTACAACGGCGAACAAATCTATCATTCTATCGTCAAGTTGAAGAAAAAACAAGTAAAACCCAGGAGCGAGAGATTGGAGATCCAATGAAGATAAAGATAGGAATGCTGCAGCAAAGGCAGACGGATGGCGGGCATTCAGCTCGGACATATCCGGGAGCGACGGAAGAACTGTGCATCAAGCGGCGGAAGCCCAGTGCGGCAAAGAAAACCGGGGAGAGAAGAGGGCACGAGGCGGGGAAGCAAGAGGTGGAGGAGGAAATGAATGAAAAAAGTTGAAGGATGGCAGGCGTCTTCACGACTTCTCTCCGGACGCTGCCTTTCGATGGGAAAATGGAAGACAGGGTTTAGATGTGTGGACGAGTATAAATGGGCTCTGGGCGAAGGGATGCTGCTCTCTGGCGGAAGGATGGGAAAGCACAGAGGGAGATACAGGGAGAGGAGATAGGGAGTGGGGGAAGTGAAAGGAGGTGGAAATAGGAAAAAAGCGTGTGCTGGATGATAAGGATTGGCAGGAACATATAGAAGAAGATAGAACGGACGTTTATGGCATCCAAATCAACACATTGCGAACCCTTTTCAAGGATAGTGGATTCACGGACGGCTGAAATACTGTGCAGCGGCTCTTTTCCAAAGACCGCCAGATGGATAGATTCAACTCGGAGATATGCTCTATTTTGACATACATGGTGTCTTGTCGAAGTGTCATTTAAATTCAATGGAGCCGCTTCTGGAGTGAAAGGTTGAAATTTACAGTATTTCACGATAAACGAGAAGTATACGACAACATTTATCATGTTTCCTTCATTACTGCGTTATAGGGTTTTACAAAACATGTTTCAAATCTCAATTGATTTTTAAAGATTTTTTTAAAGAAATCAAAACCAAATTCACTTCACAAAAATTAAAACAAAATTTTATCTTAAATTGTAGATAACAATTACAATTTATTTTAAAGAAGGGAAATAACTCGTGAGTTATCAATAATATTTAAATGTGACTTAAGTTCTTTTTATAGAAAATGTATAGCTTCTGATAAAGACAGCAATGGAGGAAACTTCGGATGATACTTAGTACGTGATACCATAGCGGTTTATGTATACATTATGTAGCAGTTTTCTGCAGAAATCGCAGGCAACTGTAGGACTAAAGTACAGATTACATGATCTTTAACTTTAATAAAATTTAAAATAATTGAACAAGCGCAGGATCGGATTTACCCTAGGCGCACAAGTCACCATCTGAAGGCCTCATTGTTTACTCAGAGCCCAAACATTTTTATTCCACGTCTCTACTATAACGCAGACTTTTAGCTGATCTTAGCGCTGTGGGCCTCCTATTGCCTACATTTGCCAGCAAATGAAAAAAGCTTTCACATGAATTCCAAAATCCCTCAACGAGAGATACATCCCGAGAAAATAAATCGGAGCTTTAAATTTGATAGTCTTATCAATTTCAAGCCAATTTCCAACTTGTTTGCCGACGAATAAAAGGCTTACGGAATAATAAAAAAACGCAATTCCGGAGCCCATCCCATCGAGCAAATAAGCAAATAACTTCGACGACGGAGCAAACAAGCGACACAACGGACCTTTTTACATCACCCTCTCGATTGCACGACGATGTATGACGCCCGTCCATCGATAAACCGAGACGGAAGAAAGCGTACATCGAAAGAAGAGTAAGCGTAGGGATTTTAATCGCTCGTCTAAATAAAGAGGTAAGTTAAAAAGGAACAAGGGCACCGAAGGAAAGAGGGAAGTGGGATTGCGTGTTGGCGTGGGAAGTGAAGGAGAAAGAGGATGCAAGAGAAAGAAAGAAGAGGGAGGTGAGGGAGGAAAGGAAGGAATTGGGAGTGTCAGGAGATTCCGTAGGTTGATGAGGACGTTGAAGTGGGTTTGAGAGGGATGGATCGCCGGTAAAGGGTGGCAGTGGGTTGGGGAATCTGTAGGGATGAAAAAAGAAGGAGAGGAAGAGGCTCAAGGACTCAGGAAGAATGAAAAGAGGAAGGAGAGACGGAGAGAAGAATGAAACGGTGTAGGGAGATATGAGTGAGGGAAAATGTCGAAGGAGTGGATGTGAGAAAATGAAAGCTAGAGGCTGAATGGTAGGGAGACCACGAATGTTATACGCAATACACCCGTTTTCCTATTGCTATTTCAAAAATGTATAGGCTCCACAATTTTTCTAAGAACGTAGGATGAATGTTATTAATAAATTCTAAAAAACTGATGCCTCAAGTTTCATAAAATTTGGATTAAAGAGACATTTTTATGCGTACCAATTTTTGAATCCTTATTCGAGGAAAAGTATGATCTAGTTTACCAGCAAAAACTAAACGTGAGATCGTTAACGAAATAATTCATGAATCTTGTCCAACAGTAGAAACCTAGAATGGACGATTGCGGTTGTTGAGGAGACGGAGGAAGTTGAGATGAAGTACGAGCTAAAATTCTTCAAGTTACAACTGCTTTATTATTGCAATCATAATATATTAAGTTCGCATAAGTTTTGACACTTATGAAAATAGAAATGAGAATAATATATGACTCTATTTTGATCTGCATAAAATTACACAACCAAATTCCACTGAAAAAATAGTGACTAAGGAGCAGCTACGGTTTTATAAAAACTTTATGCGAACCATCGCATGAAAATATTCATGTGACGTAGAGTAGTTTACATTTTGTAATGGATAAAATCCTTTAAATTTGGTAGTAGGTAGCTTTTTCGTTGTTAGAAAGACTAGATATCTTCCTCGATTTATCAAAAAGAAAATATATATTCAGTATCTTTAATACATGAAATATTTAAAACTAGTAAAACTATCAAGAAAACTCCACTCCTTCATAAACTCGAATCCCTTTGCACGCACATGTGAACATGCGCTATCTAAAACTAAATTCATTTCCCTCTCCTAACATTTTCCCCTTCAGTTCATGTACAGAAAATGACAGCTCTCACAAGTATAAAAAAGTACATTACGGATGCATCAACGTTTCCGCACGCATCCAACTCAGGACTTTCTCAGGACGCACCAAATCAGCAGCTTTCAAAAAAAGACCCCTCAACTAAATATCTTCCCTCTGCGAAACCCTCTTCGGAAATACGGATTAATTTAAAGCGATGACGAATACACGGTTAGGACGGGCAGAGAGATTCGTGTTCTAAGAGGGAGGATAAAATCGTGGGACGAGGAGACGTGAGAGATGCATGAATAAGGAATGTGCGGAAGGAAAAGGGAAAGAGAGAAAAGGGAAAGATTGGAAGAGAAGAAGGAAAAGGAGAGGAAACGTGCTTGGAGGACGGAGCAATATCTCACGGTGAGAAAAGATGACAGGAAAAGTGGGAAAATGTGAAGAGGAGCTGAGAAAAGAGGCGATATGGGAGTTTAAGGAAAGCGGCGGGCCCATTGAAATGCACGAGAGGATTTTTGTGAAGGAGTCTGAGGGAAATGGAAGTCTCCCGGACGTAAGGCAAAAGGTTTATTCAATCGAGAGAGAAGCAAAAAGGGACGAAGAGGAGGGGAAGATGATAAACGGGAGAATGTCAATAATTGAATAGTGAAGTTCTCAGCAAACTGGGACGCATGTTTTTGTAACTGTATTACACCAATTTCTGTAACGAATTTCATTTTAGCGAGTGATGATGCTTTCGGAAGAGGAAGCTAATGGAGGAATTATCGCACAAACGTTTAACGCTATGTTTTTTTTAAAGAAGACTCTCATTTAAAGGCTTTCGAGTAACAGATGGGAATTCAACTCGCAAAGAGAAACTGAAACTAATATGCTAGAATATAAGGCTAGAATGTTTCTTCGAACTTATAATCCGGGAATTGCCTAAAATAGATAACATAAAATTAAAGCAAAAAACGTAATATACAGCGATAAAGCACACTACGGAAAAGAGGATGATAAACAGATAGATTAAAAGGAATGGGGGAAGTATAGCGGGAGTGGGATGAGGGCTTAGGTGACTGGGCTAACTTCTTCAATCCTAAGAGTGGGAGTTTTTTTGGGAATTGGACTCTTCTTGCGTGGGCCGCGAGGGATATAGGGGGAGAAAATTGTAAGGCTATTGGGAAAGAAATCCTTGTTCGGGCAGGTGGAATTTATCCAACCCTTTCGTAGAATACTTATCGACGGAGGATTGCCGACGATAATTCTTTTTAACTCTTCCGTTTTCGGAGCGATGCATGTGAAATCTAGGCATTCGTTTATGAAAAGTCACCCTATGGGGGTATTTCACATTATTTTTCGCCCATGAGAAGCAGGTAAGGATTCAAATTTAACGATAGACTGACTGTCTTTTGATAGACAAAACTGAGGAAATAAAATCAAGAAACGTTTGGAGTCGGGATAGCTATAAATTGTGCAAACTGAAAATATCGAACATCAAGAAATTTATCTCCGCTCAACTTCACCTCAATACAATGTACAATCATTGATCTGTCTGTGATTATGAAAACATGACTGTGAAAATGCATTTTACATTTTGATATATGAAAAACATAATTAAGATATTGGGACTACAGTTTGAGCGTTTTTATTGGAATTATAACGCCTTGTAGTAAATGCCCGATCTGTATATTGCAAAGATACGCGTAATACAATATTATTTATGTTGAAAATTAAACTTTTGTTTTGCAACTGACATGGCGCATATATGCTCCAATATTTAGTAGCTTAGGTACATTAACTGATTATTCTATATCATCTTACCGAGGAGAAACGATTCAAATTTATTTCCAGAGAAATATTGAGAGATTTTCCTCAAAATGTTCACGAATAGCTTCCTGGCCAACTTTGGCGAGCAGCAGAGGTACATATATACATAATCTACTAATAACCTTTTATACTTTTCTGTTTCAACCAAAGCCGTGTGGATCTAACGGACGTGGGGTGAGATCATACGAAACAACACTGTCTACCCTTAGTGAGTATAAGGAGCAATATGAGGAACCAAGTACAGCCAAACCGTTGTTTCACATCGATCATTTTACCCACCGTCTACATTCATAATCCAGACCTCAATGTATGCTTCGGGATCAAAACTAAGTAAGGTAAAAGACTCCGTTGACGTTGATGAAGCCGTGATTCTCTCATAAGGCGCCGGAAAAGAGAAGGGAAGATGGAGTAGGATTTTTATACAGGAGACTTAAAGACGGGTTAAATTAGGGAGAAGTGTTCCATGGGCTGCGTTGGCGCAAGATCCCGTGTCCGCGGTATCCGAATGAGGAGAACTTGGTCCATTATCGGGCGCCTATTTAAAAGGCATTGCGAAAATACAATCCCGTCCGTGTCGTCGTGGGCGGAAAAAAAGGCATTAAAAGGATGACGAGGGAGAAAAATCCAGCGTGGGTTTATCGCCCGTGTGGGACGGCATGAAAAGTGTAGTTGCGAGAAAAATCGTGAGAGTGGAAATAAGACAGGTTGTTGCCGAGAAGGGATGAAAATGGTGCGGGGCAATGTAGGAAGATGAGGGTTGAAGAAGGGAAAGGACCGGGTTAAAGGGGGGAGGGGCACAATTGCTGGTGAATAAAAAAGGTGGGTGTTTCTCCACGGGATGGGGGAGCGTGGGAAGCGTCTCATTGGGAAAGAAAAGGGGGAAATAGTGTGTGGTGGTCATGTGCCAATGATGCGTGCCCTGGAAAAAACGGAGGATAAACATAGTTTCCGAAGGGCCGAATGGGATGGACATCCTTGCGGGGATAATACGAGTCTAAATCGAAAAAGGTGTGTGTTGAGAGAAGAGAGGGAATCGAGGGCTTATTTATTCCCGATTGTGTTTTTTCCAGCCTCCCGGAAACGGTGAACAGGTGGACATCGTGTCTGTTGGGATATACGGTGGGAAGGGTAGCGGACAAGGAAACTGATGGTTCTAAAAGACGTGAAATTACTGAATAAATAAGGGGAGTGTACCCAAACGACTACGCTTCTCTAATTTTTTGCTTCCAATGAAACATGCTGCGTAGCGTGTTTGACCAATTTCCTTTATACCTGTAGACTCCTTCAAAGTTTACCGAATAGATAACTGAGCTGTCGAGATGTTTCTCGAATTTCTCGATATCTACTGAATCTACGTAATGATATCTTAGAAATGAAGACGTGAGGTCCCACGACTTGTACTCAATATACAAGCCTCTTTCTATATGATTGATGTTTAGCTGTTGAACGTTTATTTTCTTCCTTTGGATAAGAAAGACGACCGGTTTCGACGAATTATCGTCAACATCATTTAGTGGGTACTCATTTCTACTACACCTCGCCTGATACTATGAGGTTATTTTATATACTTTAAATAAACATGAATATGAATTTAAACCAAAATACGGATTTATAATTCATATGCTAAATTGCATTTTTGCAGTAAGATGCTTTTCGTAATTTGGAATTCAATTTGAGAACTAGATCTTAATAATGTTACATCAAGGGTCTAGCTATGATTTGTGAATACATGGTTTCGAAATCCAATCCCGGGCCGTATGCTGTATAGGTCTCACATACACGTAAAGGTTTAATTATGAGACTTTTACACTGCTGGCAACCATAGATTTACTTTAAGGCTGCTGTGGTAACCATTTTATTAAAGTAGTTTTTTTGGATACCGTTGATATAACTGTTTTGTTTATAAAACGTTTATAATAGAACTAAAACGTAAAGAAAGACGAGCGCAAAACTTTGGATGAATTTAAAAATAGCGAACCTAAAATTTCTGTAGTGAAACAATTCTGTTCGAAACCAATTTACTTCGCATTCCACCACCTAAAAAAATACGGGGCCTAAAATCCCTCAATA
Source organism: Ladona fulva (assembly GCA_000376725.2). Lineage (NCBI taxonomy): Eukaryota > Metazoa > Arthropoda > Insecta > Odonata > Libellulidae > Ladona > Ladona fulva. The sequence goes on along the minus strand of KZ308400.1, from coordinate 517,067 downwards.
CACCAAGGGAAAACTTCCTGATTTTATTTTCTCGCTGTTTTCACGTTACCCGCAGTCCGTAATTTCAACGCATTGTAATAGATCTAATCGCAGCTGCGTGCCATTCCCCTTTCAGTCAGTAGACCTGCAGCCATTCGTCACCTTCAGTCGCCCCCTTCCCCAAAGCACGCATAGATACGTTCATTCTCTTTCCTCGGCGTGCCTTCATCCTGCTGTCAATTAAGTAAATTGGGAAGGGCCGTGCCCAAGTTTAATGGCCGTTCCCCAGAGATCTTTGGTAACTCTTTTTTTCGTTCAGTTTCTGATTACGCCACCTCCTATCAAGGGAAAACGTCCAATAAGGCTTTAAAGAATGAGCTAGTGGTGATGTACCGGGAGAGGAAGAACTCCGATCAAAAATTTTAAAAAGGAGGAAATAGAATGCGCCTATAAATAAGGTGATTTGAAAACAGATCTTATATATAACATAAGGGTAAGGTATGTACATCTAACGTAACTCAGAAAACAATTCATTAATATTTCCATTGTCTAATTCAGCAATGCACTCCAGACGGCCTCCAGAATTTTTAGATCAATGTCTTAGGTACAATTGCCTTGTCATGAAAGAAATTGCCCGATTCAAGGTAAGAGAACTAGGAAAAGTAAGAGATAAAGTTGCGAGTTCGTTTTCCCATATGCACATTGGAAAGTAAATCAAGCCCTTCATTTGATATAGATCGGTGAATTCTTTTACGAACCCAACACTAACATAGGGATGCCAGTAATATAATTGACAACGTATCTTCAGCAGATAAATATTCATGAAAAATATCAATCATTGTGAACCTGGAAATCGGACGTCTTTTGGTACAGGATACATGAGTGATAGTGCATTCCTTTCAAATTGAAAGACAAATATTTACTGAATTACCACACCAAGTGAATTACCACCACCAAAATCTATTTACGGACGTAAATAGATTTTGAAAAATCATACAGCTTCGACACATATGCTGTGATTCGATCCGTTCTGAATAAAGGGAAGCAAGGGAGAAATGCCTCATTCTCCATATATCCTCCTCATTCGCTTTCCGAAGCGTGTGCAGTTGAAGGAGGAGAGGATAAGGAACATATCAGCCTTTGGATGCTGATTTCAAAGGCTGAGATTTGAGATTTTATTTTACAGAAGCGAAATGCACAAACACTTGTTTACCAAGATTATTTTTACTATCACGACCAAAACACGCAGGAAGTAGAGCATAAAATATTTTCATTGCTGTAGCTTAAAACTTCCTAGTAAATTTACGTGCCAGGAGAAAATTCGTTTACAGTTGCTATGAGAGTGACGGCAAAGACATTTTTATCGTGGGAATAAAGAAGAGCGTAAAATTTGCCTTCCTGCGACATGAATTATACAGCGACTTCACCCATGTATATAGAGAATAAAAAGACCGTAATCACGTTTTATAAGCCGAGGACAGGTCCATCTTACCGGACCGCACTTTGAAGAAATGGGCGTAGTCGTCCCTCGGATAATTTCGCAAATCTCCTTTCGTTCCTTTTTCATCCGGTTCTTGAAAGGCCGATCTTCCAAACGTTCCCGCATTCAGAGCGACTTGTATCATAAGAATGAGGGGAGACCAATGTATCTTGGTGGGAATTTCATTCCGCGCCAATTACAGATTGATTAATTGGCTTCGAAATTCCACGCTTCGTTTTTTGTCTTCTACCCCTTATTTGAGGTGTCCAGGAAGAACGAGGGCGATTTTTCATTGGCACATCCGTATGAACCCAGCAAATTTCTCGGAAAGCTCAGATTTATATTCACGTTGGTGTGTCGGATGGCAACTTTAAGAGGAAACGGATTTCCTTACGGGAGGCGATAGTCAATTAATTCTCTGTTCCTATGCGATATTTTTCTTGTAGTTTAGGTCGAGTTGCAAAATGAAGGATAGTCTCTACGGTAGTTACTGGGAACGGTGAGCTGATTGCTATCTCGAAGTTAAAATATCGCTGGTGGAAAGGCGGCTGGGGACATTTCAAGCACGACGCGAGAGGTAAGGGAGAGACTAATTCGATCTTAAGCTCCGTTTTGTCGGGTTTTAGAAACTCTCGCAGCGGGACGTTCCTGTAAATGACGTAGAGCGAGACAAATTCGGAAATATTTTCCACGGGAAAGATCCTGCTTACAAATTTTCATTAGGAAAAAATCGCCCGGCGATACCCGGGAAAAACTTGGCGTGAATTGGTCACGGCATCTATGTCGGAAAGACCCTTAAAATGTATTAATGGCTCATTTGGGGTTGAACAACAGGTTTACCCGAACTTAAATTTGGCGGCCAAATTCCATTCTCGAAGATACATTTTACTGCGAGAAGCACTTACTTAATCGTAGAATAACACTGAATGCGGGCGACCACGCTATACATTTATTTTAATCGCGATAAAAATATCGTTTTTCTCTCAAGGCCTGCAAATTATAACCCGAATGCGTGCCTCGATTCACTTTGAATTGAATCAATATTTTTCCTTTACGAGCGACATCAACACCCCAAAGAGTTTTTAAAACGAGACGGAAGGTGATATTCACTTTCTCGACCTATGATACTCGTTTTTCTTCCCGGGCGTTAATTAATTTGCGAGGAAGACATAATCTGGACCATTCCGTGGAGCTGAGCCATGAACGAGGAGAGGAAACGTTTTTATACGACGCAGCGAAACCCATCGACCGAGAAAAGACACGACATGATCCCATAAAATAAACCAATATAATTGTTGCTACACTCCCAACACCTGCATAGACGTTGACGGAGAGAAAACCAAGCGGTTTATCGATCCATTCACAAAACAACCGATATTAGTTTCGCTCAGCATCGTCAAGAAGAGCCAATTACAGAGGAAAGGTGATCGTTATTTCGTTTTCATGAAGTGAAGGCACGCGGAAGAAATGTCTGAGAAGAGAAAATCCCAGGGAAGGAAGCTTGCAAGAGCTATAATTGAAATTAAGAACAGTTAGGGGAGTTCAGATTTATATCACAAAAATAAGATGTCAAAAATAGGAATAATAAGTTTAATGAGTTTATAACGGAAATTAAGAAATATTATGAGAGTTCAGATTTATATCACAAAAATAAGATGTCAAAAATAGGAATAATAAGTTTAATGAGTTTATAACGGAAATTAAGAAATATTATGAGAGTTCAGATTTATATCACAAAATATGTCAAAATAGGAATACATGAAACAAGTTTAATGAGATGATATTTTTAATGATAAATAAAACAATATTAACGAAACAATTTTCATAGGGCTGCTTCAAAACTTGGGAATATACGGAATCTTATAGGCTAAGAAATTTATGATAAAATAACGGGGCAGATGTTAATAAAAATACCTGAAACTTTGTCAAGAAAATAAGAAGTATTTAATCGAAAGAAAGGAACAGAATGTACAGATTAGAACATGAGACGAAATTCAATGGAATGTAAATCAAAAATATGAATTGATTAATTTTTGAAATATAAAAGACAGATTTGAAAAGCGTAGCCAAATTTATGGAAAGAGAGATATAGCAAAGCCAAAGGACTAGATACAAAAAAGGGTATGGTAAAGGAAAAACTGTGGCTAAAAGAACGCAAGAAAAAAGAAACCACAAGATGAAGAGAGGAGAAGAGAAAAATTGTTAGGAGGAAGAAATCAAGTGAACAGACAGGTGGAGAACAAAATGAAAACGGAGATAAGTTGTAAAGAGCCCGTATAACTGTTCTGTTAAATAGAGTGGAAATTATACGAGCCACCCAAATCGCGTCCTCCTTTTTATTCGCTCGACATTCGATGCTCAGTTCGAGCGACACACCCACCCGCGTTGCTACAACCTCTTCACTCACTCCTTCCTCCGCATGTCCCTACCGACGACGGGACATTCTCCAGCAAGATACTCACTCCTTCCCCATCTAGCTCTTTCTTCTGCTTTTACTGTTCACTCTGCCTCTTCTATCCCACTTGTCTTTCCACTTGGAATTCTCGTCTATCGAAACTTAGAAATTAATCCCACTCGCTTTTCAGGAAGTTACTAATTAAAAGAAGAAATACTTAGTTTCGGGTAAACAAGAGGAATATGTCGTGAAATATAACCTAAACCTCCTCGTAGTTAAGTTTCCAAGCAATTTTGTCCTTACGTAGATTTTACCAATGAAAAGTCGTAAGATACCTCAATTGGGTAGGGATTGTTAGAGAGAAAACATGTTTAATCGGTATCTAATGGGTATATCAATATCGTAGTTTATGCTGAGAAAGGGAATAATGATGGTGCCAAAGCCATCGCAATGGTAAAAAATGTATTTACTTTATTTAGGTAACATACGGTAATCGGTTAACCTTATGACAGGAAGGCCATCCGGCCGTAAAAATCAATGCCAATACCAAATTTATCTTCATCACTAATCAAAATCATCAACGTCATCAACAGCTCCCAAAATAATGGTAATAATAAAACTGAGGAAGAAAGTCGGTGAACCAGTCAAAACTGTTTCGCTAAAGATTCAACTCCTGCAGAGAAAGTCAAATTTTGATGAAAACAGAAAATAAAGCGTAACAGAAAGGTTTAAGCAATCGATATTTAAGTATGTTATGCTCAATTATCAGGATAAAAAGCCAAAGAAAGCATTAGGGTATCGACATTGCCAATGCAAAGATATGACCTAAGGTAATGGTCAGTTTTATGGATAATTTATTGCTTCTCATTGGAATACTGCAACATTTCAACTATATCTAAATGAATCCTGCTCGTAATCACGGAATACCACATATGATACTCCAATTTGAAACCTTCTCTAAATTCTGCTCACTCAATCTCATGTTTCTCCCGTGCTAATATGAAACGTGACTTTTCCGCCTACACACGCAAAACTTCTTTTTTTCCCCCACTCCCTCTTGCGGAGACCTTTCTGGATTCGTCACTCTTTGGAAGTCCTTTTTCACCCCACTCTCCTACGGCTTCGCTCCCAAACGATTTTTCGTCCGAATTATCTGACGCGCTTTCACGCGTGTCGCAGTGAATGAATTACGATCGACTTTGGAGTGGGAATTTATACTTTTTCCTTAATCGCTAATCCTTGAGAAAGTAATGGGCTGAACGAAACGAATGATGGACGGCGTGAGGACGAAGGGAAAACAGCTCCGAAATGAGGGTGGTGACATTTTTATAACTTTCGCGGGGAAACCTCTACTTCAAGCACGTATTTCCAATACTTTTAAGGTGAAAATTTTTAATTTGCTGTGAGGTAATTTATACGATGTGGATACTCGAGGAGCTCTGTGAGACGGGATTCTCGGAAGTAATTTAATTTAATTTGATCCCGGGCGCCGAATGAATTAAGAACAACAAACAAGCAGGGGCATGCATATTTTTTATTACTTGGAATTTCGGAAAATGTCAAAAACTTCAAATGATTTTATTGCATTAAATTACATTTTTTGATCCCTAGTTAATCAAAATTTAAAATTTCGTTTTTTTACGATATTACCTCATTCCCATTAAAAAAATAAAATTTAAAATTCTTCGATTGCTGTAGTATATTAAGAAACGCTCATGAAACTCAAAATGGTTATCTTTCGAAGATTCTTCTCATTTACTCACATAATCATTTCTTTTATTAGTTTACGCAGTTACTATTTTTAAGAATTTCACGATTATCTTCGGAAAGCATGCGAGCAAGAAATGTTTTAAAGTAACACGATCTGAGACCTGGAAGCTGGTTCTTATTTATATGGCAGAGTAAAACCCGAGGGTAGGTAAACATGACTTGGAAAATAAATTTAAACTCGTGCATGCATCTGAAATCACTTTAAATAATTCATTTCCATCCTTCAGTGACTCCTTGATAATCAGTCTCTTCTGCGGACCGTGCACCGATGCATCCAAAGCAAAATCTCAACCCTCTGGCGAATGCTGTACAAAATCTCTCTTATAAATCTCACTGTAGACACCATATGCAAGAGCATATTCCTAAAATTCACTTGCATTTACATTCCCGATATGTATAAATTCGTTCAATTGCAATGCCAACACCTTAACGTCGCTATTCTTTAAAAACGCTTCCAAAATGGCTTCAATTTTAAGCGCTATTTCCCAAAGAAAACCTGGAAGTACCACTATGTGACCTTTTCTTCTTCTCCTGGCTATAGTACCTTTGTCCTCTTTTTATCTTATTATACCTCAATCTTCTTCACGTGCCTCTTCGCCTCTACGTTCTCTATTACAATCCGCACCTGCCGCCACTTCCTACAGACCGCAGAATAAAGCTGTGAATCCCGAGAAATGATGAGAGAGTTTATTACTACCGCTGCTGAAGGCGACGTCTAGGATCTCTCATCTTCAGTAACGGTAGATACACTATTTAGGAGTCTGTTACGAAGCAAGTTTTACTACCTTTACGTGCCATAAAATGAAAATCAGGAGCTGTTTACGGCTACGCAATTCGACTTCTAAGCCCGTATGCGATGCTTGGAATCGATTCGAGAAGCCTAGCTACTCGTTAAGATCTAGAGATAAAGTGAGGGAAATTTAGGGGCATAATGGAATAGAAGTGCAGAGGTGAGTGTTAACAGATTCTAATTGCACCATTTACACATTTCTGTGTTTCGAACGGATTTAGTGAGAGAAAGAAGTGTTTAGGATTTCGTTCACACACGAATATTTTCTATTCTTAACTTTCTTTTTTCAAGTTGTTTCGTCCAACAGTCGTCTGTATACCTCTGAGCCTCTAATCCTTGCATTGCAGTGAAGCTCTGCCAGATGGGTCGTATATTCTGTCTGGACGTCGGCGTAAGGATCGCGAATTTGATTCACCGAGAATTGAGGCAGTCTGTGTAAACCATTGTTACCGTTATATTTCCACTGTAAAAAGAGATAAGACACCACAGAGAGAGAGGTCGGGTCGATGGCCTCGGGCAACGAAGGTTGAGTAAGCCGGAGATCAGTCATTACTTCTTCGTACTTGACAATGTCCTTTGGGTAATTATCATTCCAAGTTAGCTGTATAAGCTAGATATTTAGGATGCTATGATTAAATAAATCAAAATAAATAGAAAATCTTTTTTCGTGATCCTAAGTACTAGATTCCAGCAAAAAAAAAATTAATTTTGATAAATTCGTAATAAGGTTTTCTAGAAAGACTTTCGAGTCTCAGACGAGACTGCTATGTATTAATGTTAAATATAGAAATACTTACTTTATTTTTGGCTATTATTCGTATTATCTCTAAAAGTTGCAGTCCTATCGGTCTTTGCAGTTTAAAAGTATGTAGGTAGTACTTGAAACAGTTCGATTATAGTCATCTACTACAGAATTACGAGAAAGACATATATAATTGTCCTTACAAAATTATAATTCGCATAATTAAGGAATTGAAGACTTTCAAATGATAATAGCAACAACATTTCCTTGAGTTTTTCCATTGCACGCATATTTAAAATTATAAGATGGACGTTCTGCGTGGAGGATCATTTCTTCGATACTAGTGCATAAACAAAATTCTAGACGAAACAGAAGTGCCTCAAGCAAGGATTTAAAACCGAATTAAAAAAATCTAGGACAAAAATAAAATTATACCCATATCCATTAGCGTCAAAGAATGAGGCCCACAATTTACGACTTCAAATACTCGCTCATCAAGATTTTTCATAATTAATAGTCTTTATGAGTGCTCATGATTCTCCCAATTCCCCACTTCTAAAACCATCTTTACCTCTCTTGTTGCATCCCTCTCACTTCTTATGAAGAATCGTCTCCGTTTCCCACTACACGCGTCAATCTTTACCTTAAGGAGATCTTCCTCCTCCCACATTTACAGTTTGAAACGCTCAGCGCTGACCCTCCTCTAACTCTCCCCTTCAGCCTACAAACTCCTTTCTTCCGCTTTCTATTAATCTCAGTCCCTCTAAATAGAGAAGGGGGACGAAGGAGCTTCGCCGAGGAGGAGGGAATGTCCGGGTATTCCTCCTTCCCTGTCCGATGCTGCTCTCCACGTCATTTACAGGGTCTTCGTTGAAATATACCCCTCTCCACCTCAGCATCTCAACTCGCTCCCCCTTCGCGCTCCCACACCCATTCTCCTTGGGATAATCTACCTCCTTGAATAGTCATCATATTTTCTCTTGTCAGACCACTCCATTCACGGAGACGATTTCATCTTTTTTCTGCACCTGCAACGGCTCGCATATCGCTTTGCCTGTATTTTCATCGCTTTCTCGATTTTTCCCACTCTCCCCTCCCCAAATGTACCGACTGCTTTGAGGAATGAGATAAGGTGAGCTGAGTTATTCGAATGGCCAGTGCTTACACGAGGAATGATTACACTTCTAAAATATTTGCATACTCTAGGAATTGTAAGATTAATTCAGTTATGCTACGTTTATTAACCACAATTTGTATAACAAAAAATTGAGTAAATTTTTCCGAATTATATTCTAGTGTATTACTAGTAACACGTACATAATTAATTTTCTTATAAGATTATTTCATGGTTCCGATATACTATTAAAATAACCTAATTTAAGCGATAACAAAATGGAAGCTGTCGATTGTATCTTTTACAGAATTATTTCTCAATATACAGTGAAACATCGGTCTGCGAGTAACTTGGCTTAGCGAGAGTTTTGTAAGATGAGCAAAAATGTTTTACTATTCCAACTTGATATACGAGCAAGGTCTTACAATACGATCAATACATGGACTATGTGATCATTACTTCCCAAATAATCATTATAATACGTATGAATATTTTTAAATTTTGGAACGAATCATGATTATCAGAGTTTCCTTTATCTTTCTTTTGGAACGAATTATGCTCGCAATGCAAGGTCTGACCATATAAACTGTTTCATAAAGTGTACATTATTACCAGGAATAACTATTCGAAGCATATCATCTACATTTAAAAACATTTGTAAAATAGTACGATTGAAAATTTCATTTTTCATTCCCTATGGATTTTCGTATTACTTCGCCTTATACTCATACAGGCGATTTGAATATTTGTATAAATATATATTATATAACTCAACTTCTTTACACAAAAAGAGCCTACTTCCATTCATTTGCAGCATTGGTACGACAATTGCTTTCAGAAGGGACCAAAGATGATCAACGATAAATGAGCGACCTAACTCATCTGGTTTATATTTCATTTGAACGCGTTATTATAATGCATAAAACTCCAATTCAATCGTAAAGGAGTTTGTTCTATTGTAATTCATTTGCTTACACTCGACGATAAAAACTCAATGGTTGTAACTGAACGTTAACGACATCGTCCACTGAAAAAAATAACCAAGCTGTGTTTATTACCGAATCGGTAACGGTCGTGATCATTATATTACAAGAAACAGGACGTTATTCAATTAGGGCCCGTTCACGCAGCGGGAACAAAAAATTGAATAACTTTTAAAATCGAGTCAACCGATCATTAGCATATGAAGTCAAGATAACAACGCTCGTAACTTCTTATCCATCTACGCTTTTCTTTTTCCATCGCTTTCTTAATCCACAGAATCTACCTCCATCGTTCCTTGGCCCAAAATAATTTCTCACCCCGAACCAAGTCGTGACCTAAGCCGCGCGCATTATCAACCCTAAAATAAATATTTTCGAGCCTCCATCACAACGTAAAAAGACCGGCTTTAATGAGAGCGCGAAGTAGATAAAACTCGGGGGATAGCATTTTTTTCATTCCAAAACCCTTTTTCAATAGGCGAGTTAATGGTCGATTTGACTACGTGTTCGTTAAAAGCCTAGGTTCATTTGCATTTTCCTCGTCCGCGCTCCATTTCCTTACTTAATGGACCAGACTATCGCGTCCCTTTCTTATTTTTCCCATACTCTCCTCTCTGACACCTCGTCGAGCATCATCGCTCGGTGAGATCTCCGAGACCGACTCACGCTCGAAAAACTTTCCTTTATTTTTTTACGATCATCTCCTCTCCAAAGCGTAAAGCTTAGAGTTTTTCCCTTAAAAGGTAGTCATGCATCGATCGGAGACTTGAATAAAAGGAAAGAAGTTCATCGCCTTGCCCAAGGCCAGCGTATGATGACCTCCTGGCTAAGGATACACCATTTAGGAAAAGAAAAATGCGGATTTCACCGATGATGTGCAGGAATCTGGAAGAGTGGAGATAGATTCACATTCCCAATGACGAGAACAGAGGAAGAGAAGTATTGAAGCAAATTTAACTGCCGCAAGAAGAGATTTCTCTCCGGATATTTATGACTATCAGAAGAACGTTTTGGAAAGTCGGAGAATCCTTGTGATATCCACATTTAGTAAGGTGATTCAAAGCTGGTGTTCAAAGATGAGGTTACTATAAAAGGTATATATGTATGAATGTACACAGCCATTGTAGAGTCTAAGTTAATGAGCTTTCTATGAGTTCATATGTATTCATAAGGTTACTAATCTAAAGTCGATAAATGACTCTGGTTAAAACATCTAATTCAGCAATAAACAATCAGCTTGGTAATTGGATAGTTTCATATCGGATTTAACGTCATTAAAATTAGTTTAATTCAGTTGATTTATTACTAAAAGTAATTTTACATATATTCTCAGACCTTTTCAAGCCTTTTGTATCAGAAAATTTTATTGCCACACCGAATTCTATAATTTCTACTAATTTTCTTCTAATTTTACTCAATTTGGCGCGAGAAAAAAGTAGTCCAAAAATTACCGCGGATTTGACGAGTTAAATAAGTAAAGATTTTACTTTAACGGTGAGAAACATAAAATAATATAGTAACTATTGCAAAACGCATATAAATTCATATGAATTACTGCATTGGAGTTATAAATCAACTATAAGTTAAATAATAAGAATTCAAATATTTTATGAAGATGTTTCACCACAGTTCCCACTATAGAAAATTTAATAAAAGAATGCTAAGGATGATTAGCATATTTTTGTTGGAGAATGTAAATAGATATAGAATAGTCTGTTCTGTTTCTTTGTGGGAATAAGAGATGTAACTTTAATAAATAAAATAAGAGATTAAAATAATAGATGTAACTAAAAAAGGATATATGAAAATATATATGGATTGTCTTACTGAAAGACATGTGCAAGAATAGGAAGATAAGGAGGAATAGTATACGAGAAAGATGACCAGCTCAACCCGGAAGGAAAGAAAGAGCGTGAGAGATATACGAGCACGATTTTCGGATAATTTTTCACGTTTCACACACGTATGCAAATTCAGCAGTGAAGGAGATTCCGGACATATACCCTGCCGCAGAACAAACAGCAGTTTTCAAGGGCGAATTCCTTTCCAGGACATGCTATGTTTTGTTTGCTCTTCTAGGCAACCAGGCCGCATATTCGAATCTGTTCTCGCTAAATCCCTGTCGATCTCAAGGCTTTTAAGCTAATTTTTGTTTGTAAAAACATGGCAATGAAATGATTATGCTCATATTTTGCGTCCTATAAAGAACTAGGCCAATATTTGAAATTCTAATGTAGCGATCCAGGCTTATTCGAGATGAGTAATTTATTTGCCGGACGTCCTTAATTCCTCTCTTATGTTTTTTTCGTATGTTTTGCGTTGGCGTTGGAATCGTAGATTTGAGTGAAAATTATTAAAATCGAAAGTCCTTTTCTGATTAAGATTCTGAGAATTTGAAAACCAATTTCATGTGATTGCCGAGATGAGCCTAGATTAAGCAGAGATTTTATGTATTCATAAATCATTTTCAACATCTTCTCACAAGAACTCTCTAATATGAAACTTCTGAACAAACTTCGCAAAAATTCATGTTTCTGAGGCCGATTTCCATGTGTTTTCAGAGACAGGGAAATCATAACTCAATTCAGATCACAGTATCTCCCCAAAATCACAGGATATCTATTTTTCATTCGGGATCATGCATGAAATGATATTCAATTATAAATAATGAGAACTTGAATGAGTTATTTGTTACTGGATTGTAATAGGATTAATTCGTTTACCTTAGATGTTACATTTTATTTTTACCTCCATTACTGACGAGCCTAATGATTCACGAGTGAACAGTTAAATAACTACCTTGGAATACACCATTCACGTGGTTAATTCGAAGCCAAGTCTACCTTCCAGGGTTGAAATAAAAATAGCCCCCTCCAGGACGTTCTTTGGACAGTATTTTTTCCGCGTCCCCTCCCCATCTCGCGGGTTATTTAATGAGACGCGCATACACGCGCGTGGTCGAGAGGCCGAAATAGGCTCTCAGCATGGAGCACGGTCGCTTCATCAAAAGTATTAAACGATCGGGATGACGGAAAAGGGGAAAGGGCGAGCTCTTCGAAGAGTTAACATCGCGGTGCGTTGACAAGGTAACGAGGCTGCCAAATGCACTCGTGTCATTGGCGCGTGCAGCGCTGTTTCACTATACCTCCTCCCGAACGCCCCCGCAGCGAAAAAAATACCCAACCCCAATCCGTGAGAGATGGTAGTTCGCGTGGAAAGGGGCCGAAATAAAAAAGGCAATGCGTGGGAGGGGACGGGTTCAAAAGGAGACCGCGAAAATCTGTAGTGGGTGGGCTCGGTCGAGTGAATCGTTTAGGGGGACAGGGTGGGGAATTAGGCGGAAAGGGGAATGAGGGGAAGTGAATAGAGAGGGCGAGTGAAAATTTGGCAGCAAAATGAGAGGCATATATGCAGGGGGGGGAGTGCAGGGGGAGGGGGAGTGCAGGGGTATGCATTAAAGGGAGAAAGGGAAGGAGTCATGAAGAAAAAGGAAAGAAGGTGGGGTGGTCGAAGGATGATGAAGTAAGAAAAGGCCTTTAAAGTAGACTTAATTAATACTTTACGCCTCGCTCGACGTTCAGCCTTCTTAGAAATGAGTGCATTTGGGAATGCCGAATTTATCTACGAAACCCTTTGAGCGGCATTGATTTTGAGAGTCGTGGAAATCGTGAGGAGGTACCATATGCTCATGACTCTCATTATTAAATATATGGGAAAATGATGCATTTCCAGTGATTTCGTGACCATGGCTACGTCCGAAAAAAGAACGATGCAAAGTAAGGAAGATAACTTAGTTAAAGTAAGATTCAAGTCAAAAATATTGTGTGTAATGTACTGTAATGAGTTAATTAAATACCATTCACTATGGGTGGCTATCTTATCTCCTTCTGCAATCGAATTTGACACATCATTCGACCAATGCTCTACTCGTTAAAATCTAGCATCTGCTTTTTGTGTTTTATAAAATATCTGTGACTCTTTCATCAATTCAGTAGCTCGTATATATATAATAAATTAAAAAACTTGAAGTAATAAAAATCAATCGACAGAATTTCCTTCGATCTTCCACAGGTAGATCGTAAACTACTTGCTGGCCTCCCTTGCCATATACAATGTTATAATTAAAATAAGTTAGTTCAAATACTTCTTAAACAATAGTCAACCCTTCAGCTCATAATTTAATTGTACTTCGTTCACTCAAGGCATTTTATTCAAAAGTACTATACTCCATACTTTCTTTACAAAGGGTAGCCTTATTAAGAAAAAAAGCGAAAACACTGTATACACGTTCGAGAGACATGTGGGATTGGAATCCGTACAAACATGGAAAAAGAAGGATATGTATAGAGTTTGGAGAGGAGAGGGGGGGACGCGAGAAGGGAGGTAACGTTTAGGGAGGCGGAAGCATACTCAAAAGAGGCGCTTCGGACGCCCTGCGGCGACACCACGATTCACGACCTCTTCCCATTCCAATCCCGTTTACCAACGCATACTTTTGTGGAAACGTACACTTTCCCTCACACATTACCCACCCCCAAATAAAGCTCCTCCCTAGCAAAGAGGCAAACTGAAGCCCCACCAGCATTCCCTACAATCTTTCCCCAGAAACGCATTCCTAAATGAGTCCACCTCCATCAAACTCCCCTTTTGCTAAATACCCTCACCTCGGACTTCCCCGAATCCCCCGCATTAATCTACTCAATAGCTCCTCCTCATCCCTTCTCCACGTATACTTTCCCCTGCACATCCTTCCCGACGGCCCCCCACCTTCGCGATAATTTTCCCCATGGAGAACGTCCCTTGGTACTTCGGCACCCTCCCTTTGCGCGCGACTCCCCGCTGAAGGGAATTTCCCCCTCCGTACCTTTTCGCTCGTCCCCAATCACTCAAAACAACCCTCCGGCGTCACAATACTGGACAAGCGACGTGTCTCCCCTATCTGTCGCATGCTCGTTGAGGTTTACTCCCTCCCTCTTCCGTCTCGATTAGCGCCCCCCGCTACCGGTATACGCGCTTTCGAACAGCCGTTGGCCGCCAAGCTTTTCCCACCTCCCGCTCGGATAATTTGGACGCGAATTTGGGAATGTGGCAGAGAATTGGGCAAAAAACGTAGCGGAAAACGTATAGGGACATATGAGCATTAATATCGAAGAAATCGATGGGAACAATTTCATACGAGGTTTGCCGATTTAGTTATTCCTGATATTGAAGTGGTGAGCAAATTCACGACTAACGCACGACAAACGAAAACGGTTCGAGCTTCATCCAAAGTACTCATCATACGTCACGGAAAGAATTACATACTTATATTTTAGTGTGGCAAGTGGCAAGGGACACTAACATCCCTATCTAATCCTAAAGTCTGTCTGCTTCTCTAATGCTTCCAAGAAATCACAACCTGGAAAAGTATCCTCTCCTGGCAATTCTTTCCTCTAAACGTTTTTTTGGTTTCTCTCAGAGTTTGCGAATGCTGATCGTTCTTCTACTTCATGCAATCAACTGACTAATATTTTACATAAGAAAGTGGAAGAGATTGTATAGCAATTAATTTTATGAGGAAGGAAAGTTCAATTACAAGTTAGACAGTAATTATGGTCACAAGTACAAAATGATTTAACGGTTTGGCAAACCAAGGATGCAAAAAAAGTATATCCATGGGTCCAAGCAACTTTAGTTATTGCCGCTATAATGACTAAAAAATGTATTACGGTGAAGTAATACGTTTTATTTCTAAAGAAACATGTTACAATTGCTTGGAATTTCCATGCGACGACGCTTCAGTCAAACTTGCTTACGAGCACTAAAATCACTGCTAATAGATGTGTTTAATCTTTTTCTAACTCAATTTTTTTGATGATTGCTTTCTGCGGAAAGAATATCAAAACTGTAAAAAGGATATATAAACCTCAATTCGAAAATACATAGCATGCAGGAATGTTTCGAATTTAATTTTATCAATAACACTTAATGAAAACATTCCTTCTGCCTCGTTAGCAGTTGAACTTCTTTCACACCATCACGATTACCATATTTAATTACCACATTCTCTAGAGAAAAGATATTCAGGTTTACTAAGCAATTCACATCTGTTTCTCCCATGCTAACTTTCTTAAGCCGTCTTCATAAGCAAAATTCTCCGATCCATCAAAACCCTTACATTAAGTCCATGGCTATGCCATGCCCCTCCAGATGGTCTCAATCTGCTTTCTCGAAAACAGATCCCGTAGAAACAACAGCTCTTTTGCAAATGAGACCTCCATCTCCGTACATTAGCCGAAAAACCTCTCGGCCTCCTTAACAGACTGAAAAATTACTTCCACTGAAATTCTCCTTAGTCCGCCTACACACAACTCCGACGAAAGAAAAACAAGTTATCCTTCATATGTTCTAGGACCGCCTTTTTTCTTGAGAAAGCGATCTATAAGCTTGGTTCTTATGTATCGCCTCGGGTAGGGGTAAAAAAAATATTCTTTGCAACATCCAAGATGAAGACAGAAGAGAAAAAAAATGGGATAAAGGAAAATAGAAGTATACTCATATTTGAGAAAATCAGAAGAGTTATAACCTCTATTTTTGCTTTTCACGAATTAATTCAAGTGTAAAAAATGTCAAAGGCAGAGAAGTGTTGAGAAAAATCATGAATCGTTAGTGCGAATCACGAAAATTCGATGGCTTCCAGATAGCCAAGTGGGCAACACGTTCTACTTCGGCGAAAGCCGTCCCGGGTTCGATTCCCGGTGGGGTGCTACGTGTGAAATGACCAAAGCAGTCGAAGCACTTTTAACAATACTACTACGAAAATTCGGCATTCATTGCTGCAGAAGTTCTGATAGCTTAATTCCAGCAAGTATCAGGGGAGAGCTATATTCTGTGCATGTAAAGGTGCACGTAGTCCTAGTAAGTGGAAAAATATCAACATGACTTGGACTTGCCCTTGTCGTGCACTTTTTGGGCAAACACTCAAACCACTAATTTACCCAAAGTGGTAATTTTGAGGTTTGAAAATCGGCACGAAATTCGGAATTTGCCTCGAAGTGGAAGACTTGGGTTCGATTTCTAGTCATATCAACATTTTTCTCCTCTGTTTGTCCTGGGGTTGACTCCAAAAAGCTATGATAAGGAAAATACTCGATACACTAAACTTACCTACATAAGAGAACTCATATTGCAGAGAAGATTGTAATTAACAAAGGAATTGGTCTGGATTAGAGAGAAGCATGCATTTCTCAACAATGCTACATAGCCGATAAAATATTCAAAACATTCGAGCTATTAACAAGACAAAGTAAGGAATCACAAATGCTAGAAGCTTTTACTTAAAACCTTCATAATCATCTATTGCACTTTCCATGCACAGTTGAAACAGAACTTCAGAAAGTATATTCCCGTTTCTCTAAACATTAGTTTAGAAGTAGCTCAACTGTGCCTATCAAGCTAGAGAGAGGTGGCATGCTTTGGACGTACGGTATGAAGCTTGGGGACTGAGAGATAGAGGAACTCACGCATTTCCTCCTCCCTCACACCTCCTCCCACCACCACGTGCGTGCGTATATCATCGTTTGCGTGATTTAGGAGCGTGCATCGCTGTTATGACAAATGTATGGGAGGAGAGCGCTGCGGGAAGGGGTTAAGAGGTCGTAGGAGAGGGACCGGAGTTGAGAAAGTGGGCGTGATCGGAGGAAGGAAAGTTTTGAAACGTTAAAAGGAGGTGTTCGAAGATGCGAGGGCGTTATCTATGTTTAAATGGGATTCCTTTTTCGGAGGTGTGGTGTACGGCAACGGGTGAGCTATGTGCTACAGGTGAGAAGCGAGCGGATAGAGAACACAAAGGCGTAATAAGGTACGGGTTGAAAGGGAATAAAGGGTCGTTTTCTGGGTATAACATTTCCGGTGGTTGTTAAGGGAGTGAAGTTTTTTACGCCGAAGAAAGGGATATGAGTTTTCTTAACGAGGTGAAACCGATAGATGTGATCATAGGGTAAAGGCATATGATGAGCCAAAACAACCATTCTTATTGAAGTATAAAAATTTAAACAGCTTAAAATGTTGAAAACATACCCAATACACCCTTTCATACCAAACTAATTGGTGTAGAAATAATAGACAAAGATCTAAAATTTCCAGAGTAATTAAAGCCATACGTCCCGATTGTTTTAAGTTTTGAAAAGTCTTAGTTAATCACATTTGGCTCCTTTGAGGTCGAGGTAAATGGCGTAGAAAACGAACCACGGAAGAGTCACTATCACCTATTTCAAAAGAGGAAGATCAATCATCTCAGCATCCTCAATGAATAACGAGCTCATTTTACTCTATAGGATCGTCTAAAATCATTGTCAGGTCTTTTGGTAAATAAAATAGGGAGAAGAAAATAACGGATTCACGTCTGAATCTCATCCTTCCTATGAATGGAGTGATTGATGGTAAGTGATTGTTAATTGATTGAGACTGATTATGGCAGCATAAATAATGATGAAATCGTGAGCTATCCGTCCAATGTAAACGGTAAGATTTCACTAAAGATACATTAAAAAGGAAAGGAACGTTACGAAAACTTCTTTCGGTGTGAAAAATCAAGGTCTTCGACAATCTGTTTTTTGCACTGTTAAAGACAATAAAGTTAAAGTTAAGTTAAAGAAAAAAAGATAGTTATTTTCGTTTAGCTCGATTACAATTGTAATTATAACTGATATAAGGCCGTTTCCAGTTACGAAAAATGAGTTACTTGTTAAGGGAGCACAATTTTCTTATTTGACTCGCGTTAAATTAATAATGAACCCTAAGGGAAATCGGTCAAGAATTCATGTCATCGATTATCGATGTATTTCAACGCACTGCAAATTTTGAAACTTATGAACGGACGCAAAAATTACATTTTATCCTGACATAATGACATATAATTGCTCATTGTATAAATTACTCTCTCCAATTTTTACTATACATTGGTATTCCTTGATTTCGTTAAAGGAAAAGAATTCTAAATACAAAAAGCTTTGTAAGATAAAGCTACGAAATTATCAATAGAAACACTGAACACTTGGATCGATAGTGCGTGCAACTACTTGAAAGTCTATAGCATAAGTGTTCTTTTAAAGGGCTTTGATGGGACGTCGAACTGCCAGTTCTTACAGTTACATGCGTTACGAAAAAGAAAAGAAAAGAAAGTTGGCGATAATGAGGGCCTTGTATTCAGAGCATCTCTCTCTCTCTTTCACTGGAGACACGAACAGAGGAAAACATATTGTCGCCAATAAATCTTCTAGACAAAAGCAGAAATGCTATTTCGATTCCCTCGGATTTGATTTGTGTTCGAAAAATGAGAAAATGAAATACTTTTCTGGAGATGCGGACCGTGAATTTTGAATCAATAAAGATCGATTTTACGGCCGATTTAGCGTTCTTTTTTCCTTCCGATTATCTTCCACGTATTCAATTTGGCGGCACTAGGGGCCTTCCGCCTTATCCACTCCATATAAACATTATAATCCTACCTGTAGCGAACGTAGCCTCCAGTGGCAAATGGTCGCATCGGGAGATTGGAAAATTGGGTAGTTATGGTTGGTAATGTAGTGTAACTGGTGGGGGATATAAAGCGGGAACGAATAGAGAGAGGAGGAAGAAATTGGTGGGCGTAGCGGAAGAACTCTCGATTATTTTCTGAGGAAAAGAGAAGGTAAAAGGGAAAAGAAGGTAGAAAAAGAAAGATATAAAAGAATATGATTGTAAGAGGGGGAAAAGAAGTTCGACGATAAAAGAAAAATAAATACCTCAGCGACAGGAATAAAAACCGTTTATACAGAGATATTTATTTAAATCGTGGTTATGAATCGATAAAGTATAGTTTCATAGGTCAATAACTCAACTTATTAAAATCATACGTGGGAACAGACTGAAGCTTCTAACCGTATGAAAACAATCGATCGGTTTTGAGATTATACGCTCATTCTCGGAATCTTTGGATATTTGTGGGAATAATTTGAAGATGTAAGACCCTCTTACGAAACCGGTCGCGAAATAAACACCTGTGGAAAATTATAAAGTATTTCAATTTCATTTAGTATGGCTTTCTACCAAGTAACGCCTGATCATATCGATTTTATAAGACGACAGGCCCAAGTTTAGCCTTAATCAGCCAAGCGGTTGCTAAAGGGACCACCAAATGTTTCTGCAAACAGCCAAGTTGTCCCCTTAGGAACCACCAAGACACACTGATTCAAATCAGTATATTATCACTTTCGTTGCTGAGTAAGTGTTGATATTTTACTTAGGCACTTGGGATGACCCTCCAACTTAAGTCAAAGGAATAAATCAAATTCTGCCATGTGATATATACATCTGTCCCGTCCCCATCATATCTTTTAAAGGTTAAAGCCCAATCGAATACAACAGATGTCCAGGAAGTAGGTATTTATTTTCTATTTCCACCACAAACATCAAGTCTTGAAGATTTATAGCGACGGAAAACCATAAGGGTTGAATAGAATCTCTTATGTTCATACCAGGGAAAATCTTAAAAGCTGGAACAAACATGGAACCCTTGGGCTAATATCCAAACCACTCTACCACCAAGGTCTGCAATGGTTTGAACTACCTGTAGGAATCACNATTGATATATTTCTGAGTAAAACCATTTCTTGGAGAATGAAACGATATTCGATATAGATTCACTCTATGTCAATGGAAAAGGACAAAAACTGACGGAAAAATTAAAAAGCAAATAAAACAGAAAAGAGCGGCAGAACTCGAATTAAAAAGGTAGACGGGTTCAAAGACAAAGACGAATTGCTTATGATAGCGGGAGCAAGATTCGGGGGTAACGGAAACGAAAAACGAACAAGAGCGAAAGAAACAGAGAGATTAGAGCAGAGTATGAGGCTGAAGATAGCGAACGTTGGGAGTAGTTCATATTGAGAGCGCTCAGGGCGTGTCGTATGGTTCGGGAACCCATCCATTGCGTGGGAATAAGATTCCGGTTCTTCAATCCCAGCACAATAAATACGTCAAAATTTTTTAACGCTCACTTTTTCATCCGAAGAAATCCTCTTCTTCTTCATCGCCCTCCCTTTTCGTAGTCTTCTCCTCAATAAGGACAATAATAATAATAATGCACGCGTGCAAAAGAAGACGTTTTATTTCCTCCGCGGCTCACCGACGGGCAGCCCTAACTTTCCGAGGAATAATTCATATTGTTTTCACCTTCCCTCAGACGCTATTGGGAAGCCAATTAGCCGCCGAATAACAAAAGACTCCGTCAAAATCAATGATATTTAAGTAGTTTCCCCTTTTCTGGTGCCTTATCGATCGGTGTCTTTTCACCCACACGGGAGGTATTTTAGGGTTCAGACCTGTGAAAAAGAGGCATGCGAGTCGGTCTCGTTAAAAAGTTCACCCACGCGTTTTTTTTAGAGTTTATCTTATCGTGGGATGCACGATAATTCGGCTTCGAGAAAAGGCCTCGGAATACCTCCGTTGATTTATTTCTTCGTAGGGTAAATTTACGATTCCCGACGCGAGAGGAATCGTAAGAGGGATGCGCGTGGTGGACCCTTTGCATTCCTTCGCATTTGACGACCGCTATGATGAAAATGTTTGGCAACTTCGACTGCCAAGGGAGAGCGGAGACACGTTTTTTCGTAGAACACAAAAAAAGCCGCGATGGAAGGGTTGAGGAATATTTATGGCTTAATAAGATATTTCCGACTACGCCGGTTCGAGCATAACAACTCAATTATGTGCGAGGACATAAATCTCCATGCAAAATACATGGTTGCGGATGACACATGTAGAATCAGTGTTGAACTCCGGGAAGGATACATAAATTCGCCACGATTTAAATCGATGCGATGCCGTTGACGATTACAAATGGCTTAATCATAAACTACGGAATCGCTTAAAATTCAGTTAATGGAATACTCTGGTAAGTAATTGACCTAGTAATGCGATGATGAATCGATGACACCGTTTGCGAAACTCGGAAGAAATATTGGTCGGAGATTTCTGAGGAAAGAGAGCAAAACGAGGTTAATATCCCAATGTTGTTGTCCTCGAAAGGTCGCCTACGAGAATAGAGTCGGTTAGCTTCGAAAGAATCTTTGCAGGGCCATTTTATATATGATTGAAGTTTGTCTTAAATTAAGAAAAATATGGTAGAGAACAGATTTCAATGATGCTATTCTCACGAAATGGAATCATTCATTAAATGAGATGGACAATGAAATATGGATAGACTAATTAATTAATATTTCCGAATTTTTTCCTTTAAAATATTTCACATTCAACTTAAGGTTAGACGATGCTTTATCAAAAAATGAAAGAACGAAATTTTTCAAAAATACCAGAAAAGCGACAGAAATCTAATGGGTGTCTATGGATACAAATGAAGCACAAGTAGACATTCTATGTAACATTTTTGTAAATGGCAGATTTTATGTGATCAATTGGCTAAGCACTTTGAAAATTCCCTTGAATGGAAGATACTTTTACACCGACACTAATAGTTTTCTAAAAAAATGTAAGATTTGTAATTACTAAATTCTCCGCTTCAATTTCTTCTCTCAGATTCTCAAATAATGTGAAAAGTACGTTTCCTTTTGTTTATTTATCAGAGAACAACTTACATGAAAAGCGTCAAATATTCGGCATAATTTTACAAATATAGAATCCACTAGATGGTTCCTCAAAAATTCACAAAATAATATCTACATTCATATAGCGAAATAGGGAGCACAATTAACCTTCTACCTAAAGAAAGTGAGGCGAAGAAGAAAAGAGAATCGGGAAAGAAGACGAAGCGACCCCGCCTTCGACAACCATTTACAGCATGTCCTACGTGAGCGTGCGATGTACCGTTGACGTAAGAAACTCATAAAAATAGTCCCCATGGCTCCCGCGACGCTGCAGACCCAATGCCCAGTGGTCCGAAAGCTCTCGTTCTCATAACCCGTCAGTCTCACGAGGACACCGAGATGAGTGGTGTGTGTGGAGAGAAAAAAGAATACGTGAGAAAGGAAGGGAGAAATGGGAGGAACGGAGGGCGTGGTGGCAGAATGGGGTGGCGGTGGGGTGGGAGTGGCCCCGCAGCAGGGAGTTTTGTCCGGTGGGCGTACACGATTTATGCTCTTCCATTGTTTCTGGGTCTGCTCGGATGCCCTCCCATCCCTACACCGTCATGTCTCTACACCCACCTCCGTTACGTTCGTCCTTAACAAGGAGTTGAGGGACGAAGAAGCTATGGCAGATGGCAGAGGGAATGAGGGAGGAGGAGGAGGCAATGAAAAAGGTCACCAAAGCAGAGTAACGAAGGAGAAAGTTCCCGTCTTGACGTCCTCAAGGGATAAATGAATATTTGGCACGAAACGGGAATTGCTGAGATTGAAGATTAAGATAACATTCCAGGACAGGGTCGGGGAATCTTTTCATCGGAACGCCACATGCACTATTCGGCCGCATAAAAAACCATTCAGCCGCATATGAAACCATCAGGCCGCACTTGTGCGTCATGTTCCTTGCATCCGATCAGTTTAACTTCGGAATCGCAAGACGGAAGCCAGGTTTCATCGCAAAGTTAACCAAAGTGTAATAATTAAATTAAATTTCCATTGACGTAATAAAGGTACATAGGAAACGAAAATAGTTATTGAGTCCATCTGTTTCAAGAAATAAGCTCATGGATAGCCAAGGGGGCTTTTGCTTATTCTGTTGGTGTTCAGCTTTGGTGAAGGCAATTCCGAGTTCGAATCCTTTTGCTGAATATCTGCCTACTTACTATTACCTCTACTGTTTCAGGAAATGACGCCACCTAGGATGCAGGTAGAGCAGAAGTGTCTTTCTCATAAATGACGCATTCAGTTAATACAAGCCGACTGTTTGATGCGAAATTATTTTTGTAAAGTTGAATAAGCATTTTGAGAAAAACGGTTTATATATTTTGGAATAGCTATTACTAACACCAATCTTATATTAAACGGTGAATAAATTATGAGAAAATATCAGAAGAAATGACCTTCAAACCCTTGAAAGGGACTTTAGGCGACGTGATTATATTTGGGTCAAAGCTTCTTAACGCAATTTGTTCAGCTGAAAGGCTGAATATTATTATATTATATGAGGTCGAAGAAGAATACAGGAGGATGACGAATAAAGATTTGTCTGCCTGAAAGATTTCTTTTACAATTCGCATTTGGTCTTATATGTCGTAAGAACTACGATAATGATACCTCGAAAATGTTTGACGTTTCTACTTTGATCAAACATTTCCAAAACAAGGTAATTAAATTGGAGGATGCATTAAGCTTCCTTAAGGCCCTCCGAATGCTAACTGTGACATTACATTAGCATTAAATTCCGATACATTACGTATATGAAATATAATGTAAAGAAATATAGAAAACAATCTTTGACATTAAAATTTTTTCTAAACATATCAGAAAAGAGATATCGTAATTAAACTACTTTCGGTGTCGCAAGAAGACAAAAAATACAAACATACGAAAGAAATAATAACTCTAGAAATGAATCAAATTTAATACCAATGTATACCGCTCTATTACTTCTCCATTACGGGTAGGGGCTGATTCGAAAAACATTCTTTGAATAGAATCCCCCTTAGAGCTCCCTCAATCCCTTAGAGATAGAGCTCCCTCAATTTATCACGCACTCGTAATAAACCACGGCTATTCTAATGAGATTCTGCCGGTGAATGTCCTCAAAGCCTGTCCAATTTGCGTTTATGTTGACATTTGGACTACTTGGCTAGTAATTGTGATGTATGTTTCCAGTGGAACTAGAAGGACTGGGTTACAAACACGAAACCCAAAAATTACATAAAGATAGAGAAAGGAGTCGCGGGATATACGGCCGTGGTACGCACAAGGCCCATGACAGGTCTATCCTCATGGCGTTTCCTTTTGGACGCAGTTACAAATTCAAGAGAAAAATATGAGGGAAAGGAAGGCTTTGCTATGGCGTTATTTATCGCCATTTCGCATCCTAAAAAAATACTGCGCTACTCGCATCGAACCTTTCGCCCTTGCATCATCCTTCACATCTCCATCCTGAACTTTCTTCGCAAAGGAACAACTCATACTGAGAAAATTTTAAAAATGGTAGAAGGTCAACCGAGCAATTTTCTTTCCTATCACTTCTTCCCACATTTCTCCTTCTCTATGGAGAAACGCTACGAAGGTTAAACTCGCAAGGTTTCTAAAGACTTCGGATTGAAATTCCATTATTCCAAATTATTGCAATGGTTTAGTTCTAACGACTTCATGTGACATACACAGTAAAATTTAAGCTACTTTAGATAGCAAGGGAATAATCGTAAGGGCCGACTGTTTAAATCGCACGTTTACGTTTATTCTTTAGTTAAAGAAATTCAACAGATGCGGCCTTGATATTGTAGAAGTCCATCGTATGAAATAAGTTGGACGTAGTACTTCTTGTACATAGATGTGTAGAAAAAGTAGGGGTTGAAGGGATTCCACATCGATGAAATGTTGAATTACTCTGTACATGGTATACTTGTGATATGTCATTCGCTAAGTATTCTTTTATTCCCTTCGAAGAAATATTAACTGAGAAACGATGCACGTAGGAGATAGCTTATCTATGTATCAAGAAGATAAAATCAGACATTATTTTTCATTAGTTTGTTTAAAATTGCCATATTTACCTTCAGATGAATCGAATACGGGAAAAAATGCGATGAAAGACAGAAGCTGAATGACATAGATTTCTGGAAGAGGGAAAATGCTCGGCTGAATTCTCTCGACTAATAGTGGAACAAACTATTAATTGAAAACTTTTATCGCCGTAAATGAGTATTCTTTTAATTATACTAAATACAAATTATGACTCAATCGTCAAATCGTGAAATCTTACAATTAGTAGAATAATTTACTAGTATTTTGTGTTGAGAGAATACTTACGATCTTTCTCTTTAAAAAGAATCCAACCACCATGTGGGAGCCCACATGTGCGAAATGACCTAAGCTGTCGAAGCACTTTAAACAATACTGCTAAAAAGAATCTTCATATAATAGACTCATGCTTACAATTCCCCGTTCGAATATTCTTCCCTGTAGGTTGAAGACGACTTCCATTATCATAGTATGACTGGCCATAATAGGACTCGATTTGAGGACAATGGCTCTGGAACGCATCCACTTCATGTTCAGAGGTATCATTAAGCGTATTTCCTACATCGCAGTATTTGAAGAAGAGGAGTGGTCCAAAGGAAAAAGGAAACTCAAAGATTAGATAGAATGTACCTTTCCTTATTTATCTCCACTTTGAAAATTCTCTCTCCAGAATTTCCGAGCTTGAGAGCAAACATGGGAAATTGTAGTGACTCGAAAATAATAGCACTTCGGATTCGTACATTGGACATTCGTGGTTCTCTCTCTTTCCCCTTGACAATGCCATGCTCGTTTTTAAATGAGCTCTGCTCTACAAGCCTTTCTGTGTTCCTTTTGCATAGAAAGAAAATGCGAGTCTGCAATAGAAAAGAACGGATCTTGCTAAGTAGTACGGAGAGTACGGAAGGAATAATGAGATCGACCTGGATGTCAAGGAAATGTCAAGTGTTCTGAAAGAGAGGGTAAGTAAGGACCGATGGAGTAATTATTCCTAATTTTTCGAATGGCCCCCACGCAAATATGCTTTCACGATAAGGAAAGAAAAAATAAAAAGAAAAATTAATTCGTGAAATTGTCATGGTATTTCAGTCTCTTCAAAATAAATGCGCGTCTTCTAAGATTTAGGTCAAAAATTTGGTAAATGATAGTAAGGAAACATTCAAAATCTTCAAAATTCCTGCGAAAGGGTGAAAAATTCTGCGATTGTTATCTTCGTAAAATTCATCAACTAAAGATTAATATTTGAGCATTAACATTTAATTTCCTCTCTTACTTGATACAAAACTATTCCACCTTCCTTTATAAACGTAACTAAGCGAGGTAAATCAATTAATATATGCAGTGGAACGAAACATTCTCTTCCATGACAATTATCTTTAAATATAAAAAAATTATGCTAATAAAAATATCATACAAGTAAACTGGTATGTTTCGTCTATGGATATGAATAAATGGATAATAGAAAGGATAACATAAATGCCTACCTATTACTTTGAGAAGGCCTATACATGAAATATCGTCGTTGTATCGCCAGATGTCAGAAAAGAATTCAATGCCAACCGTTTTCGTAACTTAAATCTACTCTATATTTAGATAAAATCGAAATAATTGGAAGGATTTCGGTTCGGATTTCTGAAATTGTAATTATAGGAATTAGAAGGATATAAAAAAATGTAAAGTAAAATTTTCTCACACTGAAAATATTTCGAGCAGCTCTTATATGCCGTTATCATTAATCTTTTTTAAAATTTCTCTGGTGAAAGAAGATGACATTTTCTACATGAACGCCCTCAAGGAAGCAAATCTTTCTTTGATAAAGTTTAACTTATACACAAAAAAGGGCTTATAAAGGTAATTTTCAATGTGAGATTGTCGAATAAAAGTATAATATTCAGTTCTGACTGCAGAAGATTATATTACTAAAACAGGCAATATACGGAATTGGAGGGGAGGGGAGAACGTTAGTTAAATCATAAAGACAAATGGTCCCTTTGCATTACAAATATCGATACGATCAAATTTATATCATAAATATAGAAAAGATAATAGTAATGGTATTTTAAATAGTGGGAAAAAAGTAATAAAGGGAGAACATGCGTAGTATCATTCGGACTACCCTGACGAGAAACAAAGATTTGAAATATATCTCTATAAAAGGACTGTTACATGCTGATGACCACCTGCAGACAAGGAAAATGGAGGGAATAAGTCACAGCCCTGGCAAGGTCATGATCGTGGAATAGAATAAGTTAAAATATCAAGAAGCAGACAAGCTCGGAAGAAGAAATCAACATGCCAGGTTGAGAGGGCTGTCTCCGACAGTTCGTAATGTATGACCTGAGAAAAAGACACCAAAGAAGATACGAGAAGAGGAAATGAAATTTGCTTGCATGACAAGGAACGACGAGTCAAGGATAAAAGTGCATTTGAGAGTAGTGGAGAGTCATTTTGCTTCTTAAGTTCAACGACCGGAACACTCCGTATATAAAAGCAGAAGCAGAAAAAACAGTAGAGAGTGGTTTCCACTGATAATATAATCATAAAATTTACTGCATCATGCAAAAATCATCTCTGGTCGTTTAAAATGGATCGAAATTAATTATATTAGTAGATGAAATCTCAAAATGGAAAGAAAATTCTTTTGAGATTAATATTAGAAGTTATTCAAAAATAAAAACAAAAAAATTCGAGAAATTTCCATTGTTACAAATTTATTTTATTTTGTCATTCATAAAAAGATTAATAATGGCAACAATAGCTAATGCAATGTGTACCGATTGTCTTTGATACTTTATTTATTGTAAATGTAGTAAAATAATAACCCATCGTAAAATAAAGTCCCTTTCGACTAGTCATAAAAATTAATCTTCGATAAGATTTCTATATGAATTAAATTACATAGTTTTTTAAGGTAATTTCATATGGCATTCAAAGAAGTGTGGCTACAGCAGATTTATTACTTATGTTACCTATATTTTTTTATTCTGAGTGAACTGTCGCAATCTCATGGTGAAATACCAATCTAAGATTCTTTATTATCCATGAAATGTGACGGCAAAATGTAAAGTTGCGACTATATTTGTGCAAACTGATTATTCAAACTACTCGAACAGCTTACCACATTCCAACACTTCCTTTCCCCCAATTAAAACCTCCTATCAAAGCGTGACACGCCTCGGAATACAAGAAACGCCCTCCCCAAAGATGACCATGACTCGGGGGTTTTACTCCGCGCAGAAACAATTGTGCCGCGTGGAGAGTCATGCGCTCTACGTAATCACTAAGGAGAAATTAAAATGAAAACGGTGAGAAACGAACGCAAATGCTCTGAAGCTGCATGAATGGCCATGATATATCCCCTCTCATAAAGAGCCTTCCGCGAAACACCCTCCACTCAGTCATTGCGCCCTACGCATTCCTCCATCTCGGAGGCGTTCCGAATACCTTGCTCCCGGGGTGACGATCTCTGGAGGAGGTCCGCATTTTTGTCTTTCCTCCTCGTTCGATGACGTCAGGGGGAAGAGTTCAAGGGTTGTCGATGGGAGTGTCGTGGGGAGGTGAGATGAGTGACGTAGGCTGGGCGTTCTGAAGATACGGTGGAGTAAATATGAGGTTGCCGAGAAGAGAAAGGGGAAAAGAGACGGGTGAAAAGCATAGAGAGCGGGAGGTCGGCGGTTGAAGAGATGGAAACAGGTGGGTGAAGATGACTCGGGAGCGGGAATGTCGGATACGTCCAGCGACGTCGACACCTCCGTACGGACCAATGATCTGGAAATTCACTCCGTCATCTGTCGATGGAATGCTATGCGGGTCTGTTACTTTATTAGTACTCAATCTTAATAAAAGTTTCGTTAGTTTGTAATGCAGAAAGTGTACTATTCTTCGGCAAAGCCAAATGTTTCATTTTTATCTAGTGTAAATGGAACAAAGAGGAGTTATGCCATAAGACATTAAAACTGGTTATAAAATATCTGGCTATCCTGGGTGATTGAAAAATAGAAAAGGAAAACATATACAAGTCACACATACCTCAATTTACAATGAAATGCTATAGTTGCATCTTTAGTAGATCGTTAATATGAAGTGAATTTTTAAAATATTATACAAATGATTACCACAATGACTAATAAGAAATCCTTAGAATGCGGATGATCATTATGGTGTAACTAAAGGAATCTCTTTGGCGTTCTCTTGGTGCAACGGACTGTATGCGACATTTATTCAACACCAAACTAGGAGTTAGAAAACTTTCCATTCCATTTCAGAGCTACCAAAGTCGTTCACATTACAAATTGGATAGATTTGAAAGCCATTCCAGTCATTCACAACAGCTGCCCTCTTAAGAAATAACCCCCAATCTTTGGAGAAACATGCTGAGCCAAAACAAACTAATCACGGAAGGATTCCCGAAACATTAAAGCAAAAGACTACGCAGAATCAGCCAAATTATCGATTCATGAGGTCAAGTAGATAATCGCTTGAAACGGTTGGGAGTAATAATAGCCGTCTTCCCAGAGGTCCAAGTTAAATGCCATGTTTTGAGCGATTACGAAATCTCGTAAAAGATTACGATATTGCAGGCCCATTATGTTATTATGCCTAATCGATCGGAGATGGAACATTCCTTTCATGTTTCGTAATTCCTTTTTTCCATTTGATTGAAGAATTTTCCGTGAGCAAACAGAAAGATATTTTCGAAATCTCACAGAAAGAAAATTTCTCTCAAAAATCGATCGATTTAGCCGGTTAAATAAATTGTAATTTCATGATTTGCAACCTGAGGCAGCTTTGATCGACCTTAAAATGTATAATGTAGATGAATCTGTAACTACTTAAAGAAAATAGGGTGACAATCGTACTGGAATAAAGCTTGTTTCTGGCGAATAGACAAACTCAAGTGTATTGAATGTGTTAGACTTTTTGCAAACAAAAATGGAGCGCCTAAAAACCCACTCACCATTGAATAATATGATAAAGCAATTAAAAAAAGACGAGGAAAGCAAAATCTACTCAAAGATATGAGCCACACAAATAAATATGTACTTCGTTTCATGTTTGTTTGTAAATCAGTATGGCACCGATACAAAACTCTTAAAAGCTGGTTCAACTCAAAAATATCAGACCGAAAATGTAGAATTAATGGAGAATACATAACTAATTTTTAATAATACCTATTCCAATATCGCATGAATATAAGAAAATTGGAATTTATTACCTACCATATGCCGGTTAAAAATAGATATGGGAGTATATTTCACTAAAAACAATCTCATCTATATTCTATGTATCTAGAGAGAATTCCAATCGCATACTTAACAGATACCTTAATTAAGGTAGGTCTATGCATCTCGAAAGCCTATCATTTCCCCTTCAGTTACTCAAATTTATGCACCCGGAAAATGTCACACAATTAACAAGAATGCCTCTATTGAGGAAGAAATCTCCATCGCTGTCATCGCACATCAACTCGCCGATCCCACTTCGAAACGGAACCTATATTTAGAGAAAACGCCGGTATACTATATCTCTGCATCCAAAATAACATAAGACGTAGAGGAATTAACCCGGATGATTATCAGAACATTAACCACATGACCTCAACTTTTCTCATGAAGCAGAGAGTGGGCATTCCAACGAGAATACGAGACGGTAATCGTGATCGTGACTCGTGGAAAACACCTCTTCGATTCGATTAAGAAATGAAGTATTGGGCGTAACAAAATCAAATGAAAGAAACGATTACTAAACGCCTATTTTCCGAGCGATATATATTTCATCCTCTGTCTAAACACGTCCACAGTGTTTCAGACGAAGATTTTTTAAAACGTCGCCGATCCGGGTTTCGTGAGTTGAGTATTTCTAGAAGACTGATCAAAGGCTTCGAGACAACTTGGACGAATTTCGTAGGCATCTCGCATACTCTAGACTCCCTTTCGCCCCAAAATTAACCATCTTTCCCTGCCTCCATTTTGGTGCTCAGAACGCCTTCAGAAGGTCTTAATTAATCCGTCAAAGGGTTAAAAACCCTTCCCTCTCCTTCCGTCTTTTCCTCTCTACTGCGAGCCTTTTGACAGAGGGTTGGGTCCTAGCATAGGTTAGGAGAAGAAAAGATGTGGATGGAGAGAGAGTGCCAACAGCTTCAACCCTTCCTTATTTCGACCTCGTGCTTGGCATGCAATGTTTTTTTTTCCTCTGGTCCAATTTTCTTCGGAGATTCTATTCCCCATTCCACTCCTTCAGCCAGCGGTAAAATAAAGTTTTCCTCTCGCGTATTCCTAGCACGTACTCGTTACAGATTCCAGTTTTTCGTTTTGTATCTCCTTTCATACATCCAATTTCATTTTTTTAAACGGAGGATGAACTTGTTTGCTTTTCTTTAATGTTCGGCATATTTAGCGCTCCACATGGGAGTCTCTTTTAAATTACTAGAAAATATTCGCAAATTTTGCACTAATTAGAGCACATACATACGTAATGAACGAAAAAACCGCTCGTAGGCACATATGGTTATCCATTTCCCATACCATTTACCCCTATCGAATATGACGTAGAAGTAGTAAAGCTGGTAACGAAACTTTGAATGGAATTTTACCTTCAAAAGTCCGCATCGGTTTCTACAAAGGTTTTGTGGGCAGCAGATGATAACTTCTGCTGTATATATAAATATTCATTATAACTGTAATTTCACTGATTAATTATTATGAAAAGTAAAATAAACAGGTATATTTTTTACATATTATAGTGTTTTCAAACTTTCGTTTCAGTTAACGAGCTTTATAATAGAAATTGCACGAAACTTATAGGAACTGTCTAATATGTCGCTAGGAACCGGTTACAAAGGCCGCATGCGGACCGTGGGTTGAACACCCCTGCCTTACGCGACTTATGTAATAATTTCTCCACACATTTTCTTGGCCATCTTCTTCGCGAATCCCACCGCATATGCCTCTTACCATTACCGCATTCCCTCCCAAAGACAGAGCAGTTACTCAACATCACGACGAAGTTGGCGTCATGAGCAAGAGGGTCTCTTGACGTTCGCTCAAAGCTTCGGACATCTCTTTTTGGGAAGTCCGCATCCCGTATAGGGGACGAAGACGAGACCGCTCGCAGGCGACGGGTGGTCCGGTGGATATTTAAGATTCGACCTCCCACGTCGTAGGGAGGGGTGATGGAGTGGGGAAACGGGAGGTGAGGGGCCTCGGGGCGTCCAGTCCACTTTAATTGATACATAGAGACCGCGGAAGGGGATGGGGCCAGTTGCGTTTTTCAGCACGCAACTTCCTCCGCCAGAGAAATGCAGAGAACGCCCGGGAAAGAAATGCGTAAAATAACATATTATTAGCGACTCTTAGGTCATGTTTATTTTTCTTGACAATGGTTTCCGAGTCCTTAGATACGGCTGATGCTTTTATCATCAGTCACGGAATCCTCAAAAATATAAACTGCCAGAGAATGAACATTTTTTCGGACTCGACCAGCAAAGCGTATTTGCATCACCTTGGATTTCTGTATGCTATGTTTTCTACAAATACCTGTTGATTTTTGTCAGCATTTGAACGCAGTCACTCTGCTGAAAGTACCGTATACTACCTATACGAAGGTTTATCCATATTTTAGGAATTCCAACACAATACAATTTACTCTTTTGGTAGTTGATAAAAGATTTACCCCGAAGCGACAGTATATCTTCTGCTTAAATTAACTGATTCTTGCTATGTTGATTGAAACTTTCGGTAAAATTTAAAAATCCTTTTCATGAATGTTTCAAACCCTATTCTCACCTTCTCGACAAAATCTTCTCAAATCAAAATAGTGACTGATTATATAAGATAATGGAATTGAACCAAGATTCAATCGGTAAATTGTTAAAATAATTCAATCATTAAGTTGGACTAAGCAACATCAAATAGTATGCCACTTCTGCCATTCTTTTCATTTTTACCGTTCAAAAATACAATTGATATAAAACAAATAATGCAAGTAAAATTGGTTAATACGTGTCACTCTAAGCCTAAACTCTTCTAAATTAATAATTCATTACTTCATTAAATTAGGAATCCTCCAAAATTCCACCAAAAGTAAAGCTATGCTAAGTTAAAACGCTTACCTGCACCTTCCCTGAATCCGAAGCATAAAAAATAATTGCTCTTGGGCGATACATTCCATACTCTACATAATTTTTTACAATTTTTTCGGTGCATGACGCGAGGATGATCAATGGAGGCTATATTTGAAGACGGCCTTAATAACAGTCCTAATAACATGCGAGCACAAGGGTCAGTAATTAGAACTAGAACGGTGAATTACGACGCGTAATTGGAAAATCATAATTGGAAAGAAGATGCAAGTCACGTTTTCGGCAACCATTTCTCGTGATAATTATTGGTTGCGCGAGGGAACATAACTCTCCGGAGACGGTTTTATTTGCTTTCGATCGCAATTCCATGTAAGATGAGTGTTCTTCAGATATTACAACCATCCAATTACAAATATTTTTTCTAAATACGAAGTCGAGTGAAAGATGTCAAGCGACTTTTGTAAGTATAATTACTTGCGCAAAAGCATTCGCTTGTGGCAATTCTGAATGTTCGGTGACAGAATAATCATGAATCACGAGTCAGGACACGTTACAACATTTTACTGGAATCGAAAGGTAATAATTTCATATTAATCACAGCATATGGAATAACTGAATATCGGAAGTAAATATAGACTCTATTGAAGAGTCTGAGAACTTCCTCTTAATGAAGATAAGACATTATAGTAGACCAAGTTTTACAAAAGTTTTGTTTGCATCATTTGATCATTACTGCCACATCCTTTACGTTTCATCACATCCTATTTCAACTTCCATTATTTTACTCCTTGATAGCGCTGCTACTTTCTTTTCTATTCCGATGAAATTCTGATGATATTTCCAGTGGAATAATAGTGATACAGTGGTACAATAGCAGCTAGTTCTTAATTCCTTCTAGAAAAGGAACATAAACTGAAAACGGGCGCAGCAGTTTTTAAAGCATTCAGAAATAATAGTTTCGAAGCACAGATTAAAGCGCGATTACGACGTATACGATGGAATTAGAGGCGACATTCCTTTACGCTTGACGCACACATTCGTGTAAAATAACCCGCAGAAAAAAGGCATCCGGCGATTACGTTACAGGAGTTTCCTTTGAGAGCGAGCGAGCGGGAGCAGAATCAAAATCTCTGGAATTTTTACCATCTCCTCTCAGCGCTCAAGAATTTCCAGTCTTGAGACCGTTAAAAAGTACGGAACATCAAAAACCTGCAGTAAAGGTCGAACTTTCTCAAAAAATATCTCTTCCTTTAACTGGTGAGGTGAGAGGAAAAGCAACCCCGAGAATGGCGAAAATGAGTGTGCGGCGGTTGGACGCGAAAATTATTATTTTTTGCGCGGATGGTGTGGCATGAAATCCCCTTGGAATGTAGCGAGGTCCTTAGTGAGAGCGAGAGAAACGATTCCTCGATAGATCTTGCCGTGAAAAGTCCTCCCGAGGCTTTGCGATAATGAAGGCGCAAGAGGATGCCGAGGGGTCGCGGTAAACGATGTCCCGCCTCTATAACTCTAACTACTCCTTTTTTATTCTTCCTCTTCCCTAACCTCGAGGCAAGAGTTGATAATCCCTCCCTCGCGATGAAACCGAACGATTCCGCAAAGGATGGATACGTGAGACAAAGGACAAAGCTGAAATATATTCAGAATCAAAACCATGACAAGTGCTTGAAAGATTCGATCAAAATACAGAATCTCGAAATCACAGTTAGTTCGATTACAACCAAGCATTTATTTTTAACGTAATATTCCAAATAATTTTAAAAAGTAAATGCTGATGGCTATTTATGCTGCAATAATTCATTTCAAATTATAAAATTCGATAAATTATAGAAATGTACAGGTGCTGCATGCAACTCTAAACACAGTGAATCATCAGAGCTGAAAATATCAAACTCTGCAGTGTTTCCCTGCCTTTTCTTACCCTAAACCTAAACATCTTTCTCCGCCACAATTTTCATAAAGTGACGAGTACTTACCGTTAATTTTTTCCTGTCATTCTGTGGAATTTATATCGTGAAACAATTATTCATAACTACGTTTCATTTTTGGTATTATCTATGCTTTTATTTACATTTATTCCTTCAGTCATTCGACGTCCTTCGATGAAATGAAAATTATCTTCATACACCCATTGACCCAAATATAAGTACTCTAGTTCATTTGAACCGAAGAATTCATGAATTATTGACAATTAATAAGAAGATCTTAATATAAGATGAAAAATTCACTTGTGAAATGCCACATTCATTCCAATCCACTTTAAGAGAATTCACCGCAAATATTAGAGATTTTCGTGAAAAAGACCACTTGTGAAGTAACCGAGTGAAATGCTGGAGATTTGAGTCAAGAAGATAAAGTAGGAAAAGATGTATTGACCGAAGAGAATTGGAATTCTGTAGCACTAATACAGAGAGGGATGTGAGAAGTCAGCGAGGAAGAAGACAGAATAAGCCGGTAGAAGCTCACTCTAAAGACTGCATAAAGCCGGCGGAAGCTAAACTTGCAGGCATCTACGGAAATTGTTCATATAGACAAGGAACGGCGAGATATATCCACATTGCTGTCTAACGAAGATTAAGCGGGAAATATATAGAAAGAATTAGAGATGAGGGAAAAATAAACAGGGTGTGAAGGGAGGGAATCAAGAGGGAAAATACCGGAGGAAAGGAAAAAGCTAACGAAAAAAATGTAGCACGTCATATCAGGAGATCGGATCTGAGTTAGACAGCTGTGAAATTGCGATGCGGTCGGAGAAGGGAGGCGGAGCAGCTGGGGGAGGGGCAGACTGAGGATGTTGAACGGAAGAAGGGGTGAGGCGTGGGTGGGGAGTTTGGTTGGTTGGGCTGGGAGTTGGACAAGTCGAAACAAGATGGATAATTCCAGTACGAAAGAGTGTGCTAGGACTCCCGAGTGGCTCGCAGTATGGGCAAAAGGAATTGATTGGTGGGGACGGCACCAGAAGTTAAGGGAATGAGATGTTAAGGGGGCAGCAGGTGACTTCTGGCGTCCAAGAAAATTAAGGGGAGGCAAGGAAAATTCTGTCACACGGGCGCGGGAGTAATTACCGAGGCAAAGGAAGGGATTTGATGCATCTGAGAGGTTGCTGTACACTTGGATGGAAATCTGACATTTGGGAATAATGAGGGGGTGAATATGAGATGGAAGACGGGGCAAGGAGGAGGGAGAGGAGGGAGAAGAGAGCCCGCGGACTGCATGAGAATGAGTGGGAGGCTTATGCAAAAGAGGTCACCTCCTGATGGATGAGATTCGGCGTAAATTTTAATCAAGAGAAAAAAATCTAACGAATTAATATTACAGGGTTGACTATTTCAGGATAGAGCAGATCGAATATTTTGACACGGAAGACCGACTTGAGTGAAAGTCCTAGGAAGTTTCTTGATGAAGGAGATTTAACTCTGCAAGCAAAGGGAAATAATTCATAGCGTTTAAGGCACTTGGAAACTTAGTAAACTCCGACGATGAGTAAGGAAACCATCAGCGTCAGCTAAACTTCAACAGTAATGTCCAATTACTTTTAGATAATTTAGTATGAGTTTCACTCATAAGTTTTTGGTAAGCTGACTTTAACTAAAGAAAAGTATATGCCCGATTAATCGATTCCAAACATTATGGGGATTTAGACATTATATGTATACATTTGCTCTTTTGTAACTTCTGATATTTTAAGTTTTGAATTTGACCACTCTGGTACTTAAATATTATTGTAATGACCATTTTGATCAACGATCATTACACACGTACATTTTCACGGGGTTTATATTTGTGCTTGTACTTATATCCAAATGCAATTTAAAAATTACTGTGATATTAAAAAGTAAATATACTTAGGAATAGGAATCCAAAGGAATGGAATTTCTACATTCCATGAATATACTTGCAACTAGGAAATAGATTTCTACAAAAAATATTTAGCTCATAAAACGCAGCTTTTTTTACTTAGTAGGTTTATGAAATTTCTTTGGATCTCGACGCTCAAAAAATATATATTTTTTAAAGCTTTAGCAACCTGCAAATATGCAATAAAGAGCGCCGTCTTTGCATTAAGTATAAATAAAATAATCCTTTTCCGCACTCAAAAACATTTTTTCGCGAGATTTTCGAAATGAGCGAAGAATTCCTAATTCCATCCACTCCTTCGGAGATTCTTATCTTCCGCCACAACTCAAAGAAATCGGGTCAATGGGATAAATCCTAATGATGAGGACGGTTGAGCTTTGGCTGAAGAAAAACCTGCGATTATATCCGTATATTTTTTATAAGTGCCTTTAACGGTTCACCGCGGCTATTACGGGGACGGGGGTCATTCGCAAGGGGTCAGCCAAAGTTCACAATTCACGCCCTCTCTTTCCCTCGTCATCGCCTCGTCTTTTATAAGTATATGCACGCACGACGATGAAAAAAAGATCGAAATCCCTTTGAAACCGAGAAATTCTTTCCTTTCCGCCTCTTCGACTTTATTTTTTTCCTCCTTTCAGAGTGAAAGAGCGTCATTCCATCCGCTTCTAAGATATTTCTCTGCGCTTTATCACACAACATTATTCACCGTCTTTTG
Organism: Ladona fulva; assembly: GCA_000376725.2. Classification (NCBI taxonomy): domain Eukaryota; kingdom Metazoa; phylum Arthropoda; class Insecta; order Odonata; family Libellulidae; genus Ladona; species Ladona fulva. The sequence continues at coordinate 479,529 of KZ308400.1, read as the reverse complement.
GGCACGATATCCCCATTCCCGAAATATCAGAGATCCCGACGAATAACTCCTTCACATAGCGGCCCTATATTTTTTCTCCTTTTATTTAACGGGTCGTTTTCTCCTCACGAGAGATTAAGGTGAGTTTTTTGCATTTCTCTAATATTTCAACGATCCTTTGATGGGAAGGTATCCTTGTTTTCTTACTTTTACGTTCCCTCTTTGCGTTTCCAGAAAATTATACGGTTTTGCCACCTTAAGTGCTGTAACGGTACGGTAACGACCCCAACCTTTTTTTTCTAAGTCTTTGACTTTTGACGAGGAAATCTTAATGTTCCTGTATCACTAGCCAAAGGATCCCGTTGACTGAGGTAATCACCTTTTAGATTACAAAGGTTATATTCAAATTACGCGTTCAGATTCTAGGCTCAGAAGTTGAATTTAGCGAAGCAATTCATAGCCGTGAAAGATATCATGAAACTTAGTGGGATGCCAGCTTGACCTCCACCAACTTCACAATTTAGAACTTAAATACATTCCAAAGTATGGGACACCGGTGAAATGTTATCAAAATCAAAGAACACTTTAGCTATACCAGGTTTTCCATAAACTGTATTTCAGTCAGCCTAATTCACCTTGAACGGTATTAATTCATTTGATAAAAAATATATATTACGGCTAATTCAAGATTTCTTTGAAAAATTGCTGTATTCATTACGATAGAGTATCATTAGTTACAGAAATCATGGACTTTAGATTTCTGCTTTTTAAAGTTCGAGCATTAAATTTTACTAAGAAAATATATACTGTTCACAGTAGTATTGATGCAGTAGGAGACTATATTTCTTATGGCATTTCAATACGTTCCGTTTAGATTTCAACCAAATTTCATTTCATAACATTAAATTATATGGTTTTTCATCTGCTGGCGAATAGAAATAGGACATGAGCTAAATTCACTCATAATCACTATTAATAAACTTTGTCTTGTTTTCAAACTCGTTTCTTATAAACAATGTTTATATTCCATCAATTGATGCAATCACAGGGAAAATAACATCCTAATAGAGGAATAAATCCTTGAGCTTAAAATATTCTACCCTGGAGTTATAACACATCAGGTAATACGGAAACTTAAATCGGAATTTTAAGTAAAATATACAATAAAATGACGTTTTTCTGAGCTTATCATTACGATTTCTGCCATGAAGAATGTAGTCAGGTACATCATTTCCCTGGAGGCAAGAGAAAGGATGATTTTGACATATTTATCGAGTGGCTGGAGTTTCGTCCCTAAATTTTCTTTTATTTCAACAAACTCCTCAACCTTTGACTTTGGCGAGAGGCAGATCACTTTCTTCGTCGGAGATAATTTGCATTAACGCCTCTTTAAAGACTCCCCTCTTCAGCCTTAAATATCATCCGTGTCATCGCACAAAGCCCACTTGTGACTTCTCGACCTTTTCGGATAAAAAAGGATATTTTGTGAACAAACTCCGGAGTCAGGTGACATACCGTTTGAAAAAGGTTACGGTGAGAGGTGAAGAGATGTGAGGGAGGAAATGTGAGAAAGGGAGAAAAAATCAAACAGAAAGATACGAGGGAAATCATTTTTCAAACGTTTTTTCGAATGCGGAGAAAGGAAGATTATGACAGATACACCAAAAGTAACATTCAGGCTTTGGCGCAAATGACGATTTGTAAAGATACTACCAATTTTTAAATATTTCCCTTCTAATGGTAATGGGTGGATTTTATTCTGGTATTTAAAAAATAGTAAGTATCCTTGAAGATTATTATTTATCATTTTAGAGCTATAGTCAGTGCTGTACACTGAGTTTCAAGACTGTTTGCACCATGACGATCGTGCAGCATAGCTCAGAAGGCATACCCAAGAAAAGGATATTTTAAAATTCTTATTTCCACCTATACTTATAATAAATTAAAGATAAATGATAAAGGTTTGTAACTTAAGCACAGTAACAAGCATTCACCTTTTCTACCTTTATAACAATATGTTATAATTTTCCATATTGAAAATATGATTGAAATACGACGATAGATCCCTACCAAATCTCTGTTAGGATTAAGCTGAAAATATGCAATAAAAGCTTTTTATCAAACTCAAAACTATTTATCAAACTAAAATCAATATATCTTTATAGGTAACTACTTGACGTAATACTGCTTTCCAATAATAATAATAATACCAGGTATAAATATAAAAGAACTATTTCGAATTCTTTGCTTAACGTTCCAATTCTATGCTGACAAACTAAGAATACTTAATTGCGATAAACCTTTTTTATGAACCTTCCTTGTTACGAAATAATGGTAGTATTAAATGTTTTGCGGATGCTAAAAGAAATATTCTCAAATTTGGAAAGCAAATTTCCCCTAGGAAAAATCTCGAGAGATACATATGTTCTTTTGAGACAACGTATCCCTCGCGGAAAACATCGGAAAACACGCTGTAAGAAATCTCAAAGTGAGCCGAAAAATAAGGGGAAATAATTCTCTCGCGGAAAACTACCCCGCGAGTACTTCGCACCTGCTTAACACCTCAAATTCTGTTGGGACTACACGCGCGTAAAAAGGACCCGCAACCCACGCGAGCCTCAACACACGCACGTGAGAAAACACACACTTTGCAACACGACACTGCTTTTTTTTTCTCCCCTCCATGAAAGGATCCCCTGTTCTCACCCCATCCACACACGCCCAAAAGTTTCCGCATCTCAAACACACGCACATACATAAGATCTTTCTCCCATCCGACAAGACGCCATCCTCATGCAAACATGCTTATATACTCTCTCTTCTCCCGGCTTCCTCTTTAGCTATCCCTCTCTGGACTCGGGAAGTGGGCGGAGGATGTGCGCGTGGGAGGATTCGGGAGTGATAAGAGGAGATGAAGAGGGGAGTTAACTTTGGTGTGAAGAAGGGCCTGAAAGGGGTGAATAGAGAGAAGAACGAGGTTCGGCATAATACATGGGGTTAAATGGTAGGAGGGGCATTGTTTATTTAGAGGAGCGCGAGAATTCAAATCATGCATTCTTTGAAAGGATAGTCGAATGATACCTGTGAGACGGAAATAGAAAAGAATACTTCACTTGGTTTATAGAAAGCGAAATGCGTATCTGTTGCCTACGTTTCACAGTTTAGAGAATTTGAACATATGGAAAATGATAATTTGAATCTCAGTACGGTGGAGAAGTAAATGAGTTCATGAAAATTTTCGCAGGAATTGGCAACTCCCGAGAGTATCTTGGAGAACTGAAGGACGTCCTCGGAGGATGTGGTTACGTAGGCTTTGTAAATGACTTCTCACCTAGTTTGCGCGGGTTAGCGGTGCGATAAGGCTAAGATGAGAAAAGTAACATGAGTATCATAAACTCCATCAAAGATTCAATTCTCAGTTCTAGAAGCAAAAGTATCACAATTAGGGTACAGGATTGCAATTTACATGTTGGTTGCAGTTTACGCTACCTTTCTAAAATCGTTTCCATCTCTTTTTGAATGAATTAACCAATTGAATTCACTTAAATTCCTCTATTTTGAAACTTTATTACGGAAATCCCAGTTGAATGAAAGGAAAATATTACCAGGATTCGCAGTGTGTCACAGTGCTTAACCTTTTAGCTATTCATTAGCATTCACAAGCAAAAAATCTAACAAGTAAAATATGTACTTTCCCAATACTTTATTTTCCATTTGTGTTGATATTTATGGCAGAATATACTCTTAAAAGGATATCACTTTCATAAAAAGTTCTAACATTGAGTAAATAATACATAATACCTAATTAACTAGTTACTAAAACCTAAATTGACTAACAACTGAAACTAAAACGCTACAATACTGATTTATTTATACATCAATACCTAATGCCAAACCAATTTAATCTCATATTTAATTATAAATATATTGCGTTGTGTACTATCAACTAAAATAAAATCTGATACGTTGAGGAAAATTATACAAAGTTTTCATAGAAGTATTAATCCGAGACAAAATCTCAAAGATATAATTACCTATGAGTTCGACAACCTTAGGGAAGTGTTGATTAGAATAGGTGCAGGCATTTCCCTGAAGATACACATTCCGGAAATATCATAATCCAATTATGTACCAGAAATCCTTGAGCCTAAGCTGGTGACCCGGACGTAATTTTGATGGAAGAACCAGATTGAATTTTACGAAAAATTACGAAATGTATTCATCTACAGCTGCGTTTAGAAGTGAACCAGATTGAATTTTACGAAAAATTACGAAATGTATTCATCTACAGCTGCGTTTAGAAGTGGAAAACCGGTCGATATCGTCGTCTACAGGCAATGAACGCCAAAATCATGAAGAACGAAACCATTTTTATTGATTCTGTCACCATGACTAACGAACCGTTTACGAAAAGGCTGATTTATTTCTCCTCTTCTTTTCCTCGTTACGACTGAATGGAGATCAAAGCGGACGTTTTCAGATTTCATGTGAATAATTTCACAAAATTTTTCTTCAAAGCTTCACATGTGTCGACGATAGAGAAACTAATTTCGTAAAATGTAAGCAAGCACGGAAGGAGCAGACGTAATTAGTTAACTTTACGCGAGAGGATGTCTTATGTTAAAAAGTCGATTTTAAAAAGTTTATAGAAAACCAATAAGTAGATGTAGATTTTTAAAAAGGCCCCTTATCACAAATATGGATAGTAAAGAAAAAGTCTGTAAATAAGCAAAAATCAATCTCTTTTTTACCAATATAGATTACGACCATCGTTGTGATCATCTTCACACTGTGTATGTAGGGTTTTCCATCCTTTTTTACCGTTCTAATTTAACTTATAGTTGATATCATGTTGCTATATCCTAGAAGGCTAGGATGTTAGAAGAAACTCTCCGTCATTCTATATCACCATTATTCCTGTACCTGATATGACCTTAATGATATAAAACAATAGTTCATTGAAATTAATCCATGTTTCAATCTAGGCTCCCTCTATTTTCCAAGACGCTTTAATGCCTTGCAACGTAGCAAAGGATTAAATTTGTAAAGCAAAATCGAGGATTTCACAGTTCTGCTCGGTTAACTATTTCCCTCTGAAGTAACATTTCGGAAGAGAATTCTGTGTAACAGGATGTAATAGGTTATTTCCTGGAAAGTTAATTACGTCTCTCTAACCTCCCATAAAACCGCACGGTTGATTAGTTCGTAAAATGAGTCTGTCAAAACTATTTCTCTTCTCTTTTGCTCGATTTTCTCGGAGAAACGCCTCTAACGCAGCCGAAAATCATTCTCATCAGTATTCCCGTTGAACTTTGTCGTTTCCAGGCTTTGCGTTAACCGCGCTAACTTTCAGGGAAAAATCAGATATAGAGCGGTTTAGCTGCCTTCTCCGAAGAATTCAAGTATAGATGGCGCGCAATGTGTAGAAGTCAAACTGGTAAAGTATTTTACAGCTGAATAATTCTTGCTATTCACGCATATTTATACAGTCTATATTACATCAGAAATAATTAAGAATACTAATAATTACGACGAATGAAATATCTTTATCGATTTTCAATACAATTTAACTCTTTCTTTCTTAGTTACTTAAAACCTATCGGTCTTAATCCTTCTTAGTTAAGCAGCCACCATCTATATTTCTATTACATAAATGGAAAAGGTCCACATATTAATGGTTGTTAAATATTCTTTTTCCCTTACACACTAAACTCCTCTGAAAGGCGAAACTCCTTAGAAACTATTACGAATCAATCAAATGTTTTGCATATAAATTTCAATTTAACTTCATTTCAATAGATGACCGGAAAGATTAAGGAAATGTGACTTCAAACAAACAATATTAGTAAATATTTTGTACCACTACAGTTACAAGAATGGATTTATCACACAGAAATTATATGCACCGAAAAATGTCAACAAAAAGCTCAGTTATCATAGTAGTTACTCCATAGTTATCTCCAAAAAAACTTATTTCTATATTTTCGGTACATTGCATGAACGCTTGAAATCCAGAACAATAAACAGGTTCTCTAAATGCCATGCTACAAACTCAATAAAGACTCAAGTCGAAAGGTTTTCATTTCCTCCTCCAAAAGTGGAGCTTGTCCCGCACACCTTGAGATTGATCATAATGGACAGATATGCTGAAAGAAGAGGAAATTTAATCGAAAAATCCCATTTGATCAACTCCGGAAAACACGCCTAGAAACTCGCAGAAAGGTATTCAAAATCACAAGAACGCTCGACCGGAGAAGAACGGGCCATTCTGCTGTCGCGTTCTACTTCATTGGAATGAACATAAAAAAGAAATAGCTCTTCCCTCAAAAGAACAAAACCGCGACCATCCTCGCAACGACGTACATCTCGTCCTCCCGCATTATTAACAATTAATAGTTGACAACCTCATTTCCCGTTGCGACGCGCTCTGCATGACGGGAAAACAAACATGGACCGGGGCGCGTGGGAGGGGAGATCGATCAAAACGAAGAGACGGCGAACGTGCTTGCGGGACATGGCGAAATTACGCGCTCCAGTTCATTGAAAAAATGAGAGAGAAAGCGCGGAGAGATATTTCGATAAGGGTGCCCCATCCGTCTACGTCATCGGTCCGGGCGTCGGACCGTATTAGCTGGGGGAGAGCGTGAGTGGAGGGCGGGACGTCAGGTGAGATTTTGTCAACGGAGAAGCAAAAGCGACGTGCGTGCACCGCAATCAGCGATGTTTCCAGTCTCGGCAACGGGAGGTGATGTTGACGAATCTGCGATCGGGTGGAGTGTGGGAAGGCACGGCTGATCTCATTTCCTACACCAGGACACTCCGTAAGCGAGTGCGTCCCTCGAACCATTGGAGTACATTTTAGAAAGAAGTGAAGGAGATTAAAGAAACTTCACTTATGTAGGAAAACTATGAAATGAACATCAATTGACTTGTTTTTATGAGATTTTTAAGCGAATGTTTAAATTTAACCTCCCTGTAAACGTATAAACTCCTCGTGAAATATTATGAAAGAGTTTATTTTTCCATCACGAAGCAATGAAACCAGTGTTAAAAAGCAGTGGAAAAGAATGCGCGAAAAAAATCGCGTCCAATCTCGCAGTGTTTCCAGTCCAGAACGACCAGTCAGATGGAGCATAAATCGAAAGAACCGCGATGATTTTGCTTAGTATAATTGCATAAAGGATCAATCTTAAGGGTTGAATGAAAGACGGTACTTTTTAGACCCATAAAGATTTTTGTATTGCATTTTAAATGGTGTGATTGTGTTTGTAACTTGAAGTAAATGCACACAGAAGTTCCACATATTGTCACCTATATCGAGAAAATAATTTTTCAAAAAATAGTACAACATAAGGCCGTACAGTATGAAACCAAAATGTACTTTGCAGTTATTTACAGAAATAGAATTAGAGTTCAATAGAATTTACAAACATTGATGGTGGGGGAACAAAAACAAATAGTAGAGATTTTCGAATGTTTTGGGAGATTTTATCTTCCGATTAATGCTATTTAAGATTGAATGCATCGTACAAGTATATACACTTAAAATATTTCTGAAGAACTTGTGTTATGCAGATCTAATTTTTGTTAGCAATGGTAGAGAAATAACGAATAATTTTAAATGGACAGTCGTTTGATATTTATTTATATCATTCCGAGATGAAATTTAAAAGATTTTGAAAACATTCCCTGAAAAAAAAATACAGAATAACGGCAAGTTCATTAACGCCAATTCATAAAATGAATTTTTATTGGAAAAGATATTTTATCATGCCAGGAGTAACACTCGACGCAGATTTTCAAAATGTAGGAAATGAATTCTGGAACTTTTCCAGAGGCGAGAAAGTTTTACTAAAGCGGACAAACAAAAGAGCCTAACACCACAACTCTCGCCGCCCCGTAAAAATATCTTATTAAATTAAAGGAAACCGAATTTCCTTTCTGTTGCCTTCGAATCCTGGTAAACGAGTTATTCAATTCTAGAGGGGCTTTATTTATCAATTTACACATTTCGCGAAAGACTTTCGTGTAGGCGAGGCCCTCGTTAAATTCATATAGACCTTCTGAAATCCCTTTCGTCAAGGGAGTAGGAAAGGAAAATGAACAGAGCGGAAAAAGTTTCCGAGAATACATTTATTAAAATTCGGAACGATGTCCGGATAATCTTGAATAGAAAGAAATTATTATGGCTCGTAACTGAGTTAAGGCTGCGCTTTGCCGTCGGAGAGCGTGATTTCTAATTTCATATCAAGATATAATTTCAAAAGCGATATAAATACAAATTTTCGGGTTCGAGAAGAGAAAGCGTTATAAATAAGTACATCTATCTAAATAAAATTTCTCTGAGGATTGAATGAGTCGCTCATGTGAAAAAAATTGTCTAAATCGAGCAACTGAAACTAGAAGAAGAAGCAGTGTTCCAAGAGGGAGTGGTAAGGAACAAAACGGAAAGGTACGAAAATAGAACTAAAAATGCAGGGAGACAGGTGAAAATGTAACACTTGGGAGCTGTAACGAAAGAGACACAAAAGGGAAAGAAAGTCGTAAAAAGGTTTCGAAAAAGAGATACCTGACGAAGCATGAAGAATCGGAAGAAGGGACGCGGTGATTGGGATAGCGGGGTTCGAGGTAATGTGACTTGAAAACCCTTGCAGTCTCGATTTGTGAAAAGAATAGGGGAATGGAGGCAGGGAAGTACGAGAAGAATACGCGGGAAGGGAGGAAGAAGTTCTGTAGGCGAAGAAAAAAGGGGAAATGAGGAAGGTGAATAAAAAGAGAAAGAAGACTCCGTTGGACCACTGGGAAAAGAAGGAAAAGAAAAAAAGACTTGTTTGGAGGCGAAAATGAGATTCATGGATTCTTGGGCTTTTAGGTTACCCATGGGGACGCGACGAGGAAGAATGGAGCGGAAGCAGAAGGAAGAGGATAAAGAATAAAGGGAAATAAACGTATGGGATAAAGGAGAGCTTGAGGAGGGGCTGTGTAAAGGAAATGGAAAGAAGAGACAGGGAATGTCGACATAAAAAGAGGAGATAAATGCAGGAGCATAACCTGAGAAAGGAAAAGGAATGGAAAGGGAAAGAATTTCCGAGAAAAGAGGGATGTGTGAGGAAAATTTGGGATTAAATTCTGACAAATAAAATGAAGATGGTATGAGTTATGTAAATATTTCCATAGAAGGAGATGATGCATTTCCTACCAATTTATTTTCAAGTATGTACGTCACCTTATTTAAAAAATACGAAGAAGAAAGATGAATCTTTCTATTATTTTCCAGCCGTAGGACACAGAAAATTTTATAGAGGAAAACGCATACAAAGATATAATCATGCATTAAAAAGCGGAGATTACGATTTTATTTTCAAGTAAACATCCGACTACACCCCTATTCCCGATTTCTGGCTTATTTTCAAATTTCAGAACTTTTAACCTTAAGTTGCAACTTTACCATCAAAGTTAACGAATATATGAGAAATGGTCCAAAAAATGCATTCATCGCATACTGTGACAATCGCTCAATTTAATTTCTAAATAATATCAACAGAAAATACATGAAGCTACCGCAATACCGGAAAAGCCAATTTACGACAAAGGAAGTTGAATGCTGCGTTTATTCGTGAAAGTAGGGTGGCTGTTTTAAAGGTCCACATCTCACCATGTAACGAATGAGCAGGTGCTTATCTCTTCTCTTCTCTGTCTCTTATAAAAGTTCATGAAACGAGCAAATTTCAAACAGATGTTTACGCGGGGATATACATGAATAGAATCTGTTTTTGTAAAACCGGCAAGGATTTTATTGTGAGAAAGACGCTGCAACGGCCGGAATGAATGCAACGATGACGTTATGAATAGAAAATTTAATCCCTGGTTTCCGCATTATCAACGTAGCGAGAGATTCTGCGATTCCCAGCGGCCTCGTTTCCTGCGATTTTCCTAGATTATCCAATAAACTTATTTTACTCAGAAAAATACCGCATCCTGAGAAGATATTACAGGAATATCAATTAAAATCCTGAATTTAGTTTTCTAAATTGTAAATAGAATTAAAAGAGTTGTGTGATGTTAAATAAATTTTATCAATAATGAGTTAGTTATGTAAGTTACTTTACCCTAACAGTGTAGCATTTGTATTTTAAACTGTAATAGTGGAATTTGATGTTTAATTTTAATTGCTTTATAATAGTGTGGGTAATTTTGTATTGTTATTATTATTATTATTTCTTTTTTTTTTTTTTTTTTTTTATAAGTTTTTATTATATTGTATTAATTGTAGGTATCGTTTACTTGTATTTTCTTTTATATTTATGACGTACTGCCTTCGGGAGGTTCTGGGGGGTTTCCCTCCCGACTTGGGTGAATACCAGGCAGGGTATTGTATTTCCTTCTCCCACTGAAAAGATGACTACCACCTGGCCTGGAGCCTATTTGTAGTCCAATGGTGCAAATAAAAAAAAAAAAATCTCGTGAACTCGTGAAATTAATAGGCGACTCACCGTCAAGGGAGGCAAAGAAAGGGTGTTTTGTCATATTTTAAGGTGAAAATTCTCTTTATAGGGTCTCCAAATTCTCCTTACGCCTCTGATCGCTCCAGTTCGCCTCTGGGTGAACTATTAGTTAACAGAATCGCCTAATGAATAAGTTTTAGAGAGCTTTAGGACAGCAAGAGATAAAATTTGATGCATTTTAGAGTGATTTATGTCTTTTATGGTGCAATTAATGAACCGTATCATCAACAAAGTAATCCAACAATGTGTACAAATTTTAAATCATATTTCCAAGAAATTATCGTATTTTCTCAGTTCATAAACTACCAATAAATTATCCTGTTTCAAAGAAATTTATATAATTTTTTTCCTTTATTAGATCTCTGTAAATATATATTCCTTCCTATATTGGCAACCAAATTTTTCGGTCATCGATGTGTCTAACTCTAGAACTACGGAGTACTTAATCCGCGCGATGAATGAAACAGAATTCATCATAAACATTGATATTCTGGCAGGGAAGCTCTCGCTTGTATAACGTGGTTAAAAGGGTGCGAGTAATGTGCTTATGAGAGGAATAAGAGCTTAAAGGAAGGGATGAGGAGAGTAACGGTCGATCAGAAACTGTATGCAAAGTCACGTACTCGCAAACAGCCTTGAAGGCAGGAAAAGGGTTTACCACGCCGAGATGGAAAGATCGCTGCCAAAACAAAACCCTCTGAAACGAAAGTGTGAAGTAACCACTTGGCCTCATTAGGGTAGACAGTTATATCTCTTGTGTACTTAGTTTAAAGAATCACTAATTGAAGTAATCAGGGTTCGTTGCAAAACTAGTGCTACACTTTACTAAAATGTGAGAATTATATGTCGAATTTAATCGTAGATATAGATTGAACTGGAAAAAGTAATTTTTAAATGACCAACCTAACTATTTTAATTTAAAAAGTTGTGGAAAATTTTCAAAATTAAATTGCAAAAGAGAATAATATATTTTTTAATTGCGACTTAAATATTTCAGTGATTGAGTTTTTCAGCTTCATATGTTCATTCAAGTTGTAACTACCACTTTGCACTGAATTAAATTGAAATAATACCTTACAAGATAGACAAAATTCAACCATAAGTCTGGACTCCTGAAATTCACACGAATTAAATTCAGAGTAATGAGTGTTGATCTGTTGAACAATACATTGGTGATTCTGTTTCAATTTGAATTTGACTGCAAGAAAAAGTGACCGGAAATAGCGGATCCTTCCTAGGAAATTTATAAATTAAATTTAACAGAAGAAGATCACCAATGTAAAACCATACCGAGGAAAACACTGATACGGGTAAAATGGTCGCAGACCGGTATTTACGACGTAGAGTCAACGGCAGAATTCTAATTTAAACAAAGGAATATATTACGGATCTACAAGATCTCACAGAACAGAAATGGGGCACTTATAATAGCTCGACATTCAGATTATATATTTTCTTTCCGAGCATCTTTGTACCCAAGAATAATTTCTTTGGCTCTCTTTCCAGGTCAGGAAGGAAATTCGCTGCACAGAATCCAATATGTGTAAAGTATTCAAAGAATCGATTGGAGGGAGAAAAGGGTGAAAGGTCGACCCTCGCGCCGACAAATGAGGGGATTCTAGTTCAGTACTAAGAGGGAAAAAGAAATCGCTTGATCGTAGTAAAGTTCAATAGGACTCTAAATTCTGCTTCCAAGGAAGAGTACTGATAAAAGCTGTACTGTAAAAGAGTACTGATGTAAGCTGATTTTTTCTCCTTTGATAGGACATTTAAGAGAAAGCTTGCCTGAATTACAGTATGAATAGAAATGTCTGCATTTTACAGTAATGCCCTTATACCTTACAATTCCCAAAAATAGTTTACAGTTTCCTGAATACCCCTGATACCTATCTAGTCAATATTCAATTTGAAATTTCAAACCTTTCTAATTATTTCTTTACAATAGGAAACGAAAGCAATATAAAAATTAATTATAATAGGAAATAAATAGTTGTAGAAAATCTCACGTTGACTTAATTTTTCATTTAATTAACGAAATATATCGATTAACTTCTAAACCAGAAATGATCTTGAGTGCAAATTGCAATGAATATTAAAATTAGTCAGGTCAATATTTATCTTCATATACTCACGATACTCCGCATAAGTGGCCTTGCTGATTGTGGAATTTTTTTGAGAATCGCTACTTACCTGAAAAAAGAAAAAGAATAATTTTTAGAACTCATGATATATCTGAAAATCAACATTTCTGTTTAAAGCGCTACAGGTATGAATATATTTTATAAAGACTTAGAAGATATTTCAAAATCCTACCTATGTAAAACTATTTACAATATTTTCAACGAGCGCATGCGTTAAATTATACATTCAGTATATTTAGAATTTATGAAATATTTTTGGGAATGTATAGTGGGAGCAATCCACGTATTGTGATGTATGTGCTTCATCTTTGTCACTTAAATGATATTTAAAATTGCTACAACTATAATTGCGTTTGAAACTTCACATTTCAGAAGAGTAATGATTTGCATGCTAAGAAGGATAACAAGTAGAATTTTTAAAATCAACAATGACGGAAATAAGAAAAACTTGCTGATTTTGATTATAGAAGTACTGAAAGTAACAGATATTCCGTGAAACAGTTCGTAACTAACACTTTCCTTAATCCATAATTCATAATTTTAAAACTTCTGTTAAACATTCAAGTAGTGAAGCACAGCTGTTACTAGTTTCATAAGCCAAGATTTTATTTATCCTTCCTTGAAATGTGAAATCGCGTGTATTCAATATGCACTCCAACCTAAATAAACTTCTTAGCCAGGGCAATAGTACGCGTGATTTAGGATCCTTTTGCAGCTTCTTCCTCCGCGGCCATCTTAATTTTCCGAAAGCCTTCCAATCCGCTTCCAAGGGCATATACATATAACCCAAGCTCTCCGGAAAAGAAGAAAAGATAGAACAAAAGCCGAGCGAATGATAGAGAGATGACGAAACGAGCTCCGAAATCTCGTGAAAGGTCCGGAAAAGTGGAAAGATGTAATGGATGAAAAGAAAAGGATTTTTTTCGGGAGACGGAAAGAACGGATTGGTTCCGGGGGAAGGGAAAGAAAGAAGGTCGCGGGGAATGGGTGGAAGGTCCCGGGGATCTTGAAAATGGAGTCACGCCTTTAATATCGAGTCGCACGCAAAGTTCAAACCCGGGTCTGCGGTAATGGGACGGAGCCCTCGTGATGAACGGCTGTCGGGACGAAATTACCACTTGGAAGTCACCCATGCGGGGGCTCACAGTGGGATGCCATAGGAAGAGTGCGATGAGGTCATAATGGAACATGTGAAGCTATTCGAAAAGAAAGAGGAGGGGGAAGACAGGAAGGAAATCTCAGGATTAAGACGCAGAGAAGAAATGAAGATGGAATTTTGGGGTCGAAGTGGCCGATGTGAATGAGGAAAGAGGGATATGGTTAGGTGCGGATTGAGAAAAAAAATTGAGGAGGTAAGGTCTGAAGCAAAGGAGCTTAGAGAAAATGAACGGGAATAGAGAGAAAAAGGCGGAGAAAAGTTTCCGTGATTTGAATTCGCACTGAAATTAACATTCACTTTTCGGATGAACGGAAGTTACATAAAAATTGGAATTTTCTATGCATTATAAATAAATCGTCAAAAGAAAAACACATTTCAGAACTCTATTCTTGAAATAAACTAATTCGAATGGAAATATTGAACTTCACTCTCATGTACTAGTTTCACTGATCAAAATACGGCTACAGAAAATAAATGTTCTTAGATTAAAAAGTTTGGTTTTTGTTTAAAATATTCTATTTCCATCCAGTTCAGTTAGAATATATCATAAAAGAAAAGATTCCTCTGGATATTCCAACATTTTAATTACCTTAACTATCAATATTACAAAAGAGGCGAACATTGACATACTTTTCATATTACGTCATTTCCATCGATAGGAGAATAAAATTTCGCGTATCGTAGAGGAAGAATATATAAACATGAATTTTCATTGGAAGAAGAGGAATAAAGAGAGTTATAAATCATGCTATATGAAGTCAAATGAACCAGGCGTGACCAGAGAAAATATTTTGAGATTAGCACCTGGAATTTTATTATTTATTCCGATATTTACCCACTTTCAGTTTCCTCACAAGGATGAAAGTCAAGCAGAAATTTACGGACACAAAGAAAGAAAAACCATTCAAGGAGAACGATAGGAAATGGAAGAGACTAATAAGAGAGAGTTCTGAAAGAAAATAAAATGCGAAGGAACGGAAGAAAAATTGTGATAGGGCAGAAGAGAAAAAAAATTAAAAATAAAACATTAAAATGAAATCCTAAGGCAATAATTCTTCCTTAAGACTCCACCTCATAGACGCAGCTTGAAACGGACTCAGGAAAATGAAAGAATAACGCTCTGAAAGAGCCAGGAGAGAGAGAACACAGATTCAGAAAAAATGGTTTCGGAATGGTTAACTGAATGATAGTTTCTATTATAGATAGTATATAGTAAAGATATTAGATACGAAAGTGGAGGCAAATATTAAATAAAGTGGAAATTTTAGAGAAAAAGGAGCCATTCTTTTTTTCTCCTTGGGTATAAAAACTGTGCAAATGTTTGGATAGAATGGAGATAGAAGGCGAGAAACAGTTCGGCATTAAGCCCCGAAAAGTCTCCAGCAGCGAAGAATAAGGGCAGGAGACTACGTACGTGATCATGAATAAGGTAAGGGTTTAAAGGAAAGGCCCCAGTAGGAAAGTCCAGGGCTATATCATGGCCTGGGAAAGTAGCATTCATGTGAGGGGTTGGAGTAATGGAAAGGTAAAAGCGTAAAGTAAATGGAAAAATGGAGGGTAAGTGCGGAAAGAGGGAAGAAAGTTTAACAAAGCGCATCTTGAATATAATGTGTCGTCCTTAAGAGAAACAGTACATCATAATAATAATTTACGACCAAAATGTTTACCTAGAGTGCATTTCTAATGTTAAATATTTAAGGAGCTCCGCTATGCTGGGAGAACTAAATAATTTGTGACTATGTATACCTCACCCAGTGGAGTCATATGATAGCAATAATATTACGCAGCCCACCAACTTAAGAATGAATAGTAATGATGACCTTCAAATCAAGTAAACAAAGGCAATAAAGGGCGAATATCAACTCATTAATAAAATATTAATCAGCCAATTTTTAAGGAATTTAGAGTTAAAATAATTTGAGAAGCGTTACCTAGGATATCATTAACATTCTCATTTGTATATATTCGGTAGGTTTACAGCTTCCAACGCCAAAAAAGAGAAAAAGATCAGAAGCTGCCGATAGCAACTGAATCAATAGACGATGTAAATTTTAATTAAATTGAAGATATAATTCATTTAAATGATTAATTAATTAGATACTCCACTCTCTTCGTGGAAAGGCTTGCTAATTATCGGATAATATGTCATCAATGTATGCGTGTAAGCGCTTTTTAATAATCGAGCTTCAGGTGCTCTGGCAAATAGAAAAAAATAATTTATTTCTATAGTATCACCTATTCTATCCCTATCATCTTGCTAAAATCGTTTTTCCAAATACAAGGTGAAACATACTCATTTCGAATAAAAACTAATTCGAATGAAAGACAATAAACATAATAAAACGGAACGGAAATAAAACAACAATCATTTCACGCATGTTGGTATCAAAATTCCATCCTGTCAACTCTCTTCGTAAGTGCCTCCGAAAACACCACCGGATAAAAAATGAATCCCTCGTTGTGGCGTGATTCCCAATCAGGAGCATCCATCAAACGTCCGCCGCAATAAAGCTCAGCACCACCGTACCTCTGTTCATGTCCCATCGCGACTAATTCTCATGCCGCTCTTTTAGGCATAAACCAGCGAGGAAAATATAGGGAATAAAAGTTGAATATTGGGTTTAAAAAATTTTAATTGGGTTAAAAATATCAAATGCGTGTTTTGTCTGGTTGAGAGGAAACTGCTTCGGTTTAACTGATGGAACATCAAACCAATTGCAATTTCCAACATTTAAACAGAGTTGTGTGTCACAGTTCACGTTTCAGGGAAGATCCACGTCATAGAACTAATCAGATTCCAATGAAATGATGATGTTCATTCGCATAAATGGAAGTTTTTAATGTATACATCGTAATTAAAATATCGTGTATTAAAACGGAAATAATAATATCTGAATTTTTCTTTAGGGAAACATGTATAAGACCTGATGGGAAGACATATTGTGAAAATAAGTAAAATACGATATTTAATAACTTAAAAATATTTGAATCCCACTAAACTGTAAATCCAAAACATCTGGAGCAATAATAGTCGTCTAATTTTATAATCAACGACTTAACTCTTCTTCTAACGGCTTCTGGAAGCAAACAAATAAATTTCTTCATATATTTCACACATTCGTTTCAATCCGAAAACCTCGATTTATAATATTAATTCCTTTTAAAGAAGGTTTTTTCAATTCCAAGAATCTTTCCTTCCAAAATTTCCATATTCCTATTCTCTATTACGTGTTGAAATATAAATTATAAGCATCGTTCATACTTTTAACATGTACTAAATGAAAAAGGCATGGTGCTTATTAATATCTAATTCTAAGCATTTTAAATAAAACTATTTTACCCTCTTAATACCCCAAAACTACTTTACCACAGCCCCTCATACCCAATCTCTTTCAATACTTAATACCTCAATACTTTCAATACGTACCAAAACAAAGTATAATGCTGAACAAGTTTGTTTTTATAATAATCCCATATTCTTCATCCGATAAGAGAATTTATTCTCCCAAAAGTTGTAACTTCTGCATACCTCAAGAATATAATAATATGATGGACATAGATAGAGATATACAATATAATTTTACTTTCGCTTGGAAACTCGTATAATTTTCATACCTACGCTCAATTTACCGAAGATAACAGGGTTGAAGAGCATAATTTCAACGCGTTTAAAAATTTCTCCCCCCGTAAAGATTTTCTCAATTTGCAAGCGCAAGAATACACAAATTGAACAAAGATAAGCACGGAATTGAAAACGATGATGTTTCCTAGATTTATATTTCGAACCCACATTCATTTAACCCTTCCAGATGATGGGACGGATGGATTTAAGAGAGGAATACTTCGCCCCCTGGTAATTACACTCCGATGCATATCGTGATTCGCCGCAGCTCGTCACGAGTTCGATGTGGACGAGAAAAATGCGCGGACTTGACACGTACGTACTTGAAGGAGGAGAGTGGGTGCCACACACGTGGATTCTGTAATCTAGTCTCGTAAAACGTTCTCACGTTCGGTTACTCCGTTGCAGCGAAAGAGCCGCCCATGCGAGCGGAGTTGACTCGAGGCCGATGCGGAAAATGGACGCGAAGGAGGGAGGTGGAGGATGAAGACGAACTTACGGAGAGAATGAGATAGGCGAACAAATGGAAAGTGGCGCAAAATGTGCGATATAAGGACACTGTTCTGGAGGGATTCTTTGGATTTTCAATGTTATTGTGCCCTGCAGCCAACCTTTCGTACTTCATACGCTAATTATTTCATTTATAGTTAGTCTCGTAAACCATAGTGACGAAATATAAGGATGAACTATAATAATCATAGGCACCATGTAATAAACTACAATATATGTACTCTCTAGAATTCTGCAGATGCTAACTTATGGGTATAAGTATGTACTCGTAAGTTTGAGTTTATACATCTAAGAAATTTGTTTCTAATTTTCATCTCGATTCAGTTATAAACACTTATCAACTTATCAACACTTATAAACACCATCTCTACCGTACAGGGATAATTTGTTACCATTCACATAATGTCAATGGGTCTAAAGTTTCTTTCGATCTGTTGCTTCAACATTAAGGCCAGATATTATTATGAATGAACTTTAACTGAAGTTCACTTTTGGGCCCGGTATTATGTTTTATTATAGTTTAAGTAAAGTTTAAGTAAGTTAATCTATTACATATGTGATGGATTAACATGGAAATTCTACATCTACATAAGTACCCTGCAAGACGCCTTTCGGCGTGTGGCAGGGGGTGCAAGCACCATGACTCTACTTTGCTTATCGATTCTCAAATTGTAATAAATCTACACTTAAACTCTTTAAAAACATTATAATCCTGGGAACTAAAGTAAACTTTAATTGAAATCCATTTCAAACATACGTAATGATACTGGGACTTAGTATTTAAGACTATGTCATTCATCCATATTTTCCCTCTACATATTATAACACTATTCACGAGGATGTTTTTCTACTAACCATTTCCGTATATATATTTTAACTTACTCGCAAAAGA
Source organism: Ladona fulva (assembly GCA_000376725.2). Taxonomy (NCBI): domain Eukaryota; kingdom Metazoa; phylum Arthropoda; class Insecta; order Odonata; family Libellulidae; genus Ladona; species Ladona fulva. The sequence continues at coordinate 460,721 of KZ308400.1, read as the reverse complement.
TAAAGAGAGATCCATTTCAATTTTCACTTCGTAAAAATGCCCTGATTTTCGATACTTCTTGCGACCTTTGCTAAATCGTCCTCCAATTAATTATTAATCATCTCCGTTAAATTAAAAAAAATAATCCATTCGATTTTCACATTCAAATTCGCGATATAATAACCTTCCTGGCTTTATTCAATGAATAAAATATGATTTTCCCATAATACGTTCATTAAATGGCCAATATCACAAAATGAACTTGAAACAGAATTATGTGAAGAAAGAATAAACTCAATTCATGCAGTTTCTAGCATTATTCGTATAATGTCTGAATATTTGTTATCATTTGATAAATACGATATTAAACACACTGTTGACGTGACGAGACCTTATTCTTATTGGTTACTGTACTGTGGAAAGTTTTGAGATCAACGGAGATTCATCTACGTAAAATGTTTCAATAATTTCAACTCGTTCCAAAACCGGAACGTGTTAGATATAGTAATTAATAAACAGACATTAATATTGGCGATTTCTCAGTAACAGAGAAACCTATGTCGAAAGAGAAAGGGAACTACTTCCAAATTATTGAAGACACAGATAATAACGGTTAGATCGACTACTCTTACCTACATATAGGGACACTGTATTTAAACACGAAAATTTTCTTTGGAGAGTTAATGCTCGATCTTCGACAAACAGTATAATTATTTTCTAATGAAATTCAAGGTGATAACTCTTCCATGGAATGTAAATATTTTATGGGAATGACAGATGAGAAAAACAAGATGGCAGACTACGGAAAAACTAATCTGGAGAGGATCGTAAAGGTCATAAGCAAAGCCAAGAGGAGAAAAGATGGAACAGAAGAAAAGGAAGATCAGGAATAAAAGAGGAATGGATGGAAAGAGAAGAGCTTTGTTAGGAGAAACTTGTGATGGAGTGTGATGCGAGCGATGCGGTTCAGGAGATCATCCAAGAGGAAAAAGAAGAGTTAGATGAGTTCCGAATCCCACTGGACGAACGGAAGGAGGGCAAAGTTTACGAGGAAGAAATGACGAAGGAAATATGAGAAGAGAAAAATAGGTAAGAAAGAAAACCTTGCAGAGAAAATTTTTCGAAGAACTATGAGATAAGATATTTATAAAAATGAGTTAGTATGAAAGAGTTGAAAATACTGCTGGATCAAAATAAAATAATTTTATTAAAACAAATAAATTTCTTCATATATTTCACACATTCGTTTCAATCCGAAAACCTCGATTTATAATATTAATTCCTTTTAAAGAAGGTTTTTTCAATTCCAAGAATCTTTCCTTCNCTGCTAAGAGGATGGAAACGTTAACATTCAGTTGAAAATCATCCTTCCGGAACGAGCATTAACATTATTGCTCATTAACGCGTGGAATTAATACTTCAACGGAAAACGAACTCAGCTGTAGAAGGGACGGAAATAATCACAAAATTAACCTTCAAAAGAAGTTTCGTAAAGTTTGCTGCTTGGATCGTCAAGGAGCCGAGAAATACGGAAAAAGAAAAGTTTCCTGCGCTGAGTTGACATAATCTCTCTTGCCTATGGGGGTATATTCTTCAAGTATAACTACTGCAGCGATATCGTACTATAATATGCAGAATATCTATGAAGGTAAAAATCTATAATTATTCTTTTCGACGAATGTGAAGATTTAGGTAATAAAATCGCGGAGGAATATTCAGAGAAGTCCTTTGAAGGATGAGAAACGTAAAATCTGGAGATCAAAGATAGAGATATACGAAGGACAAAAACAAGAAAATGAAAGTCTATTATCCATAGACTGAGAAGAGAGGAAACGAAAAAAAAAAGTTGGCATACGCAGCTTTGTAAATTCCTCACGACAAGAGGGAAAAAGAACGTTAAAGAAAGAAAGATTATGCGGAATGACGAAAATAAGAAGTTTCGTAAAGTTTGCTGCTTGGATCGTCAAGGAGCCGAGAAATACGGAAAAAGAAAAGTTTCCTGCGCTGAGTTGACATAATAGGACGGAAGACTTAATAACGTTGATAAAATTGGTATCTCCAGACTCATAAACAAGGGAAGACGTGGAATTTCTCTAGAGAGATGAGACACTCACCTTTCACGTAACAAGAAATACTAGATATCCTTCAACTTGTTTTGAAACTGGTAAAGAGACTTTGGGAATTTAAATTTATAGATAAATTCAAAGCACGAATAATGAATATAACTCATGTAATTGCGAGTAGACAGCGACTTATTTTGGAATAGCTTTTCCAATTGAAATATTAAATAACTTCTCGACTAGAATTTTAAAATATTAGAATGCATCTGCAATGGCAATGTTGATCAAACTAATCCATTCTTCGTTAAAAAGTAAAGAAAGAAACTAATTCATTATTCTTATCAATCCAACAAAATTGAAAATTTTCTTGTCTAGTATAACTTAATATACTTATATCTTGTACCGTCTATGACAGAAACATACATGTTAAACGATCTATTCCTGCAAAACTGAAAATTACTAAATTTACTTGCAATAAGTAAGAGGCAAAAGTAACAGGAAAGATAAAAACAATGGAGGATGAGCGATAATAAATTAAAGTTGGTCCTTCAGAATATCTCTGAAGTAATATTTAAAAATATTTGTATTTGCTAATTCAAGGTTATTGAAAATCGGAAATTATGAGAATCGAAACACCCCCATATTATAAGGACGGAAAGGATTCATGTTTATACAAATGATCCGGAATCGTGAATAATGGAATTCCTGGGGAGAAAATACAAGATGATGGGTGAAAACAGTGGCGATCCGAAATTTTCACGGAAATTTGGGAAAACTGTCGGAGGGGAAAGGAAGAAAATTAAGAGTAACGCGGGAAAGGCACCTGATGGAGAGTGTAAACGACCAGAAATGATGGAAAGGAAGAGAAGAACCGCATCGTGAAAGGAAAAGTAGAGAATACAAAACCAACATAAAGAGGTGGGCGGCGAAAGAAATTGAAAAGGAAAAATATTATTCCACCTTAAAGTTTGGAAAATACTGTGAACGGAAAAGAAATAAAGGGCAAGGAATGAGTGAGGATAGAAGAATTAAAGGGATAGGCACAACGAAAGGGGAAGAAGAGGATGATAAACTGAGTAACAAGGGCGTGTGCGAGGGGAAGGCCGAGTGGAAAAGAGGTTGGGAGTTCCCCGCTCTAATTTGAATATTCATTGCGAGTTACTTGGTGGAGTGATGCATGCTCATAACGAAATACCGCTGGTAGAAAATGGTACGGACCTTCCCAGAAGGGATGGACAAAGGTTTCACGTGATAAAAAAACCTGGGAACGAAGAGAGAAGGGCAAGGGAGAATCGGAAAATAAAGCAACCCTTTTGCTCCCGTTTCGTGCCCTTTTGTTAAGATTTCTGCCTCCCAACACAGCCATTTCCAATCCCTTCCTTCCTTTTCATATCTAACGGCTGCAAAATGTCGCGCCTAATAAAGTAATGTTTTTTCGCTCCTTCCTCCGGCTTCTTTTCACTAAAGTCTCGTTAAGGAGCTTTCGTTTCGTATCATTTGTAAGTTGGATGTCTCATAATTTAAGGGGGTTTGACGTCAGGGAAACAGAGGGGAAAACAGCAATCTTCAAGGGTTACACCAAATGTGACTCTTATTCCATCCGATTCCATTGGGAGTTGACTCAACAGCGGAGATTAATGGCGGAATGAGGAATTTAGCTTTTAAAAATACGGCGCTGAATCAAAAAGAATAAGAATCCATTCGAAGTCCTTTGGGAGGCTACTCTTCAGCATAAAATTAGGAAGGTATAGTTCAATAAATACACCGTTCTTCGTAACTTCCTTGTGGAAGTCATGAAGAACGGTGTATTTATTGAACTTTATTATGGCCTTCCACGACGTCAGACCAACTAATATTGATTATATTAGGAAGGTATGTATTCTGATTTTAAAACCCCAAAAATAAGTTCCCACAAAGATCTTTGTAAATTTAATATTAATGCATGACAAATGAAGGAAACGGACTTTTACGACATTTTTTCATTGAGATATTTAGTAATAACAGTTATGATATGTATGCATAATCACGTGCATCATCCTGTATTCTCTTGTATTTATATCACAATTATCACTAGGATATATTTAAACAGTGTTCCTCTGTGTCAGAAACTGAAAGGTCAACTGAGAATAAAAACTTAGCATAGCAAGTTACATAATCATTGTCTCTCTTTACCGTTTTTCTTTATAATTACTAGCAAATGTTTTTTCCGTAAAGTATTTTCCCTTCACCGGAAAAGAATTCTCGGCATGAAACTGAAAAAAGTTCGGAGGAACTCTTAGACCTAAAAGCTCTTATTCCATAATAGATTTGATGTCTTATATAGTAAGTCTTTACATCAAGAATGGGCTTTATGCCAATCTTGCCCTACGAAGGCATTCACAGTAACAGATATTTTCAGAATTTATCCATGCCGAACCAATTAATCTGATTGATATGCATTGCGATAAGGACATCAAAGAGAACGAGTACACGTATACCGCTCCATCATCCTCAGCTCATGTTTCTGCCACAAATTACCGAAACTCGGCGATAGCATTATCATACTACCCTTAAAGGAATTCCGAGTAACTCCTCTTAATATTATCCGAAATAATTCCCCTCCGTTCTCGGAGCAGTCTGCTAAGAGGATGGAAACGTTAACATTCAGTTGAAAATCATCCTTCCGGAACGAGCATTAACATTATTGCTCATTAACGCGTGGAATTAATACTTCAACGGAAAACGAACTCAGCTGTAGAAGGGACGGAAATAATCACAAAATTAACCTTCAAATAATTCTTCGTACCCCTAACTCGAGTGCATGAAAATTCATGTCTCCGAAAGGGGGAAACGATGACGGAAAGGGATGAGAGAGGAAGAGTGGATTTACAAAAAATCGGATTAAATTTACACTCGCGCGGATTTTGATAGCTTAGTTCAAAACCCGTAGTGACGTAAATCGACACATAATCCACCAAAAAAACCCTCTCCATGTATATCTTTCTTGCTCCCCCGCCGATTTTTGTCCCCCAGCTCGTTCTGCAATATGAAAATGTTTGCCTGCACGCCGAATTTAACATCACAGAAACATGTAAATTTTAGCAATCTCATCTCTTTCGGGTGGGTTGCGGAGGTGGTAGGTGTTTGGGTTGAGAACGTGGGTTTCGGGTGGGGTTAGGGTGGTCGGGTGGGTGGCTTTCGATGGTCTCGCTGGAAGGACCGAAAAGGAGTTAGGGTGGGGTAAAAGGGGTTTATAAAGGGTTCCCTGAAATTGACCCGGAGGGGAGTTTGAGGAAGGGGTGAGGCGGAATTATCACCTCAAAGAGAAGCGCTGACGACGTAGGAAACAGAGTACCCTTTCCCCTGCGTTACGGGGTGACGATATAGACTGCGGGACGGTCTGGGTCCCTTAAAGTTATTCGAGCGAAGAGCCAAAACCGGCTTTTAAAACATCCTCTGCCTAAGTCACGATGACGTCGTGCTAATGGAGTTTCAGTGATTCGGGATGAGAGATTTTTTGTTCTCTTTTAATGCCACGCCACGGGAGAGTTACCCCTATAAAACAGCGTTGTCCTAAAAATTTTATCTGGCAACTTAAGTACTCAATCAACGACATTTGTTCTCTGGACGTCGGGCTTATTATACAAACTTCTATTATGCTGTAATTCCACAAAAGATATGGTGATTACGCATGAGATTAAAATATTTTTAGAAATTTGCTGTTTTTCAGGAAAAAAATAAAAAGATTACTGATTACGCGAAACATTTAAGTTCTTCACATCCACTTGATAGGAATATTCCTATTTTCATATCACATATGGGAGAAATGTGAAAGAATATTCCTCAATTCTTCCGTTCAAAATTATTCTCGATGAAAGAATACGGTATAACCATACACAGTAAGGTAAGGACCTTTTACAGAATCAAGTATTTTATAAAAGTTAATTAAGCAAAGTTAAAACTCTGGATTAAGTTGATTCTGCACTCCGACTTTTACTAAACCATACTCCTAAAGTAGGAATCGGGTCTCACACATGCTGACGTTCGTCAGAAATAATGCAGGAAACCTAAAAATGTGAAGTTGCCACTTATGGCGCTAAACATGAACTAAAACTTGGCTTGTGTAACACATCATACCATCTTCGCCTCTGTGCGACAAAATATCCCGAAAAAGCGCCAATCTGCAATCATTAGCGAATTCGCCCAGCGTTCATTTGTTTCGAGCACGGTTCAGGTAAGAATGAAACTTGTTTTTTCAGAAGTTCTCCCAATTAACAGCCACCTGCTAAGCAAGCCGCGTACGCACGTTTCAAGGAATTCCGAAAAGTAAAAAGACTCCGCTTCGGCTGCGAAACCGCGAAGTCCCCACAATACATTTCCTTTATCGGGACCCGCGACATGGGTCGCCATTAAAAAAGGACCACGACCCCTATTAACAAGAAGAGGAAAAATGTAGTCATCCACCCACAGGGCGGTACTCCTCTTCCCTTCCCGTCCGTCCGAAAACGTCCGGTTTGCTCACAATCCCATCAGTCGCCAACATCACTACCTGCCATCACTTCTCGGCGTCTCTGCAACGCTATTCCTCTTCTTGGCCAGCGACTCAACTCCTTAAAGGGGCGGCCGACTCCCCTGCTTGACAATTTGGCACCGACGTACCAGTCCCTGTATCCCCTCACGACAACTCATTAGCATACGCGGTAAGAAGGGGTTGCAGATAAAGAGACAGATGTGCCTCAAGGGTTGCAAGGAAGACGTATGAAGGCGAGACTTGCGAAGGAAAGGATACTGGGCAGTCAGGACTGGGGGAGAATGGAGATAAAGGGAGAATAAGGACGAAGAAAGGATGGAGAGAAAAGGTTTGCGTAAGAGACATGGAAAAGAGAAAGCGGAAAAGAAAGAGAAAGGTAACATGCATCACGAAAATTCTCATATCTGTTTTCGTACTATAACGTAAGTCATTCGTTTTGCGTTTTCTATGGGCTCTCTTTGGGATTTGTATACATAATTAAAAATTTAGAAGTATTATAATATAATAATAAATAATTAAATTTTTTTCAAATTTATTTACTTATCATCTAAATACCGGAAATGAGACTCTAGACAGATTAAGGAGGAAAAGCTATTGCATCCAAATAACTACATTTTATCCGGAATGAGAAGGATGACAGCATTTTTACTGTTAGTTCGATCTTATTTTCTTGTTAAGCACACAGAGTGAAATTCGCCGTTTCTTTAACTTCACTAGAGCATTAATGATAGGAAAAACGCGAGAGTATTTAGAGCTAACCAAAATGTATTATAGAAAACAAAGATTCATAACAAAATTTCTCATTAAAATACAGTTGAAATTAAATGGAAAAGGAGAGAAGGTTAAGAAATAGTTTGTGAAGAAGAAGAAGATAGAAAAAGAGATAAGACTGAAATAAAAAGGAGAAACTCTGTGGGAATAAACTGGCGTGCAAAGAGAGAGAGAGACCAAGTACTCGCAAGACGGCTCCAATAAATTGAAAAACGCTTTCGCGAAATCATTTGCCTTCCTTAAACACACGCATATATTCGCTGCGGTAGGCATCCAGGACATTAAGCAGTCATCCGGTAGCCGCTAAAAAATGTGCAAAACGGCCAAGACAGCGTGAAACACGAATGACATCCTTCTTTACTCCGGCTACCGCATGCTTCCAAACCGCTTTCCTCTCGCCTTCGGGCGCGTCACAGTCGCTTCTCCACGCTCAGATGTTTTCCGATTTCGTAAATAATGGATGCTCATATCTGATTTCGTTGGGGATTATTCAAATGCGGGAATTATGGATGACTTTCTCCCGTTTATGTTTCGTGCAAAACAGGACGGGAGTGCGCATTCTTGGACCGTTTATTTCGCAAGCAGATTGGATCAGATGCTTCTGACAATAATTTTGAAGAGACGGAAGGATTTAGGGCCGGTAAATAGTTTCTGAGAGAAAGGTAGTTGCCGTAAATTTTTATCTTTAAACGGCAGAATACCAAGAAGGGAATATATCCGCAGGAAGCTGGCATTATTTAATGCAGGTTCTTAGTCTATGTCATGGCTGAAATCGCCAAAATGATCTAGCGTGCCAGCGTTGTACACAATTTTTTTCTCGTATCAATCAATGACCATTCAGAAAAAATCCTCCCTAAATAACATCGCTCCAAAACGTTTTCCAGCTTTTAGAATCAATCGCGTGGCGTTATACACGCAATTAAGTTGTTCTCGTGAGATATTTTATTGGAGAACTTAAAAAGACGTTTCTCGCAACATAATTGTTTCAGCGAATATTCCACAGGACTGCAAATTAAAATATGCGTAATAAAAACCAAAAGAACGCACAGATATTTTTTGCTTGTATTCTAATATGAAAAATGTCCCGCTAGTTGGGCTCTGTAGGTCCAAAACTCCGATGAGTTAATGAAAGAAAGTTATACACTTTATATTAAAAGTTTCATAAATATACTGACTAAACGAACGGTATTTCTAATCTCTCTGCGTTAAAGATACATGAGAATTGAGCGAAATGAACTGAACGATATTCAAAAGCCTTTAATTACTACGCCGCAATTCGCAAACCCTCTCAACAACTTTTCGAGCGCTCCCGAGAAGTTCAGACGAATAAATTTCGCAAATCGGTGATCGCTGTGGAAGAGATATATAGGCGACATTTTGATCGAGACCAAAAGATACCAAAAAAGGGGAGATGATAAATATCCTGCTCCGCCGAACGTGAAAGCATTCGATAAGGACTTGAGAAAGCAGGGTTTCCCAGATGAGAGAAACAAAGGATGGCGCGAAAAACGAAAAGCGCCAATTCCATCCTCTTTCGAAAACGTACGGAAGCAGCATCAACGGCGCTCCGACTGTTCGTTTATTTACTTTACAAGTAAAACAGAAACCTTTCGATGGGAGCTGATATCTTTTTCCCTTTTTCCTACGCAAAGCTCGGTTCGCTTGTATCGCAAAGGGATCGAAAAAATCTTCTCTTAATTACCTCCTCTCGGAGCTAGCGCCGTTGCTCCAGAAGCGGCGCTTTTGCAAAACTCTGATAACTTACCGATTTCCGTGAGCATGCGAAAACTTTTAGCGGTGGAGCGAGTGTCGCGGAAAACCCACCTAAAGAGTTATGTGTAAGCGATATTTTTTAAGGCATGGGATTTTGAAACACTTGAACCGAGCGGAGTGGAAAAAGAAAATTTAACGAGTATCGACTTCTCTTTTTCAATATCGCCCTCCCACTCGAAAGAAGAAGGCGAAAAACACGGATTTTTTTATATCGGAAAAATACTTTAAAATGCGAGCGAGACAAGTAGTATTCCGGAACGAAATTTCTGCTCTAAGTGCTGAAAGGGGATGGGGTGCTCAGTGAATCGGTCTGAAAAGAGGAAAAATTCATATTCTGACTCATGTTTTATCGGCAATGCGACGCGTTTGTTGAAGAGGGAGGAAAATACGAAGATAGAAGAAAGCAAAAATGTTACTGCGTGTCTGAGAGGGTGTCATTTCTTGACGAATGTATGAGATGAAAAAGGTATAAAAATAATATCTTATTCCTTTAACTCCTCTCTCCTTTCAAAGAGGAAAAGCCAGAAATTGAAAACCAGGAGACTAGCCAAGGAAATCAATCTTCTTAACTAGACACACTAAAACTTTGAATTCTTATTCGCAAAGTTATAAAAACCCATGGAAATATCCATTGATGAAAATTCCAGGTTTAAGGCTGATTCCAAGTATTTAGCAGAAAATTCAATTTATTCAAAAAAGGATAGAAATTTCGACAGTTATCAATAACAGTTACTATACAAATATTTTAATAGGAAATAATATTCCCCAGAGTTAAATTGCCGCAGAATTAAAATAAACGAATTCCGATGCGGATTAACTCGAAATAACTACTAGAGTAATTGATTAATTCTCTTCTAAAAATTCGCTCATTTAACTGATCTGGTACGTGATTTCATTGGTTGACATTACCTTTTATCCATTAGCAAACTAATATGATTATGAATCTCTTATTAAATAAAATCTCGGGTAAGTCACGAGGCAAGAAAAGGAACTTAAAGGAAACATAAAATGAAAAATCTTGCTGGTATAAGATGAGGCTAACTTTAAGAACTCACATAGCTCAGATATATTAAACGAGACACGGTGAATGGAAAAAACTTCAAGAAGAATCGGAAAGAAAGGGAGAGGAATTAAATTGGAAAAGAAGGCACCAAAGACAAAAATCCACGAAAGAAAGAAAAACGATAAAAGGGACGAAAACGAAATTTCCGAATGAAACCGAAGTTTTACTTTTTTCGAGACCTTGGAGCAATGTAAAGCGTAAGAGAAATCTGGAGGAAAAAATGCCGCAAATCTTTTGAGTGCGCCGGGAAACCGAGAAGGTGGTTCTAGATGGAGGCTTAAGGAGAGAATGACTGAAGGGAAAAGAAAAAAACACGGAAGACAAATGAAGTGTGATGGGCGTTTCTTGGGCCTCTCGTCTTTCTCCATCGTTTCCATTCTCTCTCCCAATCACCACTCCATCTTCCGAATACATTTGTCTCCAACTTATCACCATTGCTCTTCCCGGCGACTATTTTTTATCGCCCGAAATACTCCGATTCTTTCTATTGGCCTCAAGGACGACTCCGTCCGCTTCGATCGCCTTTTTTATCCCGTCTCTCTTCCTTCCCTTCCTCGCTATCATTTTTTCCTCTCAGCTCCTTCGATCGATCTCTCCAAGCTTCTTTTTTCATCCTTTCTCAATCATACGGACTCCCTTTTCCTCTTCATCCCCTTTTTGATCCTTACTCTACGTGAGAAATGCGGAGGAAGAGCCTACCGCTCCGAGAACCTTATTTCTCTTCAAGTGGAGAATTGCGGTGTCAAAGAAGACTCGAATTCCGAGGGAAAGGAGGAAATTACCGTGTTTTTCGGGATATCACACGAATGCAGTTTCTTTCTTCTTTTGAATAAATTATGTATCGCTTAATTAGCCTTGAATGTGACAACAATACGGACATAATATTTTTATGATATTCCATTCACATTCACTAACTTTACATTTACATATTTTACATAAGGATACATTTGTACAAGGACATAAATAATTTATCACATCTGTAATAAAGAGCGAAATATTATGCTTTTGTTTCTTTTTACGAACTCGATTTATCTTAATTAGTCTATACTTAAAGTATCCTTATTCCACATTTTCTATCTATTACCTATCTGTTGCGCATTTTGGGCGATCTACATTTTTGAAGTTAATTTTTAGATTCGATAAAAGAACCTTATCTTTAACAAAATGATAACCTGTGATAGGTAATGATAAACGGAAAACGAGAAAAGATTTAAGTTATAATAAACTGACGGAAAAGAATCATGTAAATAACCAAATCAATCACTGTTATAAAAGATGTCAGCTTTTTCTCAACCTTTTATCCTCAAATCACAACATAAAAATGGATTTAATGTCTGAGGATAAATCACCATATCTATATTTTAAAATGAAAACAGTTCATTTCTTCAGTCTCGTAGTAGTAGTATTGTTAAAAGTGCTTCGACAGCTTTGGTCATTTCGCACGTAGGTTCCCACCGGGAATCGAACCCGGGAACGCTTTCGCCGAAGTCGAACGCGTTGCCCACTTGGCTATCCGGGAGCCCATTTCTTCAGTCTTTCAAAAGAAATAATTCATTTAGTAAACAATTCAATGATGAAATATGTCATATTTGGTGCCTAGCGTCATTCATTTAGTAAACAATTCAATGATGAAATATGTCATATTTGGTGCCTAGCGTCATTCATTTAGTAAACAATTTAATGATGAAATATGTCATCTTTGGCGCCTAGCGTCTGAAAGTTCGGTAATAGTTGCGCCATCGTGGCCAAGAATTGATTTTTCAATATTTTACTACATTTAATTTATTATCAGATGACATTTGTTTCACTTGGCAATTAATTAATTATTTTCAGCGGTTGAAATCGATGACAGCTCTGAATAACAATTTTTTTAATCATTTCAAACGGTTTCCAAAGCTAAAAGTCATCTCATGCCGATTGGAATTGAAAGTGACCTCGCACCGATTTGCATAAATCGATTTGTCACCGCGATCGTCGATGGATTTTTTATGTCTATCTCTCTCTCTCTGGAATGGATTAAAAATAGATGAGGCTTTCGGGGAACGGCAGAAAGAATTCTAGAAGTACATTTCAATTTCCGGAAAAGTATGTCAGGAAAACCGTTTATCCTTCACTATTAGATTTGGAATTACTTTTCTTCAAGATGCTAACAACATTAACGGGTCACAAAGAGATTTTAATGGCTTTATCAACAAACAACCAAATTAAATAATTGAATTTAGGAAGAAAAACTGTTCGAATAATTATCTAACTCTTTGACACCGCCTTTTTCTACGTAAAAGTAAATTGCAGTACATAAACAGTAAATAATGCACAATATATGGAATTGAATAAAGATACTGATTCTTTAACCTCAAAGATAAAAGCGTAAATAATCACATCGATCTAATCGAAATTATTCTTTCGCTTTTTCTATAACCTCTTGTGTACATAACGTATGACTGTTTACGAATAAATCCATCCGGAAAGGGATAGCCGCATAAGCTTTGAAATTATATATAGTGGATACTAATTATTTCTATAAAACGATTCTTTACTACCACGTTTACTAACTCATAACACAATCATATATAATGAAATATAGAGATTTGATAAATTAGCTGTAAAGAAGTGAAAGGATTTTTTGAAAATGTTTTAATTTAGTTCTGTTTAGTACTGAGTTAAGAGAGGTGCAAGTCTGCCTACATGCTAGCTCTTTTCATTAGCACAAAAAGTGGAAAATGAAAATTAATTGGTGTAAGCCATGACCCAGAGCACTGAGGCACTAAATGTGGTTGTATAAATCTACTATCGGATAGAAAGCGATAGAGAAGCAAATTGAAAAATACTGTGTTTGAAGGGTGGGCACTTTCACGAGGAAATAAAACTATTACACAAATACTTAAAGCTCCGCAGAGTTCTCATCATTACGGATGAGAGAAACCACCAAGCTCTCTATGTGTAAGACAGCTCTTAAAGAGCCGTAAAGCCATAGCGACCCTGGCATGAAGATAAAGCTAGAGTAAGCAGAGTAATATCTCTAAAATGAAACAACTGCCTCCTTCGAAGTTAAGCTCAACCTCTCAGGAATATGTTCAAAGACTGTAAATTAATGATATAAAGATAAATTGTCAATCTAGAAGTTAAACTAAGAAGTAAATTATAAAATACGATTCCTCTAAAATATCGAAGAAGTAAGATTATAAGAATATAGATTAATAACTTTCAAAATCAATTAATAGCTATAAATAGACATTAGCAAGAAAATCGTTAATCCTTCTATTAATTTTTTGTCTTGGAACCAAACCGGTTTCCTTCTTGGGTTGGTTTAAATTAAACTAAATATGTTAGCTGAAGGAATGAGGATAGATTCCTGGTAAGAAGGTTAACGAAACGAGATCAAAAACCATCCCTTGAATTTCAGAAGAAATTAAAATCTGAAATGGACCATGACATATGAAGTGAAACGTAAGGTAAAGTTAGAAAGCTGATCGTGAAGGTAAAAAACACATTAATATGCGAAAAACAAGTCGACATGGGAAAGTCACGAAGGATAGATTAAGAGAAGATTAAGAGAAAAGAAGGGAAAGCGAAGCATAAATAAGATAGAAAACAGAAGAGTAGATAACGGGGAGATATGGGAGAGATATTTTCTGAGAGAGGGGGAGAGAGAAAACGGAGGTGACGCAGGAGAGGACAAGAAGGGATGAGAATGGGAGGGGGCGCATGCAAAAGGATGACCGGAGGACAAAAGAGAAAAGGGGTAGGACATCTCGCGGAGGGATGAGGAAGTGGAAGAGGACAAAAGAGAAGCGAGGGGGAGGAGGGAGTATATATGTGTATGCCCGAAGGATTTGCATGCGTGGAATGGGTGAAAAAGGAGAGTTGGGAGATGTTGTGGGGTTAGGAAGAGAGAGGATGGGAAAAGTTGGAACAGAATGGAAGGGGATTCGGTAAGGAAGTTATAGGGATGGGGCTTGGAGACTACCGGGGCCCGGCCAAAGCAGCCTCTGAAAAGAGATTCAGGAGAATGGGTGGAAAGCAAAAGGAGAGCTAGGGTGGTTTAAAAGGGCCAAGGGAATGTGAAAAGAAGGGGAGGAAGGTGCGAGCAGGCGAGTGAGATAAGAGTTATAAGAATCAAGAAATAATAATAAGGGTAAGGTTACGTTGTTAGGGAGAGAAAGTGGATGAGTAGCTACAAAAATATCTAGTTTGAATTCAAGGGGGAAAAAATTGGTATAAATAGCAGTCGTATGAAAATGAAAAAAGGCTTGGAGTCACTACTGAATGTACATATAAAGTAATAAGTTAGTTTAACGGGTATTTCTCTGAAATATTAGGTTTATACGTTAAATTTAAAAAGAAAACAAACTACTCTCATTTAAAACTATTTTATTTACTGATAGTTGCATTTCTTAGCACCTCAAGACGTAAAATATTCTTACTGGAAAATATACACGATTATCTTCTTTGCTACAGAAGCTAATCGCATATACTAGAGAAGAAAAGGGCTGGACTGGAAATATACGGAATTCCTTGTAGAATATTTAGTATTTCTAATCGATATTTTCCATTAGAATTTCTTTAAAAATCGATTTTTCGAAGCTGATTTTATAAAAAAAATATTGGTTGGTATAGGCTCATAATTAATGAAAGCACGATGGAGGTCTCCAAAAAAAATACAGCAATCGACAGGTGAAGATTATAAGATGTTCTTATGTTTGTAGACCAAAGTAATAGGAATGTTTACTTATACATCGTATTTGCGTCGTTGATGAACGAAGGTGGCACTGGATAGATATAAAACAAAACCAGTGAAAGACTTAATCAAGATTCAGTGACTTGCAAAGAAGAAATAGAAGCTAATTTGACCTGCGTAACGAGTTCATAGATATTAAATCACTTCAACTTTCAATACAAAAATGATTTTTCAAGGTTTTCAAGCAATAAGTATTCTTTTGTATTTTATATCTCAACTACGAGTAGTAAACGCCCCCGTCAAGCATGACGGGACTTAATTTAATTTAAAAATATATCTATTATCGTATATATCTGATCCTCCTATGCACGAAAAATTTCTGCCGTAAGATCATAATAACTCAATATATCTCTTATCATATAAATTATATGTAATATTTATTCTACTGTTTTCAAGTCATGAAAGCCTACTTTACGTAAATTTCTTATAAAAATTATAAGAAACTATTATCCCCGTGCACTTATATGGAATAATTCATGAAATCAACATTCAACAATGGCCTTAGTCGTCAAAGGGATGGGTTGCTCATTTCCCAAATATGTTACGAAATTTCCGTGATAATTTTCAAAATACTCGAAAGTTCGGATCTATATCAATATTTCACGACTAAAATAAGAATCTATGATCATTTTCCTTTCTTTTGACACTTTTCTTGATTTCGTAGGACCATTGTCTCTAGAAGGATACACTTAGTAAATTTTCCACTGTAATTATTAGCAACCGGTTTCGTAAGTTGACTTACATCTTCCGGACACTAATAAACACAGTTTTTCAACGAAGTCACGCCTGCTATTATCGATTTTATTTTTACCATGGTTTCTAATTTAATTTTGTAAAAGAAAACCCCTTTGCAGGCAACGAAAACCTATTTTACGTACATTTCTTATGGAAAATTATACTAACTGATTATCCCGTGCATTTATATGGGAAAACTCATTAAATCAATGTCCAACAATGGCCTTGGTCATCAAAGGGATGTGTTGTTTATTGTCGAAAAATGTTACGACTTTTCCGTGTATTTTATCAAAGTTCTCGCAATTTCGAATTTATATCAATGATTCACGACTAAAATAAGTTTATATGATTATTTTCATATCTCTTGACACTTGTCTCAATTTCGTAGGACCATTGTTTCTAATTTAATTTTGTAGAAGATACAACCTCTGCAAGTCATGAGAACGTAATTTACGTAAATCCCTTATTGAAACGTATTTTGTGCTCCTGGGTTCGAACCCGGGCCTTCACAGAGATGAGAATAGTTTTCCTGGGGGTTTCAGCATTGTAGAAACACAATGAAGTTTGTTTCAGATCTCTAAGTCAAGCCGTTTCTGAGATAAATAGGGGGACGGAGAGACGGATAGACGGACGGACGGACAGACATTTGCTTTTTATATATATGATGAACTGAGAACAAAACCAACTTTTGGTTATTCGTTAGGGCATACAAAATGAACTCTGTTGATGGTATTACACGGAAGAAAATGCATTAATCTGAAAGTTCTCTTATTTTCCCAGTTACCCCTATAACTCTCAAAAGCTGAAGATTGCGTAGGAAAAACAACTTGTTTCTGGGCTGTTCGGTTACTTGTTGCATTGATATTATGCGCATGGAAAACACGGGTTTGCAGCCATTCCTGTCGAGTAACCAAGCCTCGCCTCTTTTTGTTCTCGTCGCAGCCTTTCTCAGCTAAAACACATGAAAATATAGAAAGTGATGAGTAAGGAGAGATAAGAAACAGTACTCTCCCGATACTTGAAAGCGTACTTCAAAACACCGAAACTAAAGGAAGAAAGCTTTTGGTTGCGAGATTTCAACCCAGTTATCAAGAGGTACGCAAAGATAAAAGAAGAGTCGGCGAAAATGTAAAGTACAAAGGCAAACGAAAACTAGGATAAGGAGAGAGGAATGGGAAGAGGTGGACTCCGGAAGGAGTAACGGAGTGTAGAAAGAGAAGCACATAGAAGAAAAGAAAGGGAGAAGAAAATGACAGGAAGAGTGGGGAGGAAAGAGGACGACCGTGTTGAAAGATGGCATATGGTGAAAGGAGATAGAAAGCGAAATGTAATAGAAAGGATGAGAGACAAAAGGATGGGAGAGAGAACAGAAATAGAATCGGCAGGAAAGAGGGCGAGAAAAATGCTGAGGCGGAGGACAGAAAAGGTTTGGACTTAGACAAGAAAGACGCACCGGAGGTAGAAAGGAGTTTTTTTAGACGCGAGAAAATAGAGGATAGAAAAGACGTCAGATTGCATTAGGGAGCAATTGAAGAAAGGAGGCAGACTATTTAATCAACGTCTCTCCTACTTACTGCGAAAGAGAAGAAGGAAGGATGTAAGAAACTCATCCTTCTATTATATCTCAGAGTTCGACTTCTTTTGAATGCAAGGTTAGTTGGGAAAATGTGGACAATTGTATTACGGTAATCGATCGAAAAGTCTGTCTATTCCGAAGGAAAGGAATCTCCTTTCGCGTTTCACCGATGGTTTCTTTGGTTTCATTTCCTTCTTTTTTTCCTTTTGACCTTTCTGAGAACTGTTAAAATCTACGCCAGGTATAGTTCGGATTCGGAAAGTTATGATAAATGATCTCCTCACAAATTTGAGGACAAACGAAATTATCTTCTTATGCAACCTTTGCGAAATTTGTGAATGACAGGGTTGATATTTGGACATTGGGGAAGTGGATTGACGATGAACTCTCCTACTTATGGATTAATGGTTGGTGACTAGAGTATGATTATGCTCGCACTCGAATTATTTGTTATATTATTTTAATTTGAAAGGGAATCATAAATGTACGCTGCTTATAAGGAAGTATTGCATAAATGATCGCGTCAAATCCTAAAACTATAATTTTAGTTAAGGTAACGTTATTATGCCTCCATTGTTATGAATCCAATTGTAAACTTCATTAAGGTTTAATATCAAAGAATAATAAATTAGCAATTTTTTAAAATTTAATGATTAATTCTAACTAATGACGCTTTTTAAGAATTATTTTCATGTTTAATCAATTCGCATGACTACATGGATGCTTTATTGTGAACCAAAATTACTCATTTATTTATTTAAGAGCAAAGCCATGGCTATATTACGAAAGGAAAATGTCTGTAATTTTTAGCATAGATAATTGTTTAGATAAAGAAATTTTTATTTTTCTCTTTTATGACTGTGGAGTTCCGTAGTACTTCCCCGTATTAGGTGCTACAATACCAAGAAGAGATCGAATTAAGGCTAACCCAAGGAGAAAATGGCCTCCGAATTGATAAGTAATTCATAAGAAATTTTCACAAACTCTCATTCATTTCACCTGCGGATAACAGCTCGAATGAAGAATACAGAAAACACATTCAAAAGAATGATAAAATATCCGTAATATAGGGAATGAAAATCGCATTCGACCTTCGGTAACACCGGTCACCATAATCATCAACGTCCACACGCGCAACAGAAAACATTCAAAACTTGCGTTGCTCCGTTCCGGACACACCCGGCAAACCAAGATACAAACCCTTTGTAAACTCGAATACTCACTCCCCTAATGCTCCCACAATTGAAAAAGAAAACCTCCAGCTAAAAAAATACAACCGATTTACCATAGAGGAAACAAGCATACCATTGAGAGAACGACCATATTCAAAACCCGCTCCTTCTACGCATCTACCATCAAACGAGATACGTTTTATCGAACGGGGAGGACTTTTATTTCGTTTTAAAAAAACTCGCGCAGGGATAAAGTGGAGATGAATAGAGTGCGGAAACGCACGTGGGTGAGAGAAAAGTGTAAGCGGGAGTACAAAACATAATCTGCGACGAAGAGAATAAGGGGGGCCATCCGTGCGTGCTGAGGAGGAAACGGAGGTGAGTAGGGAGTTGATCTGTGTACCTCAATAGGAGGACAAGAGTAGAGGAAAGGGTGAAAAGGAGACATACGCCAACCCTTCCACTGGTACACCCGAATGCACCATGCTTAAACTCCCCTTCGGATCTGCTCTGCCGTCACTAAATCCACTTAATGGGATCGGAACCCGGAGTCCTTCACCCGAGGGCCACTTTTTTCCCTCCCTTGAAAACCCTCGTTCTCCCGGCTCCCTTTCATCCCTTCGCCTCGAATCTCTGCTACCCTCCGAACTCGATCTTCGTCTCAACCCGCCGATGCAACTTTCCGCTCTTGAGGGAATGCTTTGACATCTTCTTCGCTTCCTCTTACTCCTTATCTCATCCTTCGATGGGTTCCTCTCAACAGTTGGGGTCTGTTGACCTTAATTACACTGCCAAGCTTCATATTGAGTAATACTGTTGAGAGAAATAGCCTTAATAAGTAAATGCTAGGTGCAGTGAACCTTCATAATGCCTTAATGTTTTGTGATATGTTTATATTCTTTCTTCTATAATTTTCAGCTACTACAAGATATTTGTCCTACAAGTCACCTTTCGGCGCTAGACCGAAATTTTCAATTTTTCGTGTAAGTTTTCGCTCGGGAATTTCTCCAAGGATGGTGGAAAACGAATTCATCAAAACGGTTACTTACTTCTCAACTTTCCCACAGTTTACATAGGTACTCTGCTCCACTTGTTGTTAGAGATAGAGATAAGATTTCTTTTTTAAATACACCATAATGCAAGTTTCTAGAAGAAGCTCATGAGACCTACCCAATCAGCTGAATTGACTTTAACTCACCAGCTGAAGTTCTGTGATTTTTCCAATGTATACAAAAGATCAAGTAATTCGTCGCAGAACTTCTGTCAGTTTTTGAGGATGATAATATTAACCAAGATGCGTCGACTCGAGAGCTATTTTTAAGAATTACTATTGACCACTGAAAACTCGAATCCAAAAGTTAACCAATGTACACGTCCATACAAGCAGTGCCAAAACATTCGTGAAGAATTAAATTGTATACTCACATACAAGCATGTTTAGGAGCTCAAGGAATGGAAAAAAAGAAGCTCCTGCCGAGACGTAGGGCTGGAAGACGCTCGGATGAACTTGTGCTTCCATGGACGATGGAGCAAGCGGCGAGGAGACATCGGCGGAGACCGAAAAAGAAGCGGACAAATGAAACGCGATCGCACGGCTCGGAAACGGAATATAAAACCACTGCGTACACGGAGGACAAACGGATGTGCAGATTGTTTGCAAAAGAGTGGTTCTTGAACACACAAACTCGCATCTCCTTCACGACGGGGACAAAGATTTTCCTACCAAAGGATGGTAAACGGGCGAATGTACATACAATGGAAGCGGGATGAAAGAAGTCGGGCAACAGAAAGTAGGAGGGAACGGAAAAAGAAGCGTTTTCGGAGGCTCGCTCGATCGTGAATGAGGCGGGAAAACACGGGCGACTCGCCTCCCTTCGATTTGTCTCGTGCGATGTATTCTGTTCCCCTTTTTCGTCCTTCCTTTGTCGAATTAGTCCGTTTTTCCAAACTATTTCCATGCCGACTTAAAAATATCCCATTTTACCGCGAAAGCAAACTTAATTACGTCTCTGTTCATAGAAACGAAGATATGAAAGAGTGGATCCAGATGATTGGATATAAAAGATGAAAGTCTGTACGTATTATTGGCTTATTTGGTATTTACAAAAAAAAATAATATACTTTTTTAGCTATTTTGGATTCCGTACACATATCAATATCTTCTATCAATAATTTTCACGGAACTACAGGTAATATTTTAAATATAATTTTGTCCTTAGCCAAGATCTGAATAATCAGACATGTAAGACATTTACCTACGTGTTCTGCTGACACGTGAAACTTAATTTCTAGAAGATAATAAAACGAAAGCTGCTAGGTGAATTATTTAATGTTGAAAAGTAGATGTAAATATACATTAATAATAAAACAGGATGTATTCATCCATTTTATATTTCTCTAATTCTTTCATACTATTTCCTATTAGGTAGACCTCTATTAATTAAATATATTATCAATCACGAAGTGTAACATGGAAGAAGAGACTTTTAAACCTAAATTTCGATTAAATAAGTAACTATATTGTCTTATTTTGGAAAACCGTAATAAAAGCAAAGAAAATTAATTACAATGCTCGCATTCTATTTAAGTTCCACTTAATTTCTGGTTATCCATAAAAACTATACATTATACAGTTAATTCATACCTATCTGGAAACCGTATTTTGGAAATATTAATTCATATCGATTTATTCGTATTTTATTCGAAGTTGATTGCTTAAAAATCTATTTTTTTCCCTTTAGAAAAGCAATGGATATCTTCACAAGTATGGGTTTTTGAATGAGAAAATTAGTCAAAGATTTTATTTCAGTACACCGTGAAGACTTCTAATTAATTATAATATCTAATAAAACTAAATTCTAAATTATAATATCTAATCAAGCTATCCTGAGTAACAGCATTATTTCTAAAATTAACAACGCAACGATGTTAAACACAAAACATCTCTGCAAATAAGAGACATTTTTTGTGCCTTTGAAGTATAAATGTAGCAAACAGCCAATGAAGCAATTAACAAATTATTAATTTAACAACTCATCCACACACGTTCACCATTATTAACAAAGCCAAGCTGGAAGGAATGCCATATCATAAATGGAGCGGAAATTACGCTAAGCAAATAATTTCCTCTCTTTCTAGTTTAAGTAAATTTTTAATTAAAATAGTTTCAACACACAGATTAATATCTTTAAAATATTAATTTGCATAGCTTGAATACGTATTTCCAATCGATCTATAAAATGTCTCTATTGTAAATTTGATGCCGATGTAAATCCAAAGTGATTTTAGGGCTACATATCAGGCTAGATGGGGCTCATTCAATTTGTAACAGACTGAATTGCGAGAGGACCCGTGGACCAATGGTGGGCTTGGATGCTGAAACCGAGGATAGAATTCATGATATACGTCGATCAGTCTGGTCTAGACATGAGTCGTTATGTTCGTCGGAAGAATAGATAGTCTACCTCTGCATCCCTCTTTCTCTCTCTGCCCGCTTCATGAATAGCAAATGCGATTTACTAGAGCAGAGGCTCCTCGAAAATTCTATCCCAAGCAAATTATCGATTCCGAACAGCTCTTTTTTTATTACCGTCGCATCAGTGGCAATTCTCTCCATTCGCACGTCTGTATGTCACAGAGGGTTAAATGGAGCGCTGAAGAACGATCACTCTCGCGAAACTGAGGACGTTGCCTTGTTCTGTGGTCTATTTGTTTGGATTATTCCGTCGATTTCCATCTGCATCTATGTCGTCCTCGGTTAAAAGCACATCTGATGATTGTCCGAATAGCCTACGACGGAATAAAGTTGAGCGCGTTAATGAGTCAATATACGAAGCGTGCCCGAGCAATGTTTCTTTCTCCAGTAAATGGTGATGAATTTATGATGATTAAAACCACCAATATTAAAATAAGTAATGTTTAGTACAAATACTATAAAAGATTAATGAGCATCAAAGGGTCTATCTTTTGAAAATAAAGGACCGAACTTTATTCTCTAAGAATATTTGAATTGTGGAAGACTTCACTTCAAAGAATTGCATAGCTAAGAATATTTATAAAACTTTGCAGAGTTTTACCCTAAATTGAGAGATTTCGATAGGTTTATAGGTCTCAGCGTATTCTTCAGGTAACCTGATGGACGAGAAAACCGGTCAAAAAATTGTTGGCAAAGTGTATCCACTTTTATTTCCTAAAAATTTAAGCGTATCGAAAACTTTTAATAAGAAAATGTGACAAAAACTTCATTCTTAATTTCAGCATATTTTCTTGCATATCAAATACTGACTGCGCCGCAAAAATTTTAATAAAATTCGATTAAAAATATGAAATTCGCTCTCTATGAAGAAACCCATTCAATTCAAACATTTATATTCGCGTTGAGAATGGAAATGAAGTACCTTCGGCTCCATGAAATTTTCTCCGTCCGCGCAGAACACATATATTAATTAAACCTACCTATGGTACTCATGCAAGGCTTAAAATAATCAATCTTATCGAACTTATACGCGCCGATCCTGAAATAATTGGATTAACCAAATAATCCGAGAGAGGGCCAGAAAATCTCTCTCCGCTCGCGAGTCAATCTTAGCAAGAATATCTTCCCTCCGCCCCACGGTAAAAGCGTATCTATTTAAACGATATCAACCGACCCGAAATCCCGCCTTTCAACCCCTTCCAACCCTTCCAATTGAACCTTCCCAAACATCGCCTCGGCCCTTTTCCCCCCTCTCCAAACCGTCCTGACGAATTGTACCGTCCTCCTCAATTAAGCCCTTTCCCAGTCTCATAAACGTCACTTCCAATTCCGTCCAATAATTGGATTCAAGGGAGAGAAACTTCGGGGGCGTCACGCGACCTGTTTGAGACGAGATTGGAAGCGGAGCCAAAAACATTAACGTTAAAAAAAGACGGCACGGGATTAAAAAAGTGTTTTATTCCTCGGTCTTCTTTTTTCCCACTCTCGACAGTACTATCTTCACCCGGGCGTGCGGAAATTCTCCTTGTGCTGCTGTCTACCCTTCTATCTTTATCAATCGGGCAATCGTCGAGGCAATCACGGTGTCCGACTCAATTTGGGCTTGAGTGGTAATTTTTTCTGCACCACGTCCGAATTGAGTTGCCACAAGTACAGATTTTACGTACTCCCTTTACGTCTCCAATCTAAAACGTGACGTATTCCCTGAAAGGTAATACAACATGTCCATTCAATCCCACAGAACATTTTTGCAGTAGGATAGTACTACAAAGTGCAGTTTTCAGTACTGTTAGGAAGCACCTTTTTTCTTTAGAGAGATTTTTCTTCAGGGAAGATATGAAGAGCTTTGATTTGGAAGAGGAGTATGACTCCATAAAACTGCAGGTCTTAAAGTTGTCAATCAAAGCGAAAAAAATTAGCCAAGAGCCAAATAATGTCACCGGGTTACTGGGTACTGGTTCAATGAAACGCTTAATCGAAAGAGTATTACCCAAGAAATTTATAAGACACTAAATTATTTGAAATCTCGAAAAATATACGATATTTTAAAGATTCCAAGGTTGCCATTATGCAATCGCTATTCCTGTGGCTTTCTCCATACCATCGCCATGGTGTCGAAATCCACAGTATTTTACAAATGAATATGAAAGTAGAATGCAAACCCACAGTTAGCGAAACGTCCAATCAAAGGTCCGCAATTCCGGAGAGGAGCCTTCCCTGCATTTCATAGGAAACGGACGGAATACGGTTTTGACCAAGCGTCCCCTTGCGGACATTCCTCCCAAAGGAGGAAGCATACGTTGCGACGCGCACCAGATGAAGGAAGGGACGTAATTGTCTCCGCTCTCATCACCGCTTACTTACCCCACCGCAGCTCCTTCCATCAAATTCATTGCCGTCACAATTGGAAAATAAGAGTCTCGTTCCACCGAACGGGGTCACGGGGATTAAAAAATGCGACACAAAGGGATTGAACGCGGAAACCGTGACACGCTTTGATCGCTCAAGAGCCGCGCATTTTTCCCTTATCGCGGGCGCTTTTCCCTCAAGGTTATTCTTCTTGACGTGACGATCAAAGGGATTCCGTACCGATCTAGCAAAAAGGAATTTTTGCGTGTTTCCGTAAAAGAGGGTTGTTTTGCATGGAATGGAAGAAGTCCCAAGCTTCTCCTTTCTCGAACAACGAAATTGCATCCCTTTATCTTTCTTTTAGAAATATTTCGCGTACTCGAAGGTTAAACACTGAAACCTGTTTCCTTGAGTTGAATATTTTCCAGCTGAATGCAATGGAACTAACATTACCCGATTATTCAAAGATATATGTTATTTTTCTCCGTGTCTCTTTACCTGAAAGTGATTTTGCAATAGTAATTTATCTAAAATATTTTACATATAATAATATACTGTAATTTTTATAGATATTCTCGAACATTTGGAGTGAAAATAGTTTCATGCCGTGGGAAAAATTCAATGTATACATAAATATACTATGGAAACTTGTAAATATAATAACTTTCTTTAACAATAGGAATGAATGAATGTTTTACAATGACAATGACAAACAACATGGCATTACACAACAATGACAAATAAATCCTGAAAATGTTGCATCGACAGAAGGTAAACGCATGTCAGAAATAAATGTAAACCTACTGCGTATTAATAAGAATCCATTTTCATTAAACTCTTCGAGGATTTTGTGACATCATAGTATAAAATATATCTAATCTAAAAAAGATCACTGAAACTAATTTGCACATTTTAATTGAATTATAGGGTAAATTTGAATGCAAACAGCTATGGTTAGCTAGTGATGATAATCTTTTAATAACTTATATAACCAATTTTCATGAAATCGAGGAGTCATCTCATTACACCTTATCCTGTCAATTCAGAAACTTTGTTTCACTAACGAAACATTTATTATTTCAAATCGTTCACATTTTCAGGTCAAAATACGATGCGATCAAATTAGGAAAGAAACCTCTCTCGTGAGCCAGAACTATTAAGCCGCACTCTAAATTTATGACTTAACTTAGGAATGGATAGCAAGACCAAAATACCACAAATAGGATACCTTCCTGACAACATATAACGATCTCCCAAAATGCTTCCGTTACGATTCTTCCTTCAGCTTCAACCGCATTACAAGCAGAATATTTTTAAGTTGAGGGAAGTTCTCTCTTCATAATTTTTTCACCGTACTTCCCTTGCCTTCAATGGCACCGTCGAAAACTAATTTTTCAAATGGAAAATTTTCCATTGTCGTATCTCTATTTTCCTCGCAAGCGCCCCCACCGCATTCAACACGCATGCAACCGAACAGGGTGATTTGTCGCGCCACGAGAGTAAGGAAAAAAATCTCTCACCTGCTCTATCCACTCCTATGAATGAGTATATACATATTTTCATGCTTCCCACGACTTCCCATTGGCCCTCATCGCTTCAATCGAGACCGCCCCCTCCGGCTAGTTAACCTCTTCCCTTTTAATCCCAACTCGCCCTCTTTGAGGCCGAGGACAAAACCTTTATTGGGATGATGCGACAGCCAGCCCGCGGACACTCCCAAACCGTTCTCGCAACAATAGTTTTTTATTCGACCTACTCCCTTTCCTCCCCACGGTCGTCGGAAAAAAATCGCCTCCATGCATTCATAGAAACTCTCAATTGAAAAAAACCAGCGACACTCCCTCTATCTTCCATCCGGACAATTTTTTGCGTTGTCACCTTCTCCCCTCCTCTTCCTGTGCCTCCGTGACCCCTCCGCACATCATTTCACCTTCTGCCTTTTATTGCCTCCTATAAGCTAGCCAATCCTTACATTTCTCATTTATTCCACAGTTACTAATGTTTTTACTTCCGTACAACTTGAAAATTGTTTCACATTTTTTTAAATAAATTATTCAGGACTCTAATCCCAGTCAAGCATTCCACCATTTTACGGCTAAGGAATTCCTGCTTGTACAAGGTTCTTTTTAACTTTGGGTAATCGTTTTCTCTGTAATATGAAGTATATTTTTAAAATAATAATGCATACTTTACAGACAATATCCCGTCCTCTGCCATTTGCTACTCGTATTATACATTTTCTTGATTTTAAAAGTTTAGTCGAAGAATTATAATCATTAGACCAACATGTTCGTACTCTGTATTGGTTATACGAATAAATTTTCCAAAAATAAAAATTATTCATTCAATAACTTTTACCTATAAATTATTTTCTTCCTCCCAATGTATTTATATTATATGTTTCCCGTTTTCATTTCCCATCTTTCCATCCACTTTTTATCTTTTTTCTATGAATACTAGTCCTCCTGAATTCAATAAGCTCCTTGAAATCACTTTCACTGTCCCTAGATTCTAACACACCCCATAAGAGCTGCCCCTCCAATTCTTAACACTCTGCATCTTTCTAAAGGCCTTTCTACGTCCATTACTAGCATCATCTCCTGTCTTTTTACATTCCCTATCACTCATTGAGCTTCGTCGCTCGGCATATTGCTTCGGTTTACAAAAGATTTTTGTCTATTTTTTTTCTTCGAATAAAACGATTAATCTACTATATAAGATATAATATGATGTTTAAATAAAGAGAACAGTTCAAATTATGATATATATAAAATTATTACAATAATTTCCATTGAAAATTAATAAATTTATCATACCATAGAATTAGTTTATTCATTTTAGCATCCCTCTTCCGCCGTTACTCTCTCCGTTCGATTCGACCTCTTCCACCATACCTCGAATCATTCCTTTTTTATTTCTCTTCCATCCAGTACCTCTCCCTTAACCCTTCTCTCCCAGCCATCCCGCCTTCTTATCCCCACTGCAGGCAAGACTACTTTTTTAAAACCCCCCTCAATGCATCTGCATGCGTCCTCCATCCCTCTCCATAATAGAATGATAAAGAGAGCATTTAGCAGCGGACCAGCCCGGCGCAAGCTAATCGAATCCCATGTAGATAATCCGATATCACCCATTCCCATCCTTGGCTTTCCTCTACCGAACACGCAACTCCCCACCCTTGCGCCCTTCAAAGCGAGAAAGAAGTGTGTTCACTATTTTCTCGATTGGCCGCCAGGGTTTGCACAATGAGCCCTCTTGCACGCACGCATGTCGGGCCCCGCGGCATTAATAACGTCACGAAATTGCGTTTCCGGTCCTACGGTCCAGCTGCCCTCCTCGCTTCGAATCGTTCCCGATTTTGCGGAATGGACCGTCTCCTAGGCAAAGTTCCAAAATTTCAAGGGGGAGGCTCCTTATTGAAGGGGAGGTGGAGCGTCCCGGATACATAAACATGCGCTAAAGGGTTCATAAATACGTTGATGCCGTTAATTAAACTTGAGACTATATCTCCCGGCGGAGCGATTGAAAATGTATTCTCTTTTCCCTCCCGGTTCCGGACGCTTCGGGAGTGCTTTTAGAGGAGCGGGGAGGCAATCGATTACCGTTGTGCACTCTGGTAAATTTCTCTCGATTGATGGCGCATTGGAGGGTGAGTATGGACGATGGGCGGATTACTTTCTGTATTTGTTCTTCGCAAGGCTCCGAATTTATCGTCGTTTCGTGAGTTTCGCGCCGTTCCCATGAAAGGGGCGATCCTCTCTCCGGAGAAAGGGAAAGGCATAAATTACCGTCGGACTTAATTGAGCAATTTTTTGGGTGAGTTGAGAACGGGTTTAAAAAGTTTATTCTTGTGGACTAAAGTAGTGTATGGGCGAGAGCAATAAAAGTGGCAATCGAAGCATTTCCAGCAATATATTATCTGTTGTAAAAATAGCCAACGAATTAATAGAATATTGAAACTCTACAGAATTATATACCGGCAAAGTTATATTGGAAATCGGTATGATTCTCTTTCATTTGGGCTGCACTCGTTATTAAAATTATAGGAAAATTTAGACGAAAATTAATATATTTTAATGAAAACAGATATTCCGACTTCGAAATTAAAATGGAGAGAGAAAAAGAATTACCTTTGGACTTTTCAATCTACCTAAATAAGTAAAACTAATGCTCTTCAATTATACTTGGTAAAACTATAATAACCTTCATTATTAAAGGTAATCAACACATAACCCCACAGAAGTGAAGCTGTATACGTCTTTTCCATCAGCATTAAATATTTTCTTGAACTTTTTGATAGGAAAAAGTGTAAAAATTAAACAGAAGTGTCTATTATTTATTTCTCCTTTGAAACCGCTTCAATGAAACTACAACTAAAGAAAGCATAAATATGAATTCAATATATTTCTTAAATAACTTTATAATGTATATATATATAATAAATATTAATGTATATGTATAATAAATCCAGTTTCGGCATCAACTTTGCGGTAGCTCTCAATGATAACAACGGAATAAAAACAGCTTTTAGTTAACGGATGATGACGCTAAGTGTTGAAACTTCGTTGTAAGAAGTAGATCCTGTGGTAACGAGTATTAGTTGTGTTTTTATTCCTCATTCATATTGCATCAGATATCAGAGCTATATGATCGTGAGTTTCCTTCATTTTGCCTACTTTTAGTAATCAATACTCATTCTCAGATACGTATATGGATTTGGATCATTTCAGCCGTTCCTGAATTACATATCTACAAGCCTCCGTTTATGCAAAAAGCTCTAGTTCTCGAAATGTGTTCAGCTTACCAGATAAGCAATGGATCTTACAGAGATAAGCATACTTCAACCGATTCTGACGATATTACCAGAAACGATCGATCCGAATGCCTCGATACAAAAATTGAATGATTTAAATTTCATAATTTTAAGTGACTGGACCTCTCACGTTCATAAATTAATATATGGGCGATCGCGAGCCTCATATGCATTATTCACCATTATTAACGAGAGTTAATACTCTCTCAAACCACTTCATATTTTATTAACTCCACTTTTGCTTTTCTGTCCAAAAAGACGGCTCTGGAATCACCTGGCGATGCGGACATTAAAATTCTCTCGCCGAAAAAAGCGAAAAGCGCTTCGGAAATTCTGATAACGAATTGATCAAATCTGACGAATCACGCGACGTACATCCTCTCTCTTCCCTCCACCGCCTCAATTAGCGGTTATGCCTTTTATTCCCCTCCTTCCTCGTTACCTGTGATGGCAAAATGGATTATTGACACGGATCCACCGCGATACATATCCCCGTGGAGCCGGAATCCGACATTAGTTTTAATATTAAAGCTCGTCCGACTCAAAATTATTCACCTCTCCCATTCAAAACCCGACGGCGCATCCCTGCCTTCATCTCCTCACTTCGCCTAGCTCCGAAACTAACCATATTCTCACTCCTTTTATTATTCAAAGCGCTGGACCGATCCGGAGTACATCACTTCCCTCGACTCTTCGTCCCCCTCTCACAGCCTCTACTTTCCAGCTAGAGCGGACTCTATTCTCCCATTGGAAGTCTCCTATTTTCTTCCTTTTTCCCGTCCCATGTAAGATGTATTCTTCCCAAACACTGGAAGCGCAATGGGTCCCGTTTCCCATGCGATTTCTCCTTACCAATGATGACTCGCGGACGACGACTCTCGCTTGTTTTCTTTTTTAGGGTCTCGTCGACCAGATCTTCCATTTTCTCTTATTGCGCCATTACTTTTGCCTCCGGAACTTCAAGGCGGTGCTTGCTTTTTCTCTTTCGCTATTCTCGTTCATCTTTTATTCTATTCCGTTTCCTCTTACACTTTTCTCTCGGTGGTCGCCATTTGGAGAAGTCATTCCTGGGCGTTTTAGTTCTTCCCTCCTGCCTTCCCTTTCGAAATTATTGAAGCCGTCATAAGATTGACGCCCTTGTTTAAATCGGATTACCCTAAAATAAGAGGGGTGGATACACAAAGCCGACTACCAAAGGGCCTTGTGATCAAGGGGAAGCCTATATTGAATTTTATTATTTACGGACGCCCCATAACTATGCCAACGATAAAGTTAATAGCAAACTATCAAAATCAGCTAAATAAAATAGATTTGCAATCGTAAATTGAAAACATTACTTCAGGATTGATAGCAATCTATGAATAATATGCTTATTTTTGAGAGATTATTCTTGGGAGTAACGGAAGTGAAGTGAAAATCGTCGATAAGATTGGAACCCGATCCCAGGTCTTCCGCTTCCTAGCCACAATTGTTAGAACATCTGCTCGGAAAATGAAAGCACTTGGTTCCAGTCCCAGTTACGTCGACATTTTTTTACTTGCATTTATCCTTTGGTTTTAAGGCCTCAAAGTAATATACCTATACTCTGATCCTAGATTTTAGTACTTATATTACCCTTTGCTTTTAATTAAATTTAGAGCTCTTTATAAAGAGACGCTGAACAAGAGTTTATCGGAAAAAATCAGAAAAAAATAATGGCAAACTAACGCACTTAAATAATGAAGGAGACATTTATAGCTTAAAAAGTACACACAGGAACGAAATGGATAGTAACCATTCGTATGATTATTACATTACATATATACTAAATTTGACCCCTGTGTGATGAGTAAATTAAATTTTGTATGGGAAAAATTATGATAAATTCGGCGAATATCGACAAATATTAATCAAATTCAACGATGATAATTTTAATTATATGAAGGTGTAAAAAAGTAATGATGAAACCCTAGAGTAACCCATAAACAACTTCCCTGAAAGCATTTTGCCTTCCTATCTCACGCTCCTACTTACCAATTCAATCTCTCCTGCAGGCGTTTCATCACGTTAAAGGAGTTTCATTCATTAAAGAATCTTCTTAAATACCTCCTCTACTTATTACCCCTGCCGATGCCAACACCCGCAAAGCACCGTTTTCCGTCCCCGGAAATAAAACACTGGCTGCCTCGGAAACCAGCTACAATTCCGCCTTTACATCCTCCTTAACATTTTAACGCTTGCATATGCATCAACGTCGTCGAGCCGTCGTAACATGTGCGTGGTTTTATGTTTCGCACGTTTCCGCCCTTATCGTGGCTTCCGCCTAACTACGTACTCTCTTAACCTACTGCCACACCTTCTCCTTTCTCATTTCCCTCCATCGCGCATTCATTCCCCTTTCTAAATTCATCCCATCCTCATGACACAAACTTTATGCCTCCCGCGCCTTCCCATTTCTGTCTTTCCGTATCACTCCTTGTTTTACCACTTCCTCTCCACCCCATCCAGCTAAACTGTGAGTTGGAGAACCAGAACTCTCCATGCAATTCATCAAAATACCTCTCCCTCTCTCTCATCCCGTCGCATCCCATTCCACGGATGTTTTTTCATCCCCATTTCTCGCTGTTCCCTACCCACAACGACCTGTCCCCTCCCTTGCAGGTAATCCCAGAGTTACGCCGCACTGCTTTACAGCAACCCACATTAGGTCGTTTTAAGCTTCGTCGCAGCAGCAGGAATATCTTTTGTGATTTTATCCCATGTATTTCAAAAATTATTACCGACATTAATGATTTACCGGATCATAAATTAAATTATAGAAATGATAAAGTTAATTTAATTAAATCCATCCGTTTCCTCTTTTTCAGTAAATAATCCAGCAAATTAAGAAACACATGCTTTAATCATACCAACTTCATTAAGTTTATGTACCTTAAAATGACTTAATTGATACTTTTTCTATTATTTATTAATATATTATTCCACTCTTTACATTATCTAACATCGTTTGACTTAGTTCTCCCCTATATCTGTTTTCGTAGATCCTACCTTCAGTTACTTCCCTCAGTTTCTTCTCTCCTCAGTATTATCCCAAATACGTACATTGTCAAAGGTAAGAAAATGTTTCTCCATCAAAACATTAATCAAATCTGTTAAACTATTTATCAAAGTAGGGATATAACACAATCATTGGAGAGTGTGCTTCCGGTAGTAATAATTGTATTGCTTCTTTCACAGCTGATGTACGAGTATTCATGGCACATGACCAACCGCAAGATTTGTTTAAAATTTAAATGATAGACTTCGAAAAACTTCAACTGATGAGCGAAAAAACTCGAACTTTATTGCAAAATTCGGATAATAGAAAAATCTGGGTGAAATAAGGGTCGAATAGGAAGTTAATCGTAACTTTTGGCCCTGCTTCAAATCTAACTTGCACTGGGCGTAAAAACATTTACTCTAAATACTAAAACACTGCTCATCCCATTCTGCCCCTCACGGCTGAATTATTCTTCATCATTTCCTCTCCTCTAATCTCTCTCCCCATTTTCCCGACTCTTTAATTTCTTCGAGTTCCTTCTCTACCGAAAATTGCCTCTCTCCACTCATCTGCACCCTCCTGACTTTTCTCTCCCTCTTTAATTCCATTTTCTTCCTTCCTCCAGGTTTGCGCTCACCTCCCCTTCTACTTCTCGGTCTCTGCTAGCTTTTCTCCAGGGAACTCCGCTGGGAGAAAAAAATCCATTTTAAAACCCTCTGAAAATAACCCTCCATCTATCAATCAAACAGCTCGATCGGTCCGAGGTTCCTCTCGCGACCACCCCACGTCAGGGAGGCGCTGCCTGTCTCTCCCCCGTCAAGCGGACAGATTCTCGTCGTGACCTCATCCCATCTACCCCTTTTGCCCTCAATCCATTCCTAAGTGTCACATGGGACGCACTGAGAGAACCTCCAACCAATTTCGTTTATCTTTTTTCTTCCTGTCCTCCTCCCATAATTCCCTGTCCTGCCGACCCATCGGCCATCAGTCGAATAAGAGATTCCTCAGGGGACCCACCCACATCCCTATAAATGGTAAAGAATCTTTTTTCGTTCCTTTTCCTTGTCTCGCCGCAAAGGTAGCGATGTTTCTTTTTCACATTCAGCGACCCCTTTGTTTCTTTCGGAATTTTTCCGCTTTTCTTCAGGTTCTTCTTACTTTTAAATAAGGCTTGAGTTGAGGTGACTTAGAAATACAACCCTATTGATAGGACAAGCGAAAACTAAGCAGAAAGAACGCGACAAAAATAAATTTCAAAGAACTAACTCTTATTAACAAGAAGAGGGAGAGCGGTACATTTCAACTCAATATAGCATTCCTAATGTTCCCTGCACAGCATTTATCTCTAATATATCAATAAAATTCTATGCTATTCCCCACTAACTTTAATTAACGACCGGTTTCATTGCTGCGCGATATCATCAGATACACTTTACCATGGGATTTTATTTCACGATATAATGAAATAATTCTACCAACTCACGCCTAAGACAAGACCTAAGACCCAAGACCTATGACCTTAACTGTTAACGACAAAAGGAAAACCAATAATAATGTGTATAATAATAATAATTATAATAACAAAAGTAATCGTCTTTATATGGGCGAGACGATAAAGATATATGCCCAATATATCTGTGAGAGAAACGCCTAAATATGTTTCTATTTAACAATGAAAAATAATAAAAGGATCTAAATTAAAGGAGAATGTGTTGCAAATAGTGTAACCTAGGATTTGGCTAAAGAAAAATATTCTGCATGCATAGGTGTGAGCCTTAAAACCAAAGGATAAAGAGGGGTGAACAATATCGATGAGACTGGGACTCGAACACAGGTCTTAAGCTTCTTGAACTTTCAAGAAAGTTACCTGCGTGGTTATCTGGTGGTTAATACATCTGCTCGGAAAGTGATTAAAGTCCCAGTTATGTAGATATTGTTCGCCTTTGATAATCCTTGGATAATTCAAAATTTTCGGAGGTAAAAATTACAACCACCAAATGTATCGTGGTAACCTGGATATAAATAGAATATTTTGACGAAGGGAATTGGTGTCCAATTATCATAATATATGCGATCATGCTCTATCAATCCAGATCAAAAAACACTAAAATGAGAATGAAAAACTTTCTGAGCTGTATCCATGAAAATATGCAAATATTCTTACCGCAGCCGCAAGATTTAGAAATTGCGCTTCGGTGAATTCTATTTATCCGCTAAATAAATCGGATTTTACACTCCAAGAAGGAAACGTATTCATGAGCAACGCAAAAAACATCCCGGGGCACGTGAAAACGAAGGCCCTTTCCTCAGCAATCGATTATCGCCGTAGCCCACTTAATCCGGGACTCAAAACGGAGCTTCGTTCGAGGCGTGAAAACGCATATATTAAAAGGGCGAAACGAATCACTCCGTCTCTTTGATTAGGCCTTCGACCGAAGTCCATCCGCTCTCATCCAAATTCACTCCCATTTCCTCTTGGCCCGCTCATTGTTGCGGCCCTCATACCTCATCCCCTTCACTTTCTTCCTTTCCTCCATTACCTCGGTAATCTCCATCCTTTCCTACCAGCATCGATCCCTCCTCTGCCGGCTCCACTTTCTCTTAGAATGCTTTCTCTTTACACGCTCATTTTTCCCCGATTCCTAATTATTCCCGTCATCCCTCGAACTCACCCTCCATACCACTAATCCCATTTGCACCACCTCGTAGGATTTTTTCTTCCAAGAAAGGGTTTGGTAATCCTTTTAAGGCGGCGGGTGTAATAGACGGTTCCGCGTAGCTTAAAACGTCTTTTCTTAGACCATCAAATTTCAGCACCCAGCGTTTATTAAAATTAAAATTGATTTTCTAGTTTTACCGTTACTGGTTTCGGTACAGAGTGATCTCCTTCTTTGCAATCACTAATGGAGAGCTATGTTTCTAAAAAAATAAGTTGGTTAATGTCTCCGCTGAAAAGCAAGAGTACTTGAAATTCTGTCCGTAAACATAGAACAAAGAGAGTTAAAAGTTCAAATAGACAATTAATAAACCTAAAAGTATGCGCGACTTTAAATATTTATCACTGTTGCAAATTATAAGGAATATTTCGAAAAATAATTAAGTAATACTTCATAATATATTACACATTACTGTGTTAAAATATCATAGCAGTGAAATAATCTATCAGATATTATGACATATCAGATATTGACATAATTTTTGTAAATTTCTAAATAAAATAGGAATACCATGTACCATGGATATGACTTAGTAAGAGATAACGCTTATCACACTCCGTCTTTTTTTAGGTTTAAATTTTTGTGCATGGTGGAGCATTTCTACTCCAAATCTTCACCTCTTTAATACCAATTCTCATTCTACGGTAACAGCAACCGATCGCTCCTAAAAGTAATCTCCATTCAGGGACAACCTCTACCACTATTTCTCCTGTAACAAGCACCAGTGCTACTCTTCTTCCGAACACTTTTCCCATCTTCTCTTCCCATTTCTTTCTGTCCAAACACGACCGACCTTAAGATCTTCCCATTCCTCTTCTCTCGTTTAGCCCATTTGTCCACGCCTCGATTTCACTCGCCTAGAAATGTCTACTTCAACCTTCCGTGTCTCTGAAGGAGCCACGGCACTACGGATATCAGCGCTTGTGCATTTAGAGTATTTTCCGTTTCCCCGGACGCCGAACATAGCTCAACCTCAAAAAACTCCCCCGTTAGCTGCTTCTCTACATCTCGTATCTCTTTCTGCTATAACCTTTCCCTCTATTTTCTTCCTCCCCCGCCGGTAAGGAAGGAGAGGAAGAGCGAGAGACTTCAGTCATCCCTGCAACGCTATGTCACCGAAAATCATCCCGAATGCACTCATGCGATGTCGACCGCATCAAAACATTCCGCCGAAAATAACTCCCTAAATAAGGCGCCGTTCCCCTTTTCATCTCGTTTTATATCTGTCATTTCGATAAGCATCCTTCCGTAGACTCTAGACAACTTCTATTTTTCAAAGGCAAAGGGACATGATTTTATGCATTAAAGCTGATCACAGCACGTATGGTGCACGTTTTATAGCTAGGATTCTTTTCATGGTGTCATTTACTTCGCCTTGGTAAATTTAAAGGATAAATCAGGTCATTTTCGTCGTAGCCCCTAAGTTGAAATTTCAATAAGACCTTACAAACAGTTGATATTGAAATGACAAACAATATCCACTTGATAAGTTCTAGAATGATGATAACTTCTAGATTACTTCCTAGAATACTCATAAACAATCTTCATGAAACAAGCAGGAAACGCCTGAAAATGTCAATTGTATTCGAACTACTTAAGCCCCACTTAATGGACGTCATACAGAGATAAATTAAAAACACCTTGTAGTCTCCACAATAGAACAGCGCTATTTCGTTGAGAAAATCAGAAAGTATATTATATTTATGCATTCAAATACCCTATTTTAGATTGCTTTCTATATCATCAATAAAATGTTTGACCAATTTTTTTCACCAAAGATTCATTCACCAAAGATTCATTCAACAAAATTTAAAATAGTTCCCTAAAAAATTACATTAATTATAGGATACTCCTATTAAATATAGGAATTTACGATAAATTAAAATGGAATTGTTCCAAAGGACTTAAACCAATGACAAAATAAATGTATTAGCGATGAATACATTTTCAGCCCACGATATAAATGTTCAACTTCGTGTTCAAACAAGCTGCTGCTTTATTCACACAGCCTACGGTTCGCAATTTGGTAAAATAACAAGGAATAATGATGTTCAACAAGATAACCCGTTCTACTCTTGGAAAGCTCTTTCAAAATAAAAGAACAAACAACGCGAACAAAGACAGCGACGAGAGCGGAAATCTAAAAATTTCCTCAAAGAGTAAAATAACCCGAGAGAAACGAATTGTTTCATTTTGCAAACTCTAATAACGTAGAGCAGCTCGCCATACGGAATAATACGCACGTTGCCAGAAGAAAGGGCCGTGTTTGCTCGAAAGTGGGTTTCCCTTTTCCAATTAATTCCTCTTCGACGCGAAAAGCAAAACTATTTTGATTCAACGCTTCGCTAAATATTTACTGAAGCGCGTCCATATGGAAATAAAAACAAGATGTATTCGTTTAGAGGTGGATTATCGTAGGTGCGTAGGCAGGTATGCTTGCATTCCTTTGTGTACGCTGGGCTCCCCTCCCATTGGTGGGTAAAAAATAACAAATCAGCATAAAAAGTGGAATTAAAAATTCCAGTCAGAAACGATCCCTACCTGATTAACAATGTGACTCGCCAATAAAATTTTCCAGAATTTTAGAAATTCATATTAGATATTTCAATATTGGATGATTTGTTGGATGGGTGTTGCTATGTTAGTTTGATGAGCCAACGTACGAGCGAATGTCCTAGTTCATTATAATTTTATTATTTTGCTATATTTATATATATAAAATTTTATTTTTTGCTTTATTTCCTCTTCGAAATGTCCGTGATTTTGATACTAATATTGCTAAAGAAGTATTGGGAAGTAATGATCTAATTACAGCTGACCAAATTACCTTTGATCATGAATATATACTATTTCCATTTAGAACCGTTGTGTTTTTTGCTAGTAATTAAAGATAAATTAAGTTTCACTTGGTTATTACACCTTAATTATATGCTGTTCTGGTTGTGATTGGATGACCTACCTTAGGTTCATTCTCACTAGTTTAAAAATATTCCTACCGATAGCTAATGCTAATCAATTGGCCGAGTGCAACATAAGTGGGGCCTTACTTCTTCCTCAAGGAATCAGCTTCTATTAGCCTTTCCTCAGTGAATAGAAAGTCTTTCATAGCACTATATTTAGGTTGCTTGCATTGCAACAACTTTCGACACACAATGGCGTTGAAAATCCGTAACGGAAAGAGGCTCCCGTTTTTGCGGCAATTAAACATTATGATTACATTTCACGCGGAATGTAAACATCCTCCACTCTTCTCAACGGCCCAACACCTGAGTTACACCTGAGTGAAAAAATTTAGATAAATCATCAGACATATGAGCGAAGACGAATGGCGAGAGGTCGCGGCCCCGACCCACACCATCATCTCTCCCCTCTTCTCCCAGACGAATAAAAAATGACGCTATAGTCAACATCCACCCCGGCGAGACATCATGATCGCAACAGTGAGAAACACGCACTCTCTTTCCTTTCCCGGCGACAGAACGCGGGTTCGAGTGCCGTTGGCCAGACGCAGACGTAAGGCAGTTTATAATCGAGGGAGAGCAAAATAACCGAGCGCGTTGCTATGTTCAGGATGCCCAAGGAGGGGTGGAAGTTGGAAAAAGGCGAAGAAACGTAAAAGGTTGGAATGGCATTCATAGCTGAAAATGCAGAGAATCGCTTTTTGTAACGGTCGCAAGCCACAGGCGCAATTTGTACGGCTTAGGAAAAAATGGGGATATCTTCCCCCTTCCGATACCCTGAATCCTTTTCTTCTCACCCCCTGCCCCATGCCGCATTCCCTACCCCCGCATCCTTTTTCCAACCGCCCCCACCCGTATCCCCATCTGCATCCAGCTCTGCGTAATGTGACGTTTTTCAGCGCCCTCCCGCTGATTCGCCCTTGTATTTGCACGATCTTTTTTTCTCTCTATCCTTCCCATGATTTGTTTGTGTGCAGAGCCGGAAACCTACCGTCCTGCGAATTGCGTGTTTGTGCGCGTGCGCATGTCTGTGATGCTTCAGAGTTTGGGTTTTTTGCGCCCCGAAAGCGGTACTGTATGGCAGCGTGCTTTCGTAAGTATATTCTGTCGGTCTTTGCTGCTAAGCGGGAGAAGTATTAGAGGGGTTCATGCCAGTTAACATTTTATATTTCCGTCAAGCACTCTTTTTTGCATAAAAAAACGGGTTATAGAAAGTGTTTCGTACAACAAAATGACACTCTTAACATCCCTCAATGTATCCTGTATACTAATGTATACCATGGGAACCAATGGTGAATTTTCTGCGGTATTATATATTTGAACAAATTTACCTTATTACATTAAATGATTCATTTAACAGTTATTATTTCTAGCTTAGATTTGTGTTACAATGACAGAACCGATCAAATCAACAACAGAATATTCCCAAAGAAGTAGGAGAAAATACACATACAGAAAAGTAAACATTCATCGACACGCAATCGAAGCCTTCGGCCAAAATATGATTTTAATGTGATGAATATATAAATGGAATTTCATTTAGTTAATCAAAATAAAAAAATTAATCAAGAAAACAATGAGAATAAATATTTTAAATATCTTTCATTAATTCCAAATACGTTAAAATCCAGTATCTAATATTCTCAGGAAACTTTGTGGGGGTGCTGTTATATAAAATCCATAAAGGAGCGAATTTTAACTATGAGAATATTGAAAGAGCGGTTTCCTATTTAAAAAAAGAGAGGGAAATTCATGTGAAAACAGTCATCCTCATCGACTAAATTTATTCGATAATGAAGCTCCAGCACCTTACCAAACGACCCGCAAAACGCAGCCTCGCAAGGGAAATATCTCGTCTAATTCAATTCATATATTGGCTTCTAAGTGTTCTCATTACGTTTTCAACCACAATTAAAACCTTCCTGAAGCGTAAGTAATCGAAAAATGCGAGCGATAATAACTTACTACAAATAATCCCTCTGTAATAAAACGGTATCCTTATTCCCTCACAATGTCTCTAGCAACTTCTAGCACTGCCACTTTTCGCCGACCGTCAAACGGCAGAGCAAGCGGAATAATTCATCCCGGGATAAATTTTAATCTCCAGTCCTCGCGTGACGTTTAAGAGAACTGCATTGTAAGAAAATTCCCCCATTAAGTCACTCCGAGTCGATTGATCAAGGCACGTCAAATTTCCTCGCTTTTATTTCAATTTCGTCGGCAATACCTCCGTCCCTTATCTTTTGGCCTCCCCTTCATCTTCTCTCTCTCTTTTTTCCCTTTCTCGCATTCCAAACTCCCTTTCCTTTACTAGCATTCCGACCGAAAACTATTTTTCATACCTTCGCTTCTCCGGGGACCTTTTCTTCAACCGATCCATCGCTCATCCCTTACTTTCCCACAGTTTATGCGTTTCTCA
The DNA here is from genome assembly GCA_000376725.2 of Ladona fulva. Taxonomy (NCBI): domain Eukaryota; kingdom Metazoa; phylum Arthropoda; class Insecta; order Odonata; family Libellulidae; genus Ladona; species Ladona fulva. Next base: position 420,592 of record KZ308400.1, on the reverse strand, counting down.
TACCTTTTGACTTCCTCTCCGGCCTTTTAACGCTCGTTCCGTGCGACCTCTTTCTCTGTTTCACGCTCTCTTTTGCTCCCTTTTTCGCCTCCCTTTTTAGCAAGGCACGGGCGTGAATGCTAATGCGTAATGCCAGGAGGCGCAGAAGTGGTCGTCCGGGGACTGGATAAGAGATGAGGAGCGAAACGCGTCGGATGCGTTGGAAAAGCGACGGCAACGACTTTGTGTTACGAGAGAAAGTGGTCGAGCGGTGTTTTGTTTGAAACGGTATTTCCCGCAAAAGGAAAAGGGATTTTGAACGTTGCAATGGGTATTAGCTACAAAGTCAACGTAATTATCAATTAATTATATTGATATTTTTAGAAAAAAGATTTCATTTTTCGAAAGAGAGTTACTGAGAACATACGCTAACTTTCATGCTATCTTGGATGGCCTAAAATATTTTGTTCTTTTTTTTGTTTTTCATAACGTAGTTGAGAAAATAAAAGTAAATGTATGACGAAAGTATTAGTGTCCCCCATAGGTAGGTTCGTTTTAAACGCTTTTATTAGAGCCTATTATTCTGTGAAGAATTTTGAATCAAACCCTAAAATATATTAAACGTTTAAAACGTCCAAACAAATTAATGGCTATCTAAAAATATTATTAAAATTCTTTACAATGAAAAAAGCCTATGACGTAAAAAAAACGTAAAAAAATAACGTCTGTGAACTAAAGGCGAAAAATCTGAATCGAGATAAGTTATTTCGGTCAAAACATGGTTAATAAATCAAATGGCTCGTACCGCAATTACTTCAATGGATAGGATAAATATATATAATTAAGAAAATGCAATAGCTGAACTATTAGATCAATCACTTTACATATATTAGGAACTTGCATAAGTAAGGCTGAGCAATGTCATAAAACAAACAAGTAATCAGAATCTGACGTGTCCAATCTCAACTTTGTGGAATCTCCTTATTTCATCAATAAGTAATCTGAATGAATAAATTGAACTCGGTAATGACTACTGTTACCATTACAAAAACAATCAGCTGGCAGAAGTCAAATCACGGACTCTATTTTTAAGGACAAGATAGCTCATAACCTTTCATAGCTCCGAGCATCAGGATAGAAATAACAAGATATTAGAACGGCCAGATTTATACGCAAGGATATAAGTCAAGGATGCCCGTGACGGGTCATATATGGCTCTTAATACGTCGCGTTGTTTGGTAAACACGCACAAAAAAAGGTGGGCCACCGACAAAACCGGGAGGAGTCGCATCACAATGGTCGTGGGGTGGAACAAACAGCGCACGAGACACGACTGATCGCGCCATTAATCCCTCTGCCCTAGCTCTTCCATCCGTACCCTCCTTTTATATCCTCCTTCGGCCGCGAAAGAGCCAAGGAAGCTACCCCTGCCGCGGCCCCAAAACCCCGCAGGCTGGCGACCCACCTAATCGCTCCCTTGTCAAGCCACCATTCATCGCAGGAAGCCCTCCCAGCTTGCTTCAATTCTTCCTCTTCTCTTGCTTTCTAAATCCTTTTTCTAATACGTCTCTTTTCCCTCCTTCATTCCTATCCTCCCTCATCACTTCCCTTTCCTTCCCTTTCATGAGCCCCCAGTTCCCCCTCAGCCTGCCCAATTCCCTTCCTTTCCCCAATTACCTCTATCAATTTCTTCCGCTACGCTCGGCTGCTTGATGTATAGCAAGTACCTTAAGTGCAGTGGCGTAAAGTTCGATCGTTGTTTGCAGGGTTGGGCAATACGAAACACGCCCGAAAGGTCGAGAGAACCGCGCGGTCACGTTTGCTTCCGTAATTGAAAGATATCCGAATCGGGATTACCCCTGAGATTCTGTGCGAGATGCTTCGTCGCGGAGTTGCTCAATCTTAATCCAGATTTCTTTCGTCGTGAGTTATTATTAACCGAATGGCGCAACGAGCTCCTCCTTCTACCAACGAGCGGTAGTTGGCACAGAAACCGTTGTTTCCCTCAACCAATTGGGAGGCAGAATCAAATTTACGAAACGATTAGGACCCAAAGTCGTCGAATTGCAGAAGCTATTTCTCTGAATGAAAGTCATTGCTTCGTTGCTTGTTCCCGTGTCGGTCATATTAATTCAATTTCGATCCTATCATTAATATAAAAGAGTCATAAATAGCGTGAATATTAAAATATGTTTAAATAACGGAACATTTGATGAAGGTTTCAAGGTTTTCATTTTGAGATGAGAGGTAGTAAAAATTGTTCTCAATTAGGGCATCCCAGAGACGCGAAATACCGAGTTTTCTGTTACTTTGCGCTAATTAACCCGTTAAACGGGAAAAATTTTCTGATTTTAAGGGAAAAATGCTTAACTTGACATGAAGGGCGATAGCAAAGCTTTAACCAAACCAGTTTATGTTTTTTTTTGATACCGAGAACTCAGTAAAAACCCAGAAATCTGGTGTATAACCGGGTTGAATGTTCTTGTTTCAAGCAGATAGAAATAGGCACGTTTTTTATATTTTAGGTAACGAATAAACATTTCACATTCATGAACACCTATTACATATTATTGTTTATTCAACTGATGATAGTGAGTTGGTAAAGACTTGGTTTTCTGCTGAACTAATGTCATCACTAAAGAACATAGAAGCATTTTTACAATAACTACCCCAAGAATAACTTCTTCCATTAACCTCACTATGAACATACTCACTTTTTCCCTCCTGGCTTTGGAGCAAATATTTCGTCCTACCTTTCTCACGCATCGCCTAAGACCCCCCGACATCCTAATTTTGCAAATCTCCGTTAATCCTTCCTTCAACTCTCTTCCTTTATATCCCCATTTCTTGCCCCCGGAGATCTTTCCTTCAATGCCTCCAAAATCCTCGCCCGGAGGTCCATACCGCCCCTTTTGCACCCGATGGCCTCTTGTAGCTGAGGTTGACGGAAAGCCCTCGGGGCCCAATCGAGAGAGAATTTCAGACCTCGCCATCCTTATCCCATGGTGCGTGAAATTTGCAGGGAACCGGTGCTCCCTCTTATATACGTAAGTGTAGGCGTGGCGGAAGGGCGGAACGAGGTCTGCAGGGCAGAGGTGGTCATCTCCCCGGAATTGCAGCGTTAGTCACTCGGCTGTCAAACAGTCGAGAGGGCAGATACAGATCCCCCGACTATGGACAAGCGGGCGAGGACGCCCGAAACCAGAGAGGGCAGTTGTTTGAGTAAGCGTTATTCATTAACGGAGTAGGAGGCGCATCTCGTGTTCCTTTACGTATTGGTGGAGAAATATAATGGTTTCGTGAAGAGGGAGTCCATTTGGAAGGGATTACGCGAGTGATTCCCAATGAGTGAGTTTGGTGTACTATGGTTTATCGTCTCCACTCATCTTTCGGTTACACTGACGCCCTTGTTGGAAGCTTCGGTGAATTATTGAGGCAGTTTTCCTACGCGCGTTTAAGATTTATAGAGCTACGATTGAAATAGGAATATCGTGAAAATGATACGTGAGAAATAACTCACATAAATATTTTGCGAAAACCGATTGATTTATTAAAATACCAAACATAACTTATGGCATAGGAACCATAGGTGACTTCGTAAATATTTTGGAGGGAAATAAAATTGATCTTCGGCAATGGTTCTGATGTTAATGTGGTGTTTTAAATTTTAATCTCTCACCTATGTTATCCTCTATGTTTCCAATTTTACACTTGATAGATAAAATCCTTTTCTCGTCTTACACTACTGAAAATTTTTAATGAAATTTTTAAACTTTCAATCTCTTTAATATCCTTTCATCTAGTCGTTTAATATATGCTATGAAATCCAAAATAGTCCGTTTAACGAAATGTGATGGGGTATAATTTGTCACTAGAGTAGAATGCCACCAAATTATTTCTCTAAAATTTCTTGCATTTCTAAAATGAGCTTTTACAATCGTATGAACACTAAATATCAGAAATGATCCGTGTAATTAATTTTTGATTTTATATACTATATCCTCATATAATATTATTTCTGTCTCTGATCATTTCGGTATCCATTCGAAAGCTGTAATACATGCCTGTGGTGCAACAGTCCAATTAGTAAATTAAGAATTGACTTATGTTTCATGCACTCAATGCATTAACGATTTTTGTACTCTATCCTTGGTTTAAACCGAATTTACCGACAACAGTATTCTACATTTACGTTTAGGTAACATAAAACTAACCTCAAGCTCAATTTTGGAACGCTATCGAAAACACTCCATGAATTCTAACATCCCTCGCCAAATATAACCTGAATACCAAAGGGAGTGAAGCAAACATATCCCTCTTAGGAATCGCGTTACTGACAGCTTCCGACCGGAACTATCAAGGGGCACACTCATATTTGCATGAATTTGATCAAATCCGGCCGACGGATGGGAATCGCCATGACTTTCCCACTCTCAAACTATATCACGGACCCTCGAGTCCCACGGCATATCCTCAAATCACACCTTTGCAACAAGCGAAACATTCCCCTCTTTCCCTCATCTATTTCAACCCCTTCCCCCCCTTTCGTCCTCTCCCTTGCGGCCGCCGCAAAACTAAACCCGAAATGACTATTCCTCATTCGTATGCATTGGGAGCGTGGAAAAAAGAGGTGAGAACCAATATGAGAGCCGTTCCTGTCGACACCCACTCTCACACACGCCGTCTGTCCGTTAAAGGAGACGGATGAGGGGAGTGCGACAGTGACAGAAAGAGAGGTCTTCCCCAACCGGTGAGGAAGAAGATGGAACCTTTCAATGCACACGCCCGAATAACCCTTTCGGTGAAACAAGAACCTTGCGTTTTTTCCGAACGGAGTGTGCGCTGGGTTGACGACCTCATATTTCCGTGTGGGAAAAAATAGGAGAAACCCGTTCGGTTTGTCATCCCCGAGATAAACAGGAGAGGCTGCGGAAAAAAATGGTAGAGAGGGTGATGGGCCTTGGTGGTGATCAGGAGGGGAAGATTAAGCCAAAGATATATCTGCAGAAAGGGTTGCCAAACATCCGATCTTCAAATAGTAATTTAAAATGCCTGATCTAAGATTTAAGGATTTCATTCTGTAAAAGAATAAATATATGTTTCCCTAATCTCCTTTCTAATACAATATACAATTTCAAATTATGAAAGGAAAGAAAATCTAGTTTGTATACGATACATAATTGTGGAACATTAAGAATATCCGAATATTATTTGATACACCAGTGGTAAGACTAAATAGTCTTATGGAGTTCTTGAAAAATGAGTTACATTTAAATATTCCAGATATTTCTCCTTATGAATTTCAACTTAAAAATTTTAGCTATATAACCTTGTCGCATTATATATGCAGCATAATTCACAAATAATTTTGTAAATACATATCCCAAATATTTTATATAATTTCATAATTTTTACATTACGTTCATTAAGCTTTTAGCGAATTTTTATCGTTTACTCAATAAATTTTACGCAAATCCACCATCTCTGAATTTTACGGTTATCCAACTTATAAGGCGATGTTTTCAACATAAATCAGGCCTTGCTATTGTATTGCAAAATTCTCATTTCACTCAGATACATCTAGAGTTTTGTATAAACCTCTCGTACGTATGTACAACACATTTTGGGTATCGTCAACTATTTCCCTTAGTAATAGTTCTGAATCGTTTTCGATTAAACTGCGGAGAGTCGTCTCGGGAGCAAATACGAGACAACGGAAACACCAATTCAGAACTGTGCGACAAAAATCTAAAAGTCTGGATGTATTGCGTCCGATCCAATCGAATAGGACAAGGAAGAGGAGAGAAAGATGGGCAAATGGACGTGGAAATGAGGAGTTTGCGGATGGAGCCAGGTTGTGGGGTCGGAAACAGTCAATCCAAGCCTTAGCAGAGGTGGCGTCCACGGGTTAGAGAGGCGTCGACTGCACAACAATGCAATTGTTACGTGGCGCAGGACTCGTAGCTTGGGTGACAATGGAAACCAGCCCTCCCCCTGCCGACCTTCCACCCGTCGAAGCCTCCCCACCTCGGAACGGTTGCTCTTCCCATGAACACCCGTCCTAGATCATTCTTTGACCAACAATGAGGAATTCTATCCGAGTTGGCGAGCATAAACAAGATTTTCGTGTACGTCGTTTTGGATACCTTAACCCCCATATATATCGATTCTATTATTCGCAGCGTATTTTGCCCGTCTTTATTATCCTTCCATATCTCCTTCTCTGTTAACCTTTTCCATGCTGCAAAGGGTGCTGTATATCGACCGGAGTTGGTCCTTCAGTGGAGCTGCGGAATATAAACGCCTCCGACTTTTTATTGTCACAGACACGATGATCCTAAGTAGTATTACCGTAAACACTATATTTAACGTATTAATGTCCTTCTCTTTAAAGTATTAGTACTGTATGATGTTTTCCTCTCCTCTCAAATTCCTGTGTTTTTCTTAATATTCTACGTGGAAAAATGTTCAGTCTCTGTATTATAAATGAGATTTCCTCAAAATTCTCTTTAGAAGTACATTTTAGATGTTAATATGGATGAGTGTACTTATTTTAAATTAAAAAAGACAATTATTATTCTAATTTTCATAAAATGTATTATGAAAATACATATTAACAAATAGAGCCGTATAGTTACTACTAAAACCATAAAAACTCGCAGTATCCAAACTTCTCATCGACGGTCTCATCCTATGTCATAAAATTACGGAACATTTACTCAAATATGTGAACGCTCTTTTTCCTTAAAGTAAGTCTGAAATCCTTCCCGAACAAGAATACTTCGGGGTAAAGATAAATCCTCTTTAGAGGAGAACCTTTTTATCCATTCTGATATCTAGTTATGGGGTGGGATAAACAACAGATGAGACTATATCGAAATGGTACTTTTAAAAACATAACATTTCGTTAAACTTCGAGATGAATACCTATTGGTTAAATAATTATATTTTTTCCTAAGTTTTATTTTGGCTGACTGGTTATTCACAAAAGAAGGAAATTTATTTCCCAGGAAATATTTTAATGAAAACCAGGAAGTAATTACAGTCGGGAGATTTAGTGACCTTGGGAGATTTCATACCTCTAAGCTATTAACGTTTATTTCTTTTACATTATTCCAATTATTTCATTGATATAAAACTCCCTTTCGTTACATTCCTCTCTTTACCCCAATGAAAGTGTATTTGGAGGGAATTAAACTCGCTCTGAATTGTGGTCGTCGCATAAAACCGTAAAATATTTAAAAAAGAGAATTCCATACAACTAATGAAATCGCGAACTGTAATCCCAACTCCCTCAACAGCATGTATAAAAAGCGGTTTAATTAATACGATTGAATTTTTATGAGGGTAACAAGAGAGTCGCTCTCATTTTCAACCTGCGGACACAATATCTCATGAGTTTCATCCTCGTGAAAACCATCATATGTTTTGGATGGACGATGGTTATGCCAAAACTTTGCGTGAGTTAAGAGAAAATAAATCTAGAAAAAATAATGATAAGATATACTCGCGAAGAACAATGAAACTTGCAATTCTGCTCGTGAAGAGGAACACCTCCGGCATTGATAATTACGTCATGTACTTCCTTCTGTTATAAATTTCTAATCGAGAATGAATGCATGATTTCCACGGCCACTAAGGCATTGGGAATAAAGCGTACTTTACGACTTATGAGTAAAATAAAATATCCCCCAAAAGACGCTAAATAAGACAAATATCCGCCGCGTGAATATTAAGTGGACATTCCGAGACGACGTAACAGCGTTTCCATGACAACAAAAATTGAGGCAATTCCGTGAAAAAGAAGACGCGATAAAAACAGACGCGTCAGGAAAAATAAATTCTCGGCGTGCGTTTAAGTGAGCGAGCTGGTGAATTCCGAAAAAGAAAATTTGTAAAAGGGCCTTAATAGGTACGGAAAAGAGGAAGTTTCGAGGAAAATGGTGTGTTTGGAGTGAGGAGATGGCATTTTTCTTCCTTCCAACCGCTACATCCCACTCTAAAACGAACCTATTGCTTTTGGTCTCAATACACTGAATATAAAGAATGGCTCAAGGTTGAATGAAAGCAAGGAGGAAGTAATAAAAGGGAAGAGGAACAACGGAGCAGAAAGATGGAGAAGATGAGGAGGAAGTTGAATAAGTTTGGAAATAAAAGGTGGAATGAGAATTTAAGAAAAAGTAAAAGAAGCTTATGAACATAAGGTAAATGAGAGGCCTCCGGATAGCCGAATGGGTAACTTATTAAAAATAGTTAAAGCGGTCCTGGATTTAATTCTCGGACTGGAGCCTACATTTATAAAGGAGAAAAATGACCTCATCTGCGGAGACATTCATAAAAGAATACCCAGGAAACGTACAAAAAACAGGGGAGCACGTACCGTTGTAGAAATAGATAAATGCTAAAGCTACACAAATGATTTCGAACGGATAATGACAAATAATTGGGTGCATTATCAAGAATAACCAAAAGATGAAATGACAGACGAAATATAAAGAAGACGAAACATTGTCTGAGCAAAGATTGGAAAACGGAACAACCGTATTTCGTGAAATAGGCTGAAATGGAATGTAAAACGAGTTTTAGAACATTTCTATAGAAAGAAACTGGAGCCTAAGTAATCCTCATATTTTATACTAATTCCTTTAATTTCTAAAGAAAGACAGAAACTTACTTTCTTACCCTGGATTTTTAAAATTCTCTCAATTAATTCAACCCAGTTTCATACGAACGACGAATGAATGAAAAGCCAAAGGTGAGCTCGTTTAGAGATTTAAAAGTAGACTACAGCTTTGAAGAGGTTGATGGACTGATTGAATGACCCATAACGGGAAATTTTTACAGCCCTCCCTTCGAAAGCATAATAGGGAGTTTCAGCGTTATATAAAATCACTTAGTTAAGTCTAATAGGAATAAAAGTCTATGGAGAGAAGATGACAGGAAGCAATTTAGGGCAAAGTGGACCGTAGAGGGAGGGCTTCCTCCTGATGAAGATAATAAAAAAGAAATACATGGAAAACGACTATGACGCGACAGCGCTTCGCTACAACGAAGCGGAGAGATTTAAGATAAAAATGATCGAGGAATAAGAGTTTCGAAGAATAAATGTAGTAAAAGGGGGTATCTGATATTTTCCTGTTTTTATGACTTTTACTATGCTCATATAATTTCTTTATATTATTTATTAACTAGCAAACTCTTTCGAGCCGTTTGAAAAATACCTTGTTTAAGCGACTGGATTGCTTTTACCCATGAACCTTTCAATGTTAAGCTAATAATATCACCATCTGAACCGCTGCAAGTGAAAAGAGAAAATCTGAGGAGAATGGTTAAAAATATATCGATAAGTATACACTCAAAGGGCAATTCTATAATATCCATCCTACCCTCATTATTACTCCCAAACCGTGCAAGAAAACAGTGACCAAATACATTATTTTCTTCGAGATCATTATATTAGTAACAATTAATTTCCAATTTTAGTAATACAATTTATGGCTGATAGGTTTTCATCACAGAACATTTATTCTATAACTGAGAAGCAGTGAAAACACTATCAAGAAGCGAAAATTTTGCACTGAATGTATTAGAAGTTTAAAAACACTCCGTAATCCGTACGTTGGCAGACGGTACTAGCGTTTGCAGACAAACGGGAAATTCCGGATAACCGATTTCTTAAAATTATCGTTTGCGTATTTCGGAGAAAATGCCTACATCTTTAACGGTTTCCGAAAAGAAACATAAAAGAATCGGAATCAAATATCTTTCTCATTTTTATCCTTAGAAAGATGAGAATTGAGCAAATACAAGGAGAGATTTATAGAATTCAATTTACTGTGCGTCTTAGATAGAACTTCTCTTAGATTAAGCAGAATATTCGTAAGGTATCCAAATATCATCGTGAGGAAAAATTATCCAAATAATGCAAAATTATAGCAAATGGATTACTTCAAAATAAGGGTTTTCTGCAATTTATTTCTTTTTTAATGCATTCAAATTGACTAAGGATATCGAATTCCGCATAACCATCAGCAGGCATACTAGCGTCTATAAAAATAATCTGAGAGATATTAACCCAAAATAATTTTTCACATTTCACAATTGAGTGCACCAAACATACTTCGCACAATCAAACACTACGATAAAAACCTCCTCTTTTCGATCTCCATGAAAGAACACTGGCATCGACAGCTTTCGTGATGAGGAGGACAAACACCGCCGTAAAAGATTAATCCCGCTCAGTTGTATTTTTCCACCAGTGCGGCAAGGGTTGAGAACGAGAGTAGTTTGGGTTGTTTTTGGTTCCTCCTATCAACAGGCATCCTCAAAAGGAGGTGTCCACTTAATTCCGCAAATGGAAGGTGGACTACTTCCGGTCGATTGACTAAAACTCCCCTCCTCTCGATCCTACCGTCCATCAGCTGTCTTTTGTGCCCTTATATACGCTGCCTGCAATCTCACCCTCGCTTTTCGTGATGGGAGGTCCCTGCTCGTCCTTCATCGAACTTCCCTTTTTAGAAAGGTGCGCTATTGGGGAGAGAACAAGCGATGGGAAGACAGGGGAACGGATGAGACAGAAAAATACGGAGAGCTGAGAGAGATGGGAAGTAAACAAAAGAGGACGTATATGAAACAAAGGAGTGACAGGAGGCGAAACAATAAAAGACGGTTAGGCTGAACTAGGACATCGGAAAGGATACTTGTAAGGGTTCAAACAACAAGAGAGTGTTGGATTTTCCTTGGAAAAAATAGGAACAAAAGCTAGCCAAGAGAAGAATAAGTATATTTCTCTTATTTACAACCTTCTAATGATTATTCGTGAAATTCATCATTAAATAGAGCTCTCAGGGATGAAAAATTGTTGGTTTACTTAAGTTATATATGCCACATAAAATTTGATGTTGCCAATAAAATAAGTCCCTATTTTCCTAGTAAGATACACTTGTAGTCTTTAAAAAATAAAATTCTTGAATTTAAATAATTAAACTCCTGAATTAATTACATCCAGGCTTTAAGATTGATATTTAAATTTGGGTGTAAGAGCAATGCCACTACATTTATTTTTCTTTGATTTAACCGGTTCGATTCGATAAATAGATATCGAGAAAATTCGGACTAGTCAGAACGCAAAAATCCCATAAAGAGGAAGTTATAACGGAAAATGGACCCAAAGTACGTATTTACTGGAAGTAAATTATGAAAAAAGGAATTCGTTTTCTTTTACATCGATATAATCTAAGTCATCTACATCAACCTGTACACCGATGTTAATTTCTAACATCACCTTTATCGCCGAGTTTTACATCAATTACCATCCCACGTAAGGGACTTGACATACACTAGGAGTGACACATGTTCCAATGCAAATTTCATTTACGAGCCGACACTTCCATATTAAAAGCGTAGGTAGTGCTCGCCGCTTGTCGACCGCTCGTGATCGGACGAGACCACATGCACGATAGCCGAGTGGAAACATATTGCAAACCCATGAAGAAAAAGAAGGCGAAATATGCCTCGCAAATTACTCCTGGACGTGAGAACACCGTCACTTTAAGACAACTGTGAGTTATCAAAACAAACACTAAAGGTCGGAAGCCGTTACTTAAAGCTTACGCGAGCAATGAGACAGATGAAAGCTAGAAATGAAAAATGAGTAGCGGAAAGAAAAAAATTAATTCGGAAGAAGAGGAAATGCAATCAGGAAGAGGGAGGAAGGAGAAGTGACATAAGGAGAGAAGAAGATGAATGCGATTTGGGAATGAGAGCGCGTTGCGGGTAGTGAATGGGTTTTCACGCGGGAGGGCGTGGTTGGCGGGCGATTTAAAACGGGCGTGGCGTTGAGAGATATGAGCTGTGGTTGGGTTGGGTGACAGGCCGCGAATGCGATGAGAGAATGAGCAAAGGATGAAGTGAAGCGGCAGTTAGAGCACCCGCATCAAATTGGAGCGAAAAACAAACTGCTCTGTGATCGACGAGCGCTTTCTTCTTTGTGCCCGGCAATTGGCTTCGGTTTGTCCATCTGTGCGCCCATACTCTGATTTTTATTAAAGTTGACGAGAGGGTAAATCGTGCGGACAATTTGGCGATGTATCCTTAGCCAAAATTAAAAATGAAAAATCTTCTCTTGCTCGCCCTTCTTTGAAATAATTCTTCTTATAAATGTCAAAATGTAAGCAAAAAACGATCTTTATTGGATAACTACCCTTTCTATGGCAAACAAAATTGGAAAGGTTTCAGAGACATAAATATTAATTTGATTACACATTTCCTCGTAAATTTTATCCTGTGTCGTACGTAATGCATTGCGAATCAATTTATCGCAATATAACGGTTACATTTCTGACTTTACATACAATGCATCCGATTCAAATCGATAAGTTGACTAATTTATTGCCTAATTTTGTTGTATAACGCGCATAAATTTTACTAGTATTTTCTTTCAATGGTTTTACCGTTGTCTTTCAAAATTGCATTACTAAAAAGCAAAGAGTCTCAGTTTTGAACCTCAATTTTTTGTAAATTGCGCAAACAAGATGTGTCGGAAAAATTAAATTCCTAGAGTACTGTCTTCTGGTCATATCTCCATAAACATACAAATTAATGAAGCGAGCTTTGAAGTTGCGGAGAAACGCTCCATTGAATATTCTTTTATGATTTTGTATTATTAAAGAATTAAGATTGCAGATGAAATGGTTTTCACACAACTCAATGCAATGAATCGATAAGTACTCCTCATAGAGGATGATAAATATCTGATGATTCCAGTTTATTATGCCTATGCTTTTAAACGGCTTCCCCTATACATGCGGCACTTCTGAAGAATGTGTTTACCGATTCCAAATCACACATGGCTGTATCTCTGAATGATGTTTTAATCTGAGTGAGTAGAACGCCGCTAAAGTCCGCCGCTCCCTCATTCCCCTAACCGAGAAATGGAAGCAACAAATGAAGCCTTTTTTCAGGGAATCGATTGAAATGTCATGGGCTCGTGGCAACGCCGCCAGTGACTAAGCAAAATCTTGGATACGACCCTTCACAGGGTACCCTAATGAATTTAACAAAGCATTATCTCTTTAGTAGAATAATAATTGCAGTATATATATGTAAAAACGGGTGTACCTAAGATATCATGTAAACTTTTTTATAAAAATAACATTCCGTTTGTTCCTGTAAAATGAATCTCCGTGGTGGAAACTTATAATTTTAATTTGCGAAAGAGGAATTCGCTTTTGAATGTGGAACATAAATAAAAAGCCATGTCCATCTAGCTGCTGTTTATTCCATGGTCGATACTGTAAGGAATAAATCGTAATTTTCAGCAAAAACCGTATCCCTACCTGTAATATGGCCAAATGCGGTAATAACAGCTGTATCACCTATCACTTTTTAAGAAAATCAGATTTTTGAAAAGAAAATCTCCTTTTCAATTCGAAGGGTTTTAATAACGCCGATAAAAAGTTTATACGGTGTTTTCATTACTTTCTGTTATTAAGAACCGCCGAAATATAAAGAATATTCTCCGAAGAGCCGACATTTAAAAATTCGCGCTCGGGTACGACATTTCTCAGTTTTCTCATAAGACTCAAAAATCAATGTATTTAATTTACCACGTGGACTAATAGAGTAGCAGAAAGAAACGAATTGGAAAAACTGAAAGCTAACTCAGAGAGAAGTTGATCGATTCTACGGAATGATACGCCTCTTATTGCAAGTCAAACTTTTCCTCTATCTAACACCCGAGTGAAATCAACGTTATTTAACGGTAAAGGGTAAAACACATCCAAAAAATAAACCAATCACTCTTCCTTGGAAGTAAATCATTATCTCTAATCATCATCTAAAGTAAATTCCGATCGTTAAACGACTATCAAGCGAAAAGCAAAAGAACAGAGGACCCGCAGATCGCAGAAAAGCTACGAAAAACCGTAAGTAATCGCATTACTTCGGAACTAAAGCCAACTTTTAACCAGTAGATAAAAAATGAAAGTTAAAAATAAACAAAGAGAAAAGATCTTGCCTCAGAAAATGAAGGAAACTAAAGAAAAAGCTAAAGTAAATTAATATATCAATAGAGAATAAACAAAGGTATAAAAGTAAATACGATGCATATACGAAAACATAGTGAGCGGTATTATCTAAAAAAAAGTAAGAGGACAAACCAGAGGAAAAAGCCAGAGGAAGTTCACAAAAGGGAACCTGTGGTTTTTACCAGCGTACACAAAGGAAATGATCTTCACTTCTTGAAACATTGATATATTTAACTTATTTTATTTTCCAGACTCGTTCATTACATCAAGTGGAAATATAATGAAAAGTATTATAATCGGGTTTACTTAGCGACCTTCTCTTCGTAAAGTTAGATATTTAACTGTTTGAATGTACGCAATACATTAGTTTGATCTAATGAATTCATATGATGACAAATGGTTTCTTATACGGCCGAATACCTCAGGCGATCTTACGACGAAAAAAGGTTTCCCACCACTGCCACAATCAAATCGACCCTAGGTGTGCTAGGGCTAAGTGTCATGGGGAATCAGCGGAATAATTAGAGCATTTCGCAGTACGAGTGGTGAATTACTTACTTACCGTGGAGACATTTGTAGACAAAAGGGGTGAGAAAGTAGAAGCGATACAAAAGCGCGTACTCGACGTTGGGGAAGTAAAATTGGTAGGATGTAGTAGGAGAGAATCGTAAACAAGGAGAAAGGGTAAGGAGAAGAGAGGGTTGAATTTATCAGAACCATCCCTTGAAATTACCTAGGACGCCTTACGTGTGCCAGCTAATTTGCGCCGTGGATGAGATGAAGGGAGGGAGTTTTACGAAAGTTAGGGGGTGGTGTAAAAGATGCGGAGAAAGGGAAAGGGAGGAGTCGAAAGGGGGAATAAATAAAAAATGAGGAAGAAACACGGGCCAATCCAACATTCACCTTTCCCCCTCCCGTACGCCCACTCCTTTCTCCCGAAATGCTGAACTCCACGATGGTCGAATTTTCGCTCTTCTTCCATTATATCATTTATTTCACTCTCCCACACCTTCTCTCATATGTGCCTTTTCACTTGAATAACATCTCCTTCAACTGTTTCTCATGACAGCCGAACATTTTAAGAACAGGACTGAATGAAGAGGCATCCTTACGGATTTCGTTATATTCAATGTGAGTTAATTTCGTGCTGTCGTAAAAATGGAATGATATAGTCAATAAAATCAATAAGGTTGTCTCTGTACAGAAAAATTAACTGATATCCCTGAATAAATAATGCTAGGTTGCATTGGTTAGGCCTTACCTTGAGTATGCGCGTAGTGTAAGGGATCCTGCAGGAAAGTGTTATACTCGAGAATTAGAAAAGGTACAGCGAAAGGCGATGTGTTTCGTAAAAAATTGTTATGACAAATCAGTGAGTGTTACTCAAATTCTTCAAAACGCACGATGGGAAAAGAACAGTTATATCTCTAGAAGATAGAAGATTTAAACAAAGACTAAATTTACTTAAGTTCAGAGAAATTACGTTCTTAGAAGATGTAGCTTTTCCCTCCCTGTTATACGAGACCTCGTAGACCGTTCTGATACTCAGAGAAAAATCAGAGGAATAGATGCTAGAACAAGTCGTTTCAAAAATTCATTATTTCCGCGAACG
Source organism: Ladona fulva (assembly GCA_000376725.2). Taxonomy (NCBI): domain Eukaryota; kingdom Metazoa; phylum Arthropoda; class Insecta; order Odonata; family Libellulidae; genus Ladona; species Ladona fulva. Next base: position 404,974 of record KZ308400.1, on the reverse strand, counting down.
ATACGCGAAAATAAATGATTAGGGAGGTAGAGTCAAGGTGCATGCATCCCCTGCCACATGCCGAAAGGCAGCTTGCGGCGTACATATGTAGGTGTAGATGAAATGAGAGTAATCGCTTTCATTCGCAATATAATTGGATAGTTATTTTATAATTAGTAACATAAACGTGGGAAAGAAAACTTTGATGATAAAATATCGATACGCAAAAGAAGTATGAATGCTCTAAAAAGGAAACAATAAAATCGAATGCGAGGACATTTAGAGATTGATTTACAGACCGGACGATGATAAGGTTAGGTGCCGGCAATAGCTCACTTTAAGAGTGCTTGAAAAGTGCCTTGGAGTCATATCACGAGGACAAAAATATTCACCACAATGGTGATCATTGTCTTAGAATATGGTCACAAATAATATCATGAAGCAGAACGTATATGTTGGCAATTGGCTGGTTATCAATGATTTCAATTACTCTTTCGAATTTGCATTAACCAAAACTTTTGGTATCATCTTGCGCTCCTATGTACATACAATTAATTTATATGCGTGCCAAAAAATTGTTGTTTCGATTTGGTTTTTTTTTGTTTTGAGGTCATGCCTCCAAAACTCTTATGTTATACAAATTTAGCGACTATTATTTAACTGATTCTGCTATGATTTACCTTTGTTTCGGTATTTTAACAAGACTTGCCTAGGTGAGCACTAAACTGTTACAAAATGTTATTTAGTTGGGAGTGTTAGTAAACGATCAGTCACGTTAATTTCCAATTTACGGTGCAGTTTCGCTCCGTTATTCCATGTAATCTCAGGCCTTAACTGCAGAAACAAGCAAAGCGATGGATTTCTAGCTCAGAAGCCCCTCAAGTGCCGCATCCCTCTCGTCACCTGAGTTGGGACATTGGAACGCAGACGAGGTTCAACTCTATGGTATCCCAATTGTGGAGAGTTTGCTTAATGAGAATTTGATTCCATAAATTCTCGGAGTTGTTCGACGGGATATCCACCTGTTAAGGTTTACTGATTCCTCAGTTACTTTGAACCCTGTAATTACCCGAAGCTTCCCGGCAGTTTTTGGAAACTGTAGAATTCTATTGGAGAGATAATTAAATTTGTGCCACGAAGCACTTCAAGCTCAATGGGAGGTCTGCAGTCAGGATAAACATTCCCCGCTTAAAATGTCTCCTCTTTCACGGAAATTCGTAGAGCACTGCTTATCAATTTTGGCGTTAATTATGCAGTGACTTGAACGGTTTCTCATTGAGTGATAACCGATCCACAGAATTCATTAGATAGGATAGATAATAATTAGGAATTGTTACAATCCATTTGGTTATATTTATGGAAAGAAGGGATCGAATCAATCGAATGTTCCTTGGAAAATTACCCTAAAAGTCTAAGTAATTATAACTATAAATTTACGAACGTATCGCTGAAAATCAGTCGAGACTCTAATTATTAACCTTTTAGCACTACCAAAATGCCAGTCGAGAAATCCTACGTTTCCCACAGATCACCATATATATGGGACGCCACTGTGCCCTTTGAGATTTCAAAGACTCTGCCCTTCAACCAAACTCGAGTTCATTTTGGACGATTTCATGGTATAGAGATATCTTTCCTAAAATCTACTTCCAAATTAAAAAATCCATATTCTGAAAATATTACATGGAAGTTCAAGTAGCAGTAGTATTGTTAAAAGTGCTTCTACAGCTTAGGTCATTTTGCACGTAGGCTCCCACCGGGAATTGAACCCGGGACCGCTTCCACCGAATGGAAGTCTAAATAGGTACTGATAAGTTAAGAAGATTCCATGATTAAGGTTTATTGTTTCCAGCCTTTACTTGGTGGTATGCCATAACATAATGAAATAAGATGGTAGAATTAACACTTTAATTTATACCATACCTCAATAAATACACCCATGACCTAGGTTTCATTGCTTATCACCATCATCAGGTGATGATGGTGATGGATCAGGTGATGTTGCTAAGCAACGATACCTAGGTCGTGTGTGTATTTAATATGGTGTTGTAAAAATTAAAGTGTTAGTTCTATCATCTTATTTCATTCTATTCCATGATTGATGTAAAGTTAGCAATTTGAAAACAAAATAAAATAATACACTACAATATTTAGCGTTACTAATCAGGACTAGAAAGCAACCTTTACTTTATTCCTTCCCGGACTTTCTCGGCTTTTATCAGATGCTGTCCGTTCACTATTTAGACGACATACTGTAGTCGCCTAAATAATTCGGTGCGGTGAGGACACAAAAAATGTGGAGATCAACCTTTATTCTAATAGCAAATTAATGCACTAAATAACTATGTTATAACAAAAAGTTTTGCAAATGGTAAGCAAATAAACGGAAATTGAGTAACGAAAACAGATTGAAATGTACGGCACGGACGCAAATGGAAACCGGAAAAGGTTCAAAAGTAGACTCCGAAGAAGAGGAAACGTGTGTATGTTAGGCAGCTCGTACGTGAGAAGGTTAACGACTCGGACTGTTGATTCAAACGGATTGCTGAAACGTTTTGGACATGAGTACTTGAGGTGGAAGGGGAGAGGAGGCGACAGGAACGGGTTGAGAGAGAATTCGCAATTCTTTGGGTGATCGCTCACCTGTTCGACGCTGGCCTTTTGTAAATTCCCTTTCTCGCTCCGCCTCTTGACGTGTCAACCCTTTTGAAATCCCTGCGATGCCCAAGAGGATATTTAACGAATCGATCACGCGACACGACGCCTTTCTGGAATGTACGATGTGCTTTGAAATTTCCTGTATGCGTTCTAAAATGTCCGAACGCGTATTCGGAGTTTCCTGGCCGAACTCGTAGTGAACACGGAGTGAGGTGTTTCACGTACAGTCATCTGCTATTGGAGCAGCAAAATTAACAGGATTACATGAGCTTTATTCTCGTCCTCATAGATACTACTTCAAATGACACTTCGAACTAGGGATTTCAAAGCAAATAGCAAAAGGGAATTCGACTCTCAACGGCAAAGTGATTCGGATAGAAGATTAACTTTGGTTGGCATTCTTGAGGTCCTCGAGTTTCTACGCTATATGTACTAAACCTGATTCAGCCTTTGTCGTACACATAAACATGAAATCATTGAAAATCACTTCGCATGAATTTATCTCAAGAAAAAAAAACATTTACGTAGAGCAGGAACATACATTTTTATTAGAAAAACAAATCCATTTTTTTGACAATTCCGGAAATCATCAGGCCATGTAAATCGTTTACTGGCAAAATCTCAACGGAACACATACCATGCATGAGACATCGTCTTTCATACATGGAAAACCATTATTTACGTTGTTAATACGGAGATAATATGTTCTTATTATGAGTTACGATGAAAGACTATTGGTACATCCGATTTATGAGACCGATACTTGAAAATGCCAGCATTTTTTATTCGTAGGGTATACACGAGAACTTTAGACCCTCAACCAACCAAGCCACTGACCAATTACCATACGTGATGCTGCGAACTTCCTCTCGTCCCTCTCATGGACTATCGAATAAAACCTCATAAGAGGCGGAGTCAAAGAGCAAACAATCGTTATAAGTGAATGTTTGCCGATGAACATTAATTCCGTCGGGGAAAAGAATTAAATGCTAGAGCCTTGTCTGATAATCCAACTGAAAGAAGTGAAAATATCTTTTGTTATCGGAGAAGGAAATCATGCTCACGGTGAGCTAAAATTTAAGAGATTGATATTACGCCAGCAAAAAATATCGACAGGATGTCTTCGCAAAATGTGTTTTAATTACAACGTACAATGTCCCGAAATGGACATGGAAAATGGACAGCGGGAATGACAGAGGGTAACGATGAACGAGTTACCTACTAGTTTATTTAATTTTCTATTTATTACATTAAAATAGCCCTGATAAAATGATTATGCAACATGTGAAGAATGAGCAATGATAACATAGTTATCACTAAAAAAGAATTAGCATTATGAACAAAGAAAAAAATAGAAATCTTCTCCGTAGAAGGACAATGACTAATGACTAAGATCGATTAGGCAGTCATGGCTAGGATGCTGGCTGCTTCCAAGCCTGAAGCTCCTCAGTGGATAGGTACTGAGAAAAAGAGCAAGCCACTGGACGACTAATAAAAAACACAAATCGAGAAAGCAGGAGATAAAGTAGGTAGTGAAAGATCAAAAAAGGAAGGGAGCATGAGAAAGAATAGGAAAGCCCAACGGTCAACAAGCAAACTGGTTGAATTGATACCGAGGGATGATGCAGAGGGGGAAGGGATAAGGCCCGGTTAGAAATAAAAAGGGCGGGTTTATATGCATTCAGGGGGCGGAAAGAGATGGAGAATATGGAGGAGGGAGGAAAACATGTAAAGGGGAAGAATTAGGGGAGGAGTTTTGGTCCGGAAGGGTTGGGAAAACCAGGAACAACGAGCAACGCTAATGAAAGGGATGATATGGAGGAGTCGCTCAGAGATATGAGGGGAAACAAAGATAAAAAAGACGAGGGAAATGCGAAGAGTAAATTCAAGGAAAGCAAAAATCAAGAAATCTCAGCCTATGAAAAGACTTCCTCGCGCATTTGAAACGAAGAGATTCGTGGCAACGAGGCTAATCACTTTGCTTTTGTTACGCTGTCACCCAAAGAGAAGTACATTCAGAATACTAAAAAGCAATAACAAAACCTAAAATTTTCATTTTATAAATCCAACATTGATTTCTCACATAAGAAAGACAGATATAAAAAACAAGGTTTCCAGATTGTAAACAAAACTCTTCTCTTGAATACATAGTTTGCTCATTTTTTTATTCCATTTAAAACAAATATTACAGTGCATTGGGTAGTATCTGCCTTCACTTGAAATCAGATACTACCCAAAATTTGTAATATTACACGAGTTATCATTTGATTTAAAATTTAATGTAAAAACCAAAACACATATTATTTGGTGCTATATACGAAGGAGAAACATAACATTTTATGAAAAGTATTATATAATATGAAATTATTTAGTTTAAATGGTTTCATTACGTTTTAAACAGTTATATTGTCAATAGCATAGTAATTTAAGCGATTACGAAGGATGCATGGCATATGCTTGCTTAATTGTTTACTAATTCAAGTTTAGAAATTCTTAATTCAATTACAAAGCATTCAACTACCCAAGGAGAAACAGGAGCAAAAAATATCTTAATACCTTTTCTTATTATTATTTTCTTTATTATTGTTCAATTACCGTAGATAATAAGGACAAATAATGAAATAATATTTCTCCGATATTACTTAAAGAAATGTCGTTAAGATTACAGGCCAGTGACCTTCGCGTGCCAAATCCTCATCACAAAGGATACATCTAATAAGAGAATATCTCACATGCGCCTCCCATATCATTATTAAAATGGTAATAAGGAAAGTCGGGTCAACAAATCTCCTCATTCCCGTCAGGAGTACCCCGTAAACACTGCCTCGGATGTTTTCCAAAAATCACTTAAGCTAATAAGGCTAACTGCGAAACGAAAGCTTTTGAAACACAGCAAGGCAAACAGGGATACGGAGTTTGCAAACGAATATCCTGTGCCCTTAATCCTTTCCGCTAAAAAAATGAAAAGATGTACATGCAAGCAGATACGCGGGTTAGGAGAAACGGAGGACAGGGGATTAGGGGTGGAAAGGGTACAAAGTAAAAAGAGGGAGATGAAAAGAATAGATTTAGCGATGAGGAAAGAGGCTACCCGATTAGAGACATAAATGAACTTGTACAAATCACATGAGATTTGCGTAAGATTTTCCGCCTCCAATATTAATAGCATCCTTACAGAGGCTTTTGAGGACTCACTTTGAATAGAGAAATTTAAAAAAATACATTTTATTAACATGAAAAAGATATTATAATGATTAAACGTGAATGGGTAGCGATCGAATTTCTGGAAGAGCGAAAGGAAGCTTTCCATCGTACTTCTTCCACGTATTTATTTTCCCGAATATTAACGACCAGATTTGAGTAATTATCAATACCATCATAAGACTACTGACCTGATGAAGAAGACCACGATGTCACTGTCACTTGAAGACCAAATGTCACGAATAAGTATGCAGCTGTATATGTCAATAGTATTTCCAGAATAACAAAAAAGGACTCCCCAAAATGGCTGTTATATAATTTAGAAAAACTAATACATGGCTGATTTACCACTAAGTATGAAGAAAAATGCAATTTATGGTGACACGAAAATAATATTTCAAAAACTCATAGCTTATTCTGAAATAGAATCCACGAAAATTCTGCACAGTTGGTGATGGTGCACAAATCCCATTTACATCCAAATTTCAGATTAGAATGCCACGTTTAAATGTATCCACAAGTTTAATCTGACGCATACTGATGTTATTCTTTAACTTCGTCGTGATTCCTCTCACTATCTCTCCAAAGAGATCGTACAAAGTAAACAATAAAAAAGGGGTACAACCCATGTACACCGAGGTAAAACCACTATGATTACCATAGCACAAGGGCCAATAAAACTGTGGATAAACACAGCATATTTTGACCGTTTGCAGGAAAGTAGGGCAGTGAGAGAGAATTGCGAGTTAGCAGAGACTGAAGTGAGAGACACACGAAAGAGAAAACCTAAGCAACGGTTTGCTGTTTTAGACTTTATCGCCATAGAGGAATAAAGCGAGAGGAAGGGAGAGGGAAAGACACTCAAAGAGAAATTGAGAGAGAGAGTTTTACACGCGAGAGAGAGAGATGGACAGAAGAGCACAACCCTTCATACCCTCAGGCGACGAACGGAAGCAAACGAAACGTTTTTCCAATCCCTTCAAAAACCCCTTTCAACGCTAATACACGCTGGGTAAAGGCTTTTTCGGCACCCTGCTCGCTCCTCATCCCTACTCGTACAACATGCCTCTCTCCACATCCAAAATACACCGCCTACTTGCGCTGGCGACCTCTTTGTTCCTCTCTGCACCCCTTGCAAACTCACTTCCGGCCCCGCTTCCGACGCTCGCTATGAAAACCTTCATCGAATAACTTCCTTCACCTCGGCGCCGGACAATCCCTCCGCCTCTGCCAGAAATCTCGCAAAACAACCGCACGTCAGTTCCGAATCCCTCGAGGTATCCCATCCTTCCCGTTCCTTTTTTATTAAAAAAGGCGAGTGGAGCGGAGAAAATCTCGTCTGCATCCCTCGGCGAGGTTCGCCACTTCATCGGCAGAGGGAGAAACGGCGCCGTTACGTCACGAGCAGACCGCAGCATCAAGGAGATGGAAGGGGTTGCTTTTTTCTCCCTACATCTCTCGACTGTTCCGTCAAAAGAGGAGTGGAAATGGAGGAAGAGAGTTGGCGCCTTGTTTTAGAGCGCTTCTGAGAGGTTTGCCTCAGGTGAGGGCGCTATCACGGCGTAACCGTCAATTGTGCGGGTTATCGCTCAAGCTTTGAAGTTGGTGCAACCTGGTAAGCGCCTGAGACGTATCAGGGTTGGTCAAAGTAAATATTCTAAATATTTAGATCGCTCATGGTTAGTAGCTGCATTGTAATTATTTTATACCTTATCTACGACGTGGCTACAGTAAAAAAAAAACTTCATGAATTCAAAACCTTATTTTGTTTACTGACGTGGAGGATTAACGTGATGGCGATAAATTTACATAAAACGTTCTTTTTGCAGGAACTTCACATCATTTTCAATCGCAGCCGCGAAATGCAGGTCTTTTTCGGTGTTAAACCGATTAAAGCTATAGTTAGTCTCACAACAGAATCAAAGGTAAAAAATAACTCTCCAATCAGTCATAGAGAGTTAAGAATATATATAGAATTTCATTTTCGATATCGCAGACATAAAGGAGGAATTTTCTAGCGACTACCGAAATCACTTCCAATTCTGCTTAGCAACCAAGGAATCCCACCTCTCCTTCTGGACGACGTACCCAGCAACAGATACTCCTGTGATCAGGTGGTCAGCCACTACCAAGATTTCATAGAGGCTTACAGTGACCAATAAAAGCGGGCTTTATTCTTAAGCGGCCTTTCCAACCCTCCATATCTAGAAGGCAACGAATTCATTTCAATTATAATCCACCACCTCACCCTCAGCTTTACGTCCATATCAAGTGCTGTCAAAGTGACATTTTTACGGTGATGCAACGGAAACAGCCTATATCTCTCTCCCTATCTCGGCGTATAATCTGTCCGAATACCAGTAATAATCAGAAAATCTCTCTTTACGAATAAGTATGAAAACCGGCTTAAAGTACATAAGGTGGATATCCTCATTTTGGAGCCGCTTATTGGGCCATAAAAGAGAAATACGTAATAATGTATCGTTCCTTCCAGCTCGTCACCAGCGTTCGACCCTACCTACTGACGTAGGGAATGGAAAGACTCTTTCTTTTCCTAATGCGGAATGCCCAAATCATCTTTATTTTTATCGAATCTCCCTCTGCTTCTACAACACACCCTTTTTAATACGCTTAAGCTCTCGCCCACAACCACTTTCTCCGGTTTTTTGTCTCCTGCCGATGTCGTTAAACGCTGCGACGTTGAGAGACATTACAAAGCGAATACATAAAGTAGATGCTCCACTCTTCTCTGTCATATCCTTTACCCCACGCACAGCACTAGGCCTACATGCTTAGCACGAGGGGAGAAAATTCACCACCAATCGTGAGGAACATGAATATAATTAGTGGCATGCTTCTCCTTCCCTTTCACCATTGCCTCCATTCACTTTATCTCAGCGAGATGTGAGACGTAAAATCCCTCCCACCACCCTCATTCCGCTCATATCAACCCACACACGTAACTCCCTTCTGCTTCAACTCATCAAGCCTATTTTCACCGCAACAGTGTTTGCGACGGCTGAAAATTGTTTATTAGCATTGCCAGGAGATCTGACGCGATGACAAGATTCTTGATGATACTAAGCATCATTGATGGTGGGTAGTTGAATTGTAACCTAATTTCAGTAACAAGAGGGAAACGTTCGTAATGTTCAATGATCGATAGAAGTACTTCGAGAAATATCTTGGGATTTGAAACTATTACGTAAATTATAACCTAGGAAGAAGATTTTCCTAACTAGAAACACATTTCTAAAGATAATAACTTTGAATGCCAGATATTACTAAATTTCGTTCTATAACGTTATAGTTATAGTTACTTTTTGATTCTGTAATTTTATGAGTTAGAATGTATAACGTTTTTCTTTAATGGTGCATTATTATTTTAATGTAGAAACATAATTGTAATTGTACATTTACTTTTCCTTGCTAGTAATAAAAATATGATGTAATAACCTTCAATTAAGTTCGTCTTAATTTAAAAATATATCTAAAATTCGATAGCCTAACATGATACACTAGATTTACTTTAAAAAATATTCGGTAAAAGACGACATGTGTTTAGGTTATTTTTTGTAATACAAATTAAGGAGGGCGTGCTTGAAATTTAGACGTCGATATGAAAATTCCTTTGGAAAATCTTACAATATTTAACGTGGCTATCATGACTAACAACTGAACTGCAATAAGTTAAATTTAAACGCAAATTATAAGTGATAATAATGTAAGTGTACATGATTTGGCCGCTGCATCCATTCTCTATGTCCTTTAAACATGTAACGTTTTCCGGAAATAATGAGGCGTTAATGAGGGAAAATCGAGCGCAGCATCACTGGAAAGATGCGCAAGTCACTGACATCTCCTTACCGCTTACCCAAAATCTGGCATCAACAGGAGCAGTATCGGAAGCTGAGCAAAAGATGATGGGACGAAATAACTTCGAAGAACGTTGACTCTAGAGTAAGGAAAGGTTTTCATTATATGTAACCTCTACCGTGGCATTCGCTTTGTACTTGCCATCCATCGCGTAACATGGTAGGTGTGATACTCTGATTGAGGCTACTTGCAAGCTCATAAATCAAGGGAGGAGATTGATGAAATAGAGTCAAAGTCGTGTATTAGTGCTGGTATACGTCTGTGCGTGAGAGGGCGTTAATAAATAAACATGAGTTTAAAAGAATCGATGGTGAGAGAAAGGAGTGGTGAGGGGGGAGGAATGGAAATGGGAGTTGACTGCATGTCACTTTAGCAAAGGTATATTTTTTGCTCGGAAGTTAAGAAGGATTAGGACTGGTCGCCTCTCAGAAGTCCTTAGGTTCAAGGATATTTTTGGACGAGTGCCAAGTGCGGTGTCTTCTTTGAAAGCACTCGATACTTAGGCTCTTTCGACTTTTCTCTCGCAAACTCTTTTCTCAACCCTCTCTCCTTTCCGACATCTCTCTCAGTTGACAAAACAGGGTAACGTAGGAAGACGAGGAGAAAAAACTCCAATTCGTTCCAGACAGAAATGGTTTTGCGCGAAGCAACTGATTGCATCTGATTGAGACGTAAGAGAAAAAACGATCGAGTATTGTTTTCTTCCAATTATAATCATTGCATTCAGAGAGATTCATACATAGCAAAATATTTCAAATAAAAATACCATACTGAAATCCTAAAAATGCAATAAACCACAATGGGGAACATAATGGTTCGCTTTTAATCTTTTAGTCTTCAAGTTTCAGCGTGATATTTACGTAGACAGAAATGTATTATTTGATAGAAAATTCACTAGGTTTTCAAAGTACTCTAGTGACTGAAATAGATCTATATCCATCCTTGCGTAAGGCTCTTCAGCATTTCCTGTGTGTTTTGCATTCGTTTAGAAAAAAATTATAACCAAATTATACATGCACCATACCATATTTAAGTATTTACTTTAAAGCTTTTGTCAAATAAAAGATAGCATTTACGTTTTCTAGCATCATAAAAATTGCTTCGATAAAAATAAAAAGTCCGCCTTAATAAGCAATTAAATTGGGCTAAACTCTTGCTGCCGTATTTGCGGAGCTACGAGTACAATTCAACCCTTCATGCACTTTCGCAACTCATGCTTTATGTAGGCAGATCCAATCCAAAACAGAAACTTGTCATCCCATGGTAATTAAAGCTGTAATCGTACACTACCAGCGTTTATATTAATGACTCGCAACGCAACTCTGCCATCCGTATGTTACACATGTTCGTGAAACTCGGTCCTACACCACCCCTTGAAAAGCGTGCAAATAGTGATACCGCGCGTAGCGAAAAGTTCAGCACTCCACACAGCTATTGTCACACAATGTTAACGCAAACCGACTTCGTTTGCTCATGAGAGATATGGTTTCACATATCTTAGCGGAAAAAGGGTAGACGGGGGATGCGAGTTGGAGGAAATGAAAATGGTAAACGAAGGGAAGGGAAAGAAGGAATTCAGGGGACAGGGAACGCAAGGAAGGAGGATGAAGTAGAGTGATTGCTATGGAACAAGAGTAAAATGTTTTCCAATAACTGTCACGGAAGAAATCGAAGAAGAATGTTCGCATAGCAGATATTTCAGCATCGCTTGGCTTCATCAGCGGACACTAAATGTTGACGCCTTTTTGCGAGCATTTATTTATTTATTTGAAGATACTCTGCGATTTGGCCATCAGGCCAGGTGACTCTCAAAGGATTATTAAAAGTAAAGAATTGGAAAGTAAAGAAGTGTTTTTGATAGGCAAAAGAAAAAATTTTCGTTGTTAAAATAAAATCTAGTTATCCTTATCATAGTATTTTGTTTAATTAAAAGACGAAGAAAATTATTTACGATAGCTTTACAAAATGTCCGTTTTAATATTTCTTATCTAGAAATGGGAGAAGTGAATATGCTTCAGAAATTTTCATTTATATAGCGAGTAAAATAAATTTTAACGCGAAAATTGATTTACGATGAATCATTCTTGAATTCTTTCCTACAGCTACAATAACACATTAATCTATCAGCATTCATAACTTCCCTAAAATCTGGTCCTTCTTAATAATCTTTCCATGACCAGAGGTAAACAGTTCAAAGGTTTCACTAGTAATGGTATCAATTCCAAGATAAACTACTGCATGGGCCTTTGAATAGCCAAGTGTGTAACGCGATCAACTTCAGTGAAAGCGATCCCCGGTTACATCCCCAGTGCGAAATGACCACTGCTGTCGAAGCACTTTTAAAACCACTACTACTAAATTAACGCATGTTTGCAAGAAAGTTAAAATGACTTTGTAGGGTAACAAAGAAGCGCGTTAAAATTTTACCAAGTTAAAACATAGGCATCGACACAGGCAAATGTGTGGAACGAATTTTCAAACAGAGAAACAGAAAGGAGGAGTTAGAATGCACACGTCCTCCATTCATCTTCCAACAAGAGAAAATTAGCAGTTATATTCCATGCGCACAGCACTAGGGAGGCGGCAGCTTGTCAAGCGAGTTAAACGAGTCAGCAGACGCGAAATGAGGAACGAAATCCGAAAATTGGAAAAGAAGGAAAGGCTGAAGACGAAGTGGTCTCTCTAAGATGAAAAGATGTTCCAAGAGGGGAATAAGAAAGTAGATGGCAGTTGAACCTGTAGAATGCGCGAAAGATCGACTGATCTAAAGTTGATTTCCATCTGATATAAAGCGGAGAAGATGAAGCCTGACTCCATAATCTCAATCTGAAGATTGGTAAAGTAATGTGCGAGGAATGGAATTAGATAAGCATTGATATCGAGGCTAATAAAATAGATCCTCTTGATCCAACACAAAATTCGAGATGGTTAAAAAAGCGATCCTATCTACAACCTATGAATTCATAAACAAACAATGTCGCTTTTAAAGTAATAACTTGGCAGATAATTTTTATTTATTTTCTGGTTCCTACAACAAATATCGTTGAAGTTGTAACGACTGATCGACTATCTACTGTTTCAGGTCTCCTATGAGAAATCATAGTCTTAATGAATAACCTCTCAATTTACATTACCTTAACAAGAAAACTGCTAAATTTTAAGTAACTACTAATATACAGACTAAAATTTTTACCCTTAACATACCAAAGGGGCTCTTAGGAGAACTGCTGAATTATATTTTAGTGATGCTACTGTAACTATACCAATTAATTTCTTCTTAACATTCATATGTATCCCGCATCGGTTTAAGGTAAAAATAAACATCATTAGTCTCTTATAAAGAAAACTGCTAAATTTTAAGTAACTACTAATATACAGACTAAAATTTTTACCCTTAACATACCAAAGGGGCTCTTAGGAGAACTGCTGAATTATATTTTAGTGATGCTACTGTAACTATACCAATTAATTTCTTCTTAACATTCATATGTATCCCGCATCGGTTTAAGGTAAAAATAAACATCATTAGTCTCTTATAAAGTTTTTCTTAGAAACATAGATAGATAAAATCTCCCATTGGGTCTCGGCAGGACCCAGATTGGTATACTCCGTCTTATCTTCCTTTACCTCGTCATAGCTTTCTCTTTAATATACGCTGTGATCGAAATCGAGCTTTTTTTAAAAAAGATCGAGTTTCTAGACGAAATCTATATTAAGATTTTAAATGTTAAACGCGTTTGTACAACTTTTTTCGAAGTTGGTGATTGTATATAGGTAATACCTGGTTTACTTTTACTACTATTAAAATAAATAAACATAATATTGCTGAATCATATAAGAAAAACCGTGGGGTCCTCCGAAGGCCCCAGTTTGGTAAATAACTTTGACAAACTAGGCTTGGTATGTTAAAGGTTAAATCACTCAAAAATAAACTTAGAGATAGATTTCAAAAATGCATCTAGCATTGCATAATCCGTAAATGTGATGTAACACCTAACTAGGAAAGAAACAAAGTTCAGATGAGTTTCGTGTATTCTTGTGCGGAGATCCTCATTTTGAAAAATGAGACACGATCGATGTAAAAATAAGTAACACTAATTAGTAGAAGTTTGGGAAACCATGGAGAGAAGGTAAAAGGCAGAGGATTCAAGGGACTCAAAGATACGATGGAAAAGACAAGACGGAAAGAGGACACAAGTGACAGAAGAAGAGACAAATGACAAGAAAGGGCAATAAATAGATGTAAACAGATTGAAAGTGGGAAAAGAAGCGATAAATCGCGACGGAAAAAGACGCATAACGGAAGCTAAGTCGACAAAAAGGTTTAGCCACGGTGAGAATTTGGCTTCGATGTATTAGAAAGACAAATCATTTGTTTGTGGTTCAGTATATATGAATACATTGTTTCAATACTTTTTTTAGTTTTTGAATATGGAATACCACTATATTAAGGCCTCTACCATCCAACGTACAAAAAAAGCTTGGTTGATCCCTCGTGGCCCATGCGCAGAAACCGATTTTGGCGCTAGGCGAGTCTAAGTTGCAGAAGTACTGTTAGACGGGGGTGTAGGTGAAAGTTTCTGTTCTCCCTCGGGGCTTGTTTCAGACCACGTGCGTTCGCTGCCACACTCACCGCTTTTGCCTCTTGCTTCAGCTATNTATAATATTATTAAATTATTTACATACACCCACTTATTCTCTTGTATTACTTTGAAAATAATTTTATTAAAATATAGAATGATATAATTCTGATAATTAGCTTAAAAGCATTTTTTTCACTTAAACATCTCTCTTTTAAAATAAATTAGCTCAAGTGCAATTCTGTAGTTGATAATTTTTCAACGCTATCATCAATCGATTAACTGCCTAAAATGCCATTCCGTGCATCCCATATTAAAAGCAGCATCTCGAAGGCGTGGCAATTGCCATCTAGGTAGATTATGTTTCAAAACTTCGTCAGCACATCGTCAGGTCTTCGAATCAGTACGGTCCTACTCTTAATGCTGATGCAATGCTCCACTCATTCACTCTCGCTTAAGCCATAAAAAAGTGGGAAAAAGTCGAAGTTTATGAACATAGGCGGAGTGACGGGAAGAAAAGAGAGTCGGAGATGGCGAGTGGGTTTGGTATTCGAGTGGGAGGAGGGTTAAAGGTCGAGCAATGGAAGGGCAGGAAGAGAAAGAAGTGCAGAGAGAGGGAGTTTGAATGGGCTGTAGGGATTACAATGACAGTCGGCACGGGAAAAAGTCCGAGTGGCGACAGGCGCAGCGCAACAATGCCCTGCGACAGTTATTGTACTTCCGTGCGCAGAAAGAGGTTCCGCGGGAAAAAAGGAAAGGAAGGGGTTGAGGAAGAGGAACGCAATATCAAAAAAGGCAGGATGGTCAGTGTAGAAAAAATCGAGATGGAAATGGTAACGGAGATGAAATAGGCAGAGAGAGATTCATGGAGATATGAACGAGCTTGAGATTTAGAGGAAATAAGAAAGTTTTACGGGGAATTTGATGAATCTGTCTGCCAATGTTATTTATTCGTCCCTTAACAAGTTTCTTAACAGTAGGATATTAACTGTATTCTCAGTGCTTTCTTTAAACATAAGCGAGTATGATCATAGCCATTTCACTCCAAAGGTGTAATAAAGATAAGAGAGACCAACAGGCGGTCAGAAATAGTAATGATTCCCAGGAACAAATCAATACAATACAATACAAACGTCTTATTTATTGGCCGAAATTGGGACTAGAGAGTCCCACCTTCCATTTAACCCTCACACAAATGTATGGGACAGTGACATAAGTTAGCTTTCTCCATAATATTACGCGGCTCACCGAAAAAACTTATACACTGCACGCCCCTCTGTCACGGCACTCAGTTTGGAAAGCAATGGTATGAGGAATACTTAAAATGCGACACGAATTGTTAAGAATGTAGAAATTAAACGTATTAAAGTACTTAGAAGAAAAAATGTAAGGATAATACTAAATAATAAGAAAGAGAAAGATGAAATGAATACACAAACGAAGGGAAAATAAATACGAAAGGGAAACAGGCAGAATGAAGGAGACAAAGAGAGATGAGAGACGAAATGGATCGCTACGTAAATGAGAAACGGAAGAGGGAAGTGAATAGGAGGAGGAAAAGAGGGGGTCCAAAGTAAAAGACACAAAACAGATGGAATGAGGTAAAGAGATGAGGAGGATGATGTGTGGCGCGGTGGAGTTGACGGGTAAAGGGAAAAAATGAAAAGTGGAGAGAGAAAGAGAGAGATTAGTACTCGAAAAGAGGATTCATTCGGAGTCGCACACGCACGCACTTCGTTCGCATGCACGCGGCCGTCGTTTGTGGGACATCGCACATGGAGGCAGTGCTCGGTGAAAAAAAGAGCCGGATTAATTCTCCCTGACATGTATTTATCAAGTCCTGAGCTCGAGCGAGCGAAGCGCGTTGCTCCAAAATGCATGCTGATGCGAGATTAAGCGCTCCTGAAAAAGGTTAAGTCCTTTCAGGTGTTGTTTACACTACTTTTTACTTTAGAGGAATGTCTGCATTTAAAATTACTAAAATACCAAGATGGGAAATTTCTTGCAGTGCTTTGAAGTTGGGGTTTTCACTGCAACAGCAAACCTATGAAAAGTTGCAAAACAAGATGTTTAAATGTTTAATTTATGTATATTTTATTAAAATCAGAGATGAAATAAAGTCTAAAAAAGATACAATATAACTATTTAATTAATTAATTAAAGCTGCTTTCGAAACGATAAATTATGCTCATATTAGTTGAATATGATTTCCTAGAGGCAATAGCCACAAAAATGCGTATAGCACATACTACATGCTAACGGAAAAAAAGTCCCCGTCTTCCTTCTTCCATTCGTCAAAAGATTGTTTTCTACCCAAAGAATCTTTAGTGGTCTCAAATTATTAAATAAAACTTTAAGACCTGTATAACACCACATTTTTCGAAAGCATTGGTCATAATTACGTTTTTCCATTATGCATGGAGAGAAATAAAAATTTGCGAAAAGCTAGAAATGATATTCTACATAAACAACTGCCGGCAAGGTTGCGACAATCTATACTATATAAATTAAAAATGATTATCAAGATATATTAAGATATTAATTATCAAGATAAAGATTTAAGAAATATTATTGGTAAAATAATCTGAACAGCAATAATGTTAATACAGCTCGGTCCATTTACCGTATAGAAATTTATGTAGATGTACCGAAGTTGGTTTGAATCCGAGCTCTCCCAGCAGTATGGAAATAAATCCAATCTTGTCCAATCCAACATACGACGGGAGAGATATACGATTCTAGAGGATTATTAAAATCGCTCATTTAAAACCAATATCGGCGGAGTAATTGGAAGAGGAAAGAGCTGTTTTACGGCGCCATGAATAATACTTTTCCGATACCGATTATTTGGCGTCTTTGAATATCTGGGGAAGAGGGCTTCCAATAAAAAATTCCGCGTAATAAATTACGCGAGTGTATCCGTCTCCACCTCCATTATTGCAGTCCCAATGTTTCTTCTAGCGCTGACCCGTGACTCTTTGCCATCTTTAATTCAGCCTTACCCCACACTCGTCCCTAACCAACTCTTCCGGGCACCCCACCTTGCCCCCCTGCTCGCATCTACCGTACCTTTAACGCTCACTCATAAAAGATACGATATCCAATTCAATTCGCTAGGCATCCATTCCCTTGCCTCGTTCCTCGCTACTTTTATGGCCCTCTTCCACCAAAAACCCTGCCATAGCCGCTTCGCAGTTTCTTATGGCCGGACTACTTTCCCACGTGTACCTTCATTTCATTGTCATTTCGGAAAAGGTCTGCAACCGACCAGCGCTCTTTTTCTCCTTTCCTCTGTGTACATTCTATCTCTTTTGATGCAAAAGAGAAGAGCCCGAATTTGTCTTTAAAATTGTGCCAAAGTGCTACACAATGAAGAGATGTTTTCTACTCCTTTCAAAATTATATACCGAAATAAATTGTAAATATCAGAAAATGGGAACCGCATTATTAGGTAATGTATATAGTTTGTCATGATTTCTCATGAGTATGTTTTATGTTAATTTAAGTGTCTCTATTATTTGACATAAAATTGGAAAACGATCAAGAAAACAATTAAAAGTTATTATATTGTAAGGAAAAGAAGATTGTGACACAGCTATTTATGAACTAGATGTTTAAAAACTCTCCGTTAGCCGTCATTCGGCAATCGGAACTGGCGCTCAGAGACAAACGGGAAGCTCCGGATTACCGATTTCTGGGCCTTTCCAGAAATCGGTAATCCGGAGCTTCCCCTTTAGTTATTATATTACTAAAATAATATCTTGGTAAGAATAGAAAACACTTTCTTCCTATTGCTGAATGTAAACCTAGACTGTTTGTCGCACCAAAGTCCATCTTCGGAAATATTAGGCAAGTATACGAGGATTTAAAATGTAAAATGATTGCGAAGTTTTAGGAATAATATTAGAGAAAACCTCTACCATTATTCATAAAACCTACAACAAATACATGGTTCTAGTAGAGAAGTCAATTATCATACAAGTATTCAACATAAAACAGCGTAATTGAGATTAATCCTCGCAAGGAGTGATTTTATAGTAAAAGACTGAAATTTTATAGCTTTTTAAATTACGGAAAATTGCAGAGAAACGAAAGAGAAAAACGAAAGAATCAGAGACTTTACGGAGGATATTCAAGAAGCTCCAGTTCCTCTGATTATCTGATTTCCTGTGAAACCTGATTAACATTCTTCAGATTCAAATCTGGCATCCTTCTGATTCTTTAAAATAAAAGACAAATAGTGGATCCAGTAGAGGAAGAACTTTTTTTGCATGAAGTTAAAAGCGGAAATGCATCTAGCGATTGTATCAATGTATTCCTTCAGACGGTCTTTGTTGCCTCAATTATGTTCTTGTATGAATGCATGTCTTGTCCCAAGATTTCTTAATGTTAACAGAATAAAAGTACGCGTACGATTTAAATTTTTTTCCTAAAAGTAAAATTGGAATCGGATTTTAAATTGAGGGAAATGACACCAAAGCGTTCAGTAGAGATCTTCTCAAATAAAGAAGAGGAAAGAAGAAGTGAAAGAAATGGGGTAGTTTTATGGGAATGGTACGAGCAAATGATGGAGTTAATGCGAGAAAACGGGATCGAAATCCTCGATACGAAGAGATAAAGTAGCAACTGCATTCGTTTCCTAAAGCTCAGGCAGTTAGACGGAGTGATTTATTTTGTTTATTCGACAAAAGCAAAGCTAACATCGTTCATGCTCTCAAAAGTATTCAAAATGCTACAAATTATACTTTAGTTTGAAATCAATTGAGCGGAAGAAATTTTTAAATAAATATGCGGAAAAACTGCATGTAGGATAAGAAAAAGGATTGTGGAAAATGACTAGAGTAAATTGAAAGAAAAACGAGAGAAACATGGAAGTAAAAATGTGAAGACCGTATAAATAAGTCAAAGTAATGAGAGGAAAAGAATAATAGTTAGAAAGAAGAAATAAAAACGAAAACAAATTATGAAGAATGGCGAAATAAAGAGGGTAGAGACAAACGAAGTGATATAGTATATAAAAAGAGATAACCCGTACACATAAAATACTAAGCATAGAGAGAAGGAAAGTAAAATAAAGGAGCAGGAAGCCATAAAGAAAGGGGTATAAAAGGGAGAAACAGAAGAAAATTAAGGAATTAAAGAGGAAGATAAAAAGGAGAGCAAAAAAGGAACCGTTTGTCAGCAGAGAGAGCGAAAAATAAAAAGAATATCAGGGAAGAGCGTAAAGAGAGATGAGGGTAATAGGGAAACCAGAAGAGCGAAGCAATAAAATGAGAATTATTGAAAGAACAAAAAAGCTCCAAGAAAAAGAAACAAAAATGTCAGCGTTGTACAAACGTACAGGAAGAGTAAAAAAAATATGGCTTTTTAACGTATAATAGAACAACAATAGGGAAAAAATGTTATAGAGAAGATAAAACTTCTTCGTGACACATTTTGCATTCCTCCATGACTTATACTTTCTGCACGAGGATATTTCCTTTCTCTCTTTCCAACCAAGGACTTCTCGAATGAGAATATTTACACAGTTCATGATTTTCGCTTTTCTAGTGGTCAAAAGGACATGAAAGGCTCTATCTACTTACCAAGACCGTTCAGGAACGAGTAAATTTCGTCTCATTGAAGTGCATACAATTCCAGTAAACCATCTGAAATAGAGTATTTTTTGTTCTATAGACTTTAAATCCTTTGATTAGGTACTTCTGCAACTAAAATCTCCTCCGAACTCGAAAATACTGGGAATGACCACGGGTACAACCATGGAAATAAAAGGAATTAGGAATTAGGAATAAGGGAAATAACGAGAATTGCAAGTTTCTTAACGCAGCGTTCTATACATCCATTGGTCTAAACTTCAGTCAAAAGATAGAAAACGTAAAAATGCTCTTTACTTTTCATTATCTTCTCTACCTATCAACCTTTTTCTTATGAATATCACGTAAATTAATTGCACGAGCTTTACCTATCCGCTAGGCGCCAAATTCAATAACAGTAATAAGATGGCTAAAATTAACGTGTTATTTCTGCGAAATCATTTTTATACAAAGAAAAACACTGTAAAAGCTGCACAATGGTGCCTTCGTGAACTATATCGAATTTTTTATGCATATGAATACAAAATCCGTATATTCCTTGTCGTCACCCATTTTTCCATAATCTTAAGTCGTACTCATGAAGTTACTTGTAATCGCGATGCTTGTGCGCAAGTACAGAGAGCCCCAATTCAGGCTTAACCCCTGAAACTCACATTCGAATATTCTCTGTCGCACGCAAATCAAATCGCGGAACTGATTTCTTCCAAAGTTTCCTCTACCTAATTTTCGGAAGGAAAAAAAGGCGGACACAGAAGCGACGTTTTCCTGTCATATTTTCCTCCTCCAGCCATCGCAGCTACTCCAACACACGTTCTCTTCAAAAGCTCAAAGCCTTTGAAGTGCAAAACACTCATCGGTGCAGCCACACCTTTTCCATTCACTTAGGAAAAAATATCGAATCGCTATACGCGACTTCTCTCCCGCACAGACACAGTCATCGTTCGAAAAAAGTCATTCCCTATTTATTATTCTTTTTTCAGTTTTTCCTCGCTCGCGCGTTAAAGGCTTCCAATATAAAAGGGTCGCCTTTTCTGACAGCGGGGAGCCAAAAAGCGGGAAGAGAAGGAGGTTTTGAGGAAAGGAATTTTATGGGGCCGCTTGCGGTGTTTCGCAGACAGGTAAGGCCATAGAAAGGGGAAATGAACGATTTTGGTGCAGGGTTACAGAAAACAAAGGTAGTCGCACTGGCTTACCGTTCCAGTGAATTTTATAGTCACATGCGCGGCTGAGTTTTATTCAAAATCATCCTGTTGCCCAGGTTGTACTAGGGGTGTCCAGGCTCATGCCTCAATGTGCAGTATGATCCTATGCTTTACTCTCGTCATTCTATTTCATGGAAAAATAATTACCTCCAAATAGTAGCAGAATATCTCACAACATCATATATTATTAAAATTTAAAATTCATTTCTGAAAGGACGGGATACTAGTCTTTGAATTCAAACTGTGATCATTATATTTGCATATTGTTCTCTCCCTACTTGTTATCTCTTCAACTACTCTCGAAGATAAGAAATTTGTTTGAAAATACGTAATTTTAAAATGGTTTCGATCTAAATATTGTGGTAAATACAATCAAACTTTGAATCATCAAGATGTTTTGATAGTGATACCATACATCAAAACCATGGCCATTAAGTGTATATCTTCTGATAGAGTGAATAATAATTGTCTTTGTTTGTTTGAATAAAATCTTAGACATATATTTGTACAATTACCAATGCTATTTTGACCTCAAATCCTCTTTCCTCTCTGCCAGAAATCTTACATACTCCATGAATACAAAGATAAATGAATAACGCTTGGCAATTTACAATCGCTGTCAACTATCAAGGTAGTTTTCGATTAACGTTATAATTAGATAAAATTAAGGTGATTTAAAAAAAATGTTCTGTCTTTGAGTATTCAGCAAGTTAATAAAAGGAATCAAAATCATTAACCCACTTAACCTGAAACATGCGCGATTCGTTTTAACATGGCGGTACTGCGTCTCTATCCTACAAGTCCCAACGGAATAAAATAACACACATGAAAATTCTCCCGGAAATGATTCGTTTTCCTCTGTGAGACCAAAACAGCTCTGGTAGACGCGCTTTTCGAAACCTATTTTGCATCTCAAAGGCGTTGGAAGATTTTCCCTTTTTCCTCTCCATATTATTTCTCTTTTAAAAATACTCTTTTACCTACTCCGCCTTCTCGGTCGCGCCGTCACTGAAGGGGAAGTGCACTTTATGCCTCCCGCTGGCTTGGGCCAAAGAAGCGAATTGGTTGAGTCCAATTTGCGAAAGCCTTTTCTCTTTTTCTGTTAAAAAAGCGTATTTGAAAAAGGAAAAAAAGCCCAGCGACCCTCGCACGCTTCCTAGCAAAGGGAAACAGCTTTTTCCTCTCCCGCCATCGCCACCTTTCCGGCTTCCTTGGGACAAATTGAGTATCACGCCGAGTATAAAAGATCGACGCTTTCGTCTTTGTTTATAAAATATTTCTCCATAAAAGATCGAAATGATTACATTTCCATGAATAACTATACAGAACTTTACAGCGTATTCTTGAACAGTTTGATTTAGTAAGCTGCTTCGTTTCGTCCACTTGCATCCCCGACGAAAATGTGATAGAGCAAAAAATTTTGATGTAAACAAATTCCAAACGAAAAACGTGAGGAATTCATTTACAGTAAGACACAAATGGTAACTTTTACTATTAGGAGTAAATTTCCTTTCATGTTAAAATAAAAGGTATTTCATTAAAATAAAAGGTATTTCATTAAAACAAAATCTACGGAGGTGGCCGTGATATTGTGGAAATTCGTTATATTACACAGATATGTACTTTTTCCACAGCAATTTATTAGGGAACTACCGGTTTCGGCTACATAGCCATCATCAGGTTCCCGTCAGCCGAAACCGGTAGTTTTCTAATAAATTGCTGTGGAAAAAGTACATATCTGTCTAATATAAAAGGTATTTCATTAATACGACTGTCTTCATTGCACTGTAATCTTTAATAATGAAGAAAAACCTCCGCGTAAATGAACTGTTAATCAGTAAAACCAAAGGATCGAGGAAAGGTGTTTTACTTAGCTTTGAGACTGAATCCAAAAAAAAAACAGGTGTGAAAAAAAACGACATGACTGGGACTCGAGCCCAGGTCTCCCACTTTCCAAATAGGTATTCTCGCCACAGAAATACCATGGCGCGTCTCCGCTAGACTGTTTTGGGAACACCTTAGTATTCGTCATATCAGTAATTTCGAATGCTAATTTTAATTGTATTCGAACATATTTAAAATATTGCAATCAATTTAAATCCTTGATCATACGCAACAGTTCATTTATGACTGAAACAATAGCTTAAATGCATCGCAAAATAAGGGAAAATAAAAATAACTACTAACATTCAGCATCTCTTATTGATTATTTATTTACTTAAATTAGTTCACGAATTTTGGCTAAATTTTACTAAACTATGAATGAACAACATGCCATTCCTTCTAAATTTAATCAAAATTTTCAGTTCTCGTCAATTCTGTTTTTCTGGCTATTTCTTTGTAATTGATTGTTTAATTCCCCAAGGAAGAATGGACTTGAAAAAAGTCTGATGGGACCGGGAATCGAACCCGGGTCTCCCAATTGCCGGTCGGGTGCTCTGTCCGTTGAGCTATCCCGGCAGAACGATTTCCCGGTCCCGTCAGACTTTTTTCAAGTCCTTGGGATTTTTCCTGGGTGCGCACCATCTTGCGCAAAGTCACCATTACCCGTTTTCCTTAATTGTTTAATTGTTTTTGCTGGCAGTAAGAGTTCCGCCTTTCCTGCATCGTTTCCACTACCGCTCAACCGAAGCAAACTCGTCGTCTCCAATTCCTTCCTCATAATTTTCAGCGTGGTCTTTCATTTGTTTCTCTATTTTGGAAAGCTCCTCTTTTACAAGACACGTGACTGCAATGGGAAATTGACGCACAAAAATTCTGTGGTTGAAAGGGAGAGAGTGATGGCAGCCGACGACGGGTCCAAACAGGGGAAAAGCGTCTGTTTCCTGGGCAACTCATTAAAACACTGTCACCGCGGGATATCCGGAGAAAAGATGAGTTGACAGAGGAAGATTGCGGCAATTTCTTCGTCGACGCATTCCAAGCGCACCTTGACAATAGGGATGCTAATTCATAATGCGTTATTTACTTCCAGACATGGAAGACGGGCCCATATTTGTAAGTATTTATGTTCGGCTCAAGGTTTGTCCGAAAATTATGCGCGAATGGGACGTTTTATTATTTTTTAAAGCGCCTCGTAAATACAACAGACACGGCTTCTCACACTTTTAGCATTTGTTCGGAGGGAAGGGAATGAGAGTAAAATATACTCACCAATGTGGATGTTCCTAGAATGTACCTACAAAAGAAATTTTCAACAGGCCGTCTTTCCAATGGAACAAATTAATCACCACACTGTGCCTAGCTTAGGCTCTGAATGTTTTTGCGATATAAGTTAAACTTTCTTTGAGGACACAATAACAAACTGTCATAACAACTACCTTCAGTAATTCATAAGCTAACTGGTGGCGAGTAATTAGAGATTGAAAGATCAGGTAAAGAGCTGTAAAGCGCATATGATTACTATATTTTAATCCTAAATAATAAACATAATAATTTTGCCTTCGTCTAACATGTGTAAATCACCATTGGAATCAGTACATTTTGATGTAAGGAATTTAATCTATATCGAAAACGGTTCGACAGCGCAATCATACATGTATGCACAAATGGATGTACAAAAGACGGTTTTCGGAAATAGCGACCATCCAATTTCGTTTTATGGAGAGTTGACTGCGTAGGATAAAAAGGAGAAAACTTTTAAATAGCCGGAGTAAACACTGCGTCGTTGGAGAAACTGCGTGTGCGCTGCCTGAGCTCGTTAAAGCACATGGACCGCAGAGAATTTAGTGTGAAGATTTTTACTTTCTGCTTTAACATGGGCACCGGACAGTCTGTTAACAAGAACAGCACAACGATGAAATGGGCGAAAAGCTAGCGGGTTGATGCCGGTCTCCTTTTTATCGAGTGAGGTAAAAAGAGCATAAACAGATACGCAATTTCCGCTGAGTCAACACAGTTAATTCCTTCCAATTTCGATAGACCTAATCTACATCTATAATGATACCCTACAACCCGCTATGATGTTTATGAGTTAATTAAACTGGAATTATTCGTTGATGTAAGTGACTTAAGTTTAACATAACTATGACAGACTATTTCAATTTATGAAAGTTTAATAACCATATTCAGATAAAACTAAACCATCTCAGAAAAACATTCTCTGAAAATTCTTAATTCAATACCTGAATTATGTGTTGAGAAACATTCGGTGTTTCCATTTTTCGCAGAATAATGAAGAATCCAATGACGAGATAAGAGTGATTAAAGGATTCGGACGCGTGAATGGCGGAAAGTTCGCCGACGAAAATCAGAAGCCCTTTCGAATCTGACCGATATATGCAGATTAGCCCTCTTATCATGATTTGCGCCGCACAAATCAAAAGCCATTATACAGGCCCGTATTGGCCGATTCGAACGCGAAGCACTGAATCCATTTGCATGCCTCCATTGTTATCGGGAGCGAACGCTATCGAACGATAGAGCGATACGGGCTACCTTAGCGTTTAGCGAGAAAAAGGGCTCGACAGGAAAGTTAGCAGAGGCTTTCAGGCGTAATTAGGAATACAACGGCAACGACTCTTACTCCGAGTCAATTGCCGAGCATAATTCGAGAGCACACAACCATGGCGTATCGGTTTAAGCGGGTTCGAAATCTGTTCAGTTGAACCAGAAAAAGGTTCATTGCATTGCTTGGCTCCACGATCATTCAGTCAACCGATTCTGTCTCCCCAATAAGCCGAAAATAAAATTTCCAATCAGTGCTGGAGGTGCGTAGGATGAAAGAAAGGAAATTCTGGAATCCTTTTGGTTATTATAAAAATTGATGAATAGATATTAAATGCCCTGGATATGACGACCAATACACCATTGACAATTATTTACAACTCATCGAAAAGTAAATAAACTTCAAGGACATTAAATTACCTTCTTCAAGCAATATTCTCTTTACAGATCGAGAATTTAAATTTCACTGATCAATGAATTTCCATTACCAAAATAATTTCATTTATATAACTGGGAAATGAAAGACTGATTTCCACATAAAATGGGTTTTCATATTGGTTGCTGTAACATGATTGATAATAAAATCGATATTCCATTGAAGTTCTACATTAAGATATTTTATGAGGAAAATTAGGCAGTCTTTCATTTCAATCGTCTTTCCGCGCTTTCGAGCATATATTTTATAATGTAGGAAAGATATAATCATATGATTAAAGTGTCTGTGGAAGGAATTTCAACGAACAGTAAAACTATCTACTAGTCCTAAATCCAACTATCTGAGTGCTACACAAAAAATAAAATGATTTATCGTTCTTTTCTTTGAAAACCGAGATTCATCATTGTTTTCAATTAACTTTCATTCTTTTAAAATCATCGTTTAACGATTGAAAATCAATTTATTCTCACGTATTCAAAATCATGTAATTAATTTCATTCAACTAAGCATGTATCATTTTAATAAGATACTTCTCTTTCCAGCCTTCCTCAATCCTCCTCGTGAACGACACGTCAGCCTACACGAATAAAAATGGTGCCCATTCTTTCGCCATTCCTTCTTCACTCTCTCATCATTTCGGTATGTCCCTCAATAAGATGGCTGAATGCCTATCAAGGGTTAGAAAAAATCTGCCCGCTGCCAAGAATTTCTGCAGCGTTCGTAACGACGCTGGAGAGCGAGAGGAATTATATTTGGTGGTTAAATGAAGGAAATGAAAGTGGGAGGTATTAATTGCTCCTACCACTGAAAGAGCCTCTTCATAAAGAACAGGAATATAGAGGCGGTATCTCCGCCAGCCCGTAAACAAGAGCGTAAGAGGCAGACTGTATTCTTTATGATTAATTCTGTGGCGATTTTAAGCTTTCGTCATGTATCTGCGGGAGAATAATTAAGCTGCTCATCTCCTCCTTTGCTTGTTTAAGTTTCAAGTTGAGATAATGCTAGACATTTCCTCGTCCTATTATTTAGAGGAAAAGAGGTTTCCTAAAATTGTAAATTGTTGTTATGCAGTCCAAAATCGTAATATATTCGACACGATCTTTGTCTCTTAGAAACATATTCATTATTTCAGGTTCATTTACATCGATGCAGTGCTATACGTTACATAAAATATTTCATTCCCAATCTCAAGTCTCGCGGGTATATTTATTAACACGGACGATGCAGTAGGTAAATAAGATCATATATAAATATTTTCCCGGTATAAATATAAACGTAATTAAATAAACATTCTGGCAAAATAAAAGTGTTGCTAGAAGTAAATGATACAAACAGAAAGCCAGAAGAGATTTCTAATTCATCGTCCGCGAGATTTCAGGAATTTAATCAAACCACCACTTCCTTCGTTTGTTTATGAATCACATGCATAGTAACTAAATTCCGATTCACTTCTCAGGAAGGAAGGGTCTGTGACCCAGACGATCCGACACCATAGTGAGGATCGAGTATGAGTGTTCTATTTTCCGGTGCCCTTGAAAATGCGGAATCCGTGATCGTGCAGGCATCTCGGCGCCTTCCTAGCTCCCGCATCCTTTCCCCTTTTGCATCCCAACGCTCAATTTATCCTTCGACTTTTAATTAACTTCCTTTACTGTTTTCCACTTGAATCTCGTGATGTCCCTTAACTTCGTGATCCACATCCCTGCAACATGGGATGACCAGAGGGCATCGTACAAAGCACTGCTGAAATTGCCCCCGAAATGCATCAAACTGGCACAAGGCGTTACGTAAATGCTCCAGTTGTGATCACTCTCGTTATTGCTCAGCTAAGTGGGCATCATTTATCAGGACAACAACACTAGGGTATGGTACTTCAGTTTGAAAAGAACTATGTAAATCCCCAATCTTCGCTAGATTTATCTTCCTCCGTGACACACATGCCGAGTTGTTTTTCGCTGGGGAGGCTGGTTGGCTGGAAAGTGTCTTGAAGATTTTATAGTTTTAACCCTGAGCTAAAATGGTACCAACTACCCGTTCTATTAAGGGACATGTGCTTAGAGTGACTCAACTCTAGACGACATTCACTACAGCTAGATAACTTAAATAAACCCTAATAGGAGAAGAGTGGGTTGGTTCATGGACAAAAAGCAAGAGAGCGTGGGATGAAAGAAATGAGTTCGTGTAAGTAGAGTAAGACCAAAAATAGAATTGCAGGAAGTGGGAGTCTGGCATGGGAAACAATTACTAAGTTCCTAAACACAGTACGAGAAATCAAATTTTATTATGAGAAATAGAACTCAGCATTATTTAGCAGATCAGTCAAAATGTGAAATATTTTTGTGACCCATTTTTCGGTTATCTTCGACCGTTAAAGCTAACGTAAAAATATTTTTGCTGTCGTACACTAAGTATAATATTTGTATCAACCTTCAGTTCACTTTATAACAATTACACGCGTATAAGACGCATCTTTTCATGAAAAGAGATTAAAAAGCAACATGGGTCTTATTGGAGGATATAAATTTTCGAAGAAATTTATTGTGATCGATTAAAAGTACGGTCCTTAAACCTTTGCGTCTTTATGCGGGTATATTAATTTGTCCTAGAAAATTGTCCCAGATGCTTTTATTTGCATTGATCTCGAAATCATCCCAAGATTTTAAAAAATTATTACGTATACATTTGCGTACATACCCTACAAAATATTCAATTGTATGCAGAAAAAAGAGTACTAAATAAGTAAAAACAGGTGGAAATTAAAGAAATCGACTGGGTATTTCGAAGGCAAGAAATATTATGTAACACTTTGCTGAAAGGAAACTATACATAGAGTGGAAATATCAAAAAGCAGAAGATCTCTAAATATTAGACCGTGCCTGAAAGACAAAATATATTTTCTTTAAATACGAAAGAAGAATGGAAATAAGCTAAGAGTAAATATGGCAGCAAAACATATTGCGGAGAAAGTAATAAGGGAAAAGATAACCTTTTTGGTGGATTATCGCAATGAATGAATTATCTTCATATTTGGCTGAACGACTAAGAGAAAACTGTGAAGATGGTTCTCGAAATTCTGCTGAATTGAAAGGGAATGAGAGCGGGATATTTCTTTAATCCTGCTGAGCTCTCTTGTGCGTCGAGAAGGCATAGGTAAATATTTTCATTAGAATAGTTTACATGCAAAATTTCTCGATGTTCTGATTATTATAACTCAAGATAGCATATTTAGAGGAGCCAATTGTTGCGTTTGTTTAGAATATAAACTGTTTTGCCAGCTTCTTGAATCCTGATATACTATCTCAGCATAAGAAAATCAGAAAATTAGATACATCCGAGTTTACAAACTACTAAATTAAGGGAAAATAGGCCAAAGTTTTCTAATCATTCTAATTTTCGTAATTTTCAATTTCTGAATAATTTGATTAGAAAAAATAACAAATAAAAATTTATGAAATTGAATTTACAGTCAATTTATTGATTTTCAACTTCCGAATAACAATTTGAATGAAATAATTATTTTATATTGATATTGGAGTAGTGGCTGAGTATATGAAATGTTTCTAGGTTGAAATTACTATCTAAAGAGCTACATAAGCCAATGGACTATCCACACTAAGTTTTGCATAATCGATTTGTCTAACAACATATTTTTACAAGGCGTATGCACAGTAAGGCATCCCCTCTCACAATAGTCTAAGAAAAGAGAGAGATGTTCTTCATGTTGTCGCGGGATGGACCCCACTTTTTATTCTATACATACCAATTCTCTTTCAGCGTTTTCTTGAACGGAAGCACTTTCTCCTTCACGCCCTCAACCCTTTCCTACCCATTTACTTGTAGACTATATGGTTCTAACGCAAAGAGCATCGGAAAGTTCGATCGTTTGCTTGCGTTCATGCGTGAATGGAAAGGTATGCGCTCCGTCCATTAAATGGCGGGAGAATAGCGTGAGACATCGAGGATACGTTGTTGGCGAAGGAAAGGACGGCATAAGAGGGGATGCGTGTATTTTCCAGCAAGATGACTGAACTCACGAAACAGAAAGGGTTTAAATAATACGTTAAACGCGTCGGATCGGAAAGAAACTGGACATTGAAAGGGGTAGATAGAATAACGATGTTGAGTTATGTACGAAACGACGATAGTTTGAGGAAAATATTCTTCCGAAAAGAAAAAGGCCATTTTTCCGAACGCGATTTCATGTCACAAGATGCAGTACTATAAGAAAGGTATCAAATCTCTCAATGGGTGGAAATGAAGGCAACCCTAAGTATAAATATACATTAAGAAAAAAAAGGGTTTTATTTATAAACAGAATGTATGCCCTTGAGCGTATACGGGAAATTAGCCTTTGTTGAACCCAAAACGAAGAGACGATAGAAATATTTTTCAGGCATGTAATTTTGAAATAAATAAGTTCTGTTGCGGGTAACCGGCATTGCTAGGTACCGTATGATAATTTCCACAAAAACAAAGATTGAATTGATTTGAATTAGTATATTTCTTATGGAGACTAATTGGGAAAACAAGATTCTGTTTACTACTAGTAAAAGTATTTTTAAAACTGCTTCGATGGCTCATTCTCACGTATGAACCCCCAACGGGAATCGAACCCGTGGACACTTCCTCCAAAGGCGATCGCGCAGCCCCCTTGACCAACCTGGAGCCTAATATTTTGATTCGTACTTCTCTGTGTGTTTTTCAGATGGAAGATTGCAACAAAGTTAATAATGAGAACTTTAATTAATATTATAGCAGTACAGTTATATATAGTACACGAGTATGTCAGGTGTTGTTCGGAACGAATAGGAAAAATGTAATAACTGCCGAAGTTAGTTTTCAAATTTTCTTTAAGGTAAATAACTTTGTTAAAGGAAAAAAATCATCTGATATAAAGTCTGAACCGCAACAAAAGTTGTTTACGAAGATTCGAGCAAATAGACCCCATGATCAAAATCACAATTCCTGATTGCCGATCTTTTTTTGGCGGCGGGATGAAAAAAAGCGGAAAAGATGCTGAGGAAGTTACATCGCGAACGTCGCCATCACGGTTCATTCCCCATTTGGCGGCAGCCGCAGAAAATGAATATTCTACGTTGGAACACGCACTGCGTATATGAGGAAAAGAGAGGAAAGATGCATGATAAGGCCGAAATAGAAGCGGACGCCTTCCAAAAATTCGAGAGCCTGAAGAAATAGTGAAGAAAATTGAAGGAGACGGAAGAGGGGATAGAGGGAGGGATGGGGTGAATTTAAGGCGCCGAAAAGAGGGAAAGAGAGACTGGTAGTGCGTAAAAACAGAAAATGGAAAACTGGCACATTACCGGCAAAAGTGGATTCTTTCTGGTTCGGAAGGACAGGGAGAGGCAAAAATAAGATCCTGCATTGGGGAAAAACAGGGAGGGTAGTGAGGATGGAAATAAGAAGAGACAAGCTTCCAACCCCTTAAATTCTCCAAGAAGTGGAAGTTTTTCTAGATTTTCTGAAGGTTTCCTAATGAACCCAAACAATTACATGCGTGGAATGAGAAAACAATTGTCAATATCTTGAAATCCTAAAAGATATTCAATAATCACGATAAAGGGAAAAAAATCAAGTAATGTATAATCTACCTTATAATACCTTAGCCGATAATCAAAAGTAGAATTGTCAAAGTGAACAATTCGATTGCCGATATATGAGCCACTGGCCATCATCAGAAAACAGATCTCATAACATGAAGCTAACCTGAAATGGAATGAATTAACACTTCCGTTACTCGCAACAGTATCAAGAATAATGCAATTACAGTACAGAATGAAAAGAAATCTACATAAAATTCACATCAAGCTCTCATAACTACTGCATTACATTGCGAATCTTGCAGGAAATAAACGCAGTTGTCAGAAAACAATAAATTCGTAAAATATAAAAAATAACCTACTTAAATGATATTTTCTTCGTAATTTCGGAGACATCATCATAGAAAAATTATTGAGGAATGCATGAACCTTATGCTACTTAATGAAATCGTTTTTCCACCAAGCAAATCATAAAAAAGTTATTTAACTTTTATTCATCGGTGTACGTGTGTCTAACACCGAAAACAGTATTTGATATGATCACAGTTTACTCCCCTATTTCATTCTAAAGAGGTTATCTATCAGTCGAAAACGGAAAATCAACATATGACCGAAAGTAAAACACCCATCCTCCGCTTGAAGGAACAGCCATCACCAGATAATGGGAGGAGGAATTGAAATTCAATTCAAATCGCTTTATCCTTCCACTGCCACACCTTACTTAAAAATGCATTCCGCCGCATCCGAAATCGCTCTGTCCCGATGATAACTCAGTTCCAATCTTAAATAAGACGCAAATCCGGAAGACTTCGCACCAGAGGCAACCTGAAGCTTGGAAACGAAATTGAAAAGAGGAAAGAATATTGGATGGCCGCGCCGGAAAGTAAAAGAGGATTGAAGAGCAAAGGCAATAATGGAATGAAAAAATGCGCGGATATGAACGGAAGGAGGGCAGGAAACGAACGTAAGAAATGGAGACGAAAGGGGAGGGGGAAAGAAAGGGAAAATGAGCGAGGAAGCTGGGACGATGGGGTTAGTAAGGAGAGGGGTTGAAGGAAGGAACGCAAAGAGAGGGAAA
Source organism: Ladona fulva (assembly GCA_000376725.2). Classification (NCBI taxonomy): domain Eukaryota; kingdom Metazoa; phylum Arthropoda; class Insecta; order Odonata; family Libellulidae; genus Ladona; species Ladona fulva. Next base: position 372,363 of record KZ308400.1, on the reverse strand, counting down.
ATGGTTTTTCGGGGAGGACAAAAAAATGAAGGGAGACACTACTCTGCGGAGGAATGAGATTAGCGCTTGAGGATAAATAAGGAATGGGGGAGGGAGGAAATAGCATCGAGAAGGAGAGAAAAAATTTGGGAGGGAAGGGAGGTAGAAATTCGGGTTTGAATAATGGGTGAGGGCAAAGTAAAACAATGGGTCGAAGAGGACTTAGCGAAGACAGGGCGGAGCGACGGCGCTAAGACGTAGAAAGGGGAAGGGATTGAAAGGGGACAATTTGGGTGAGAGGCGTGTAGAGGAATTGAAAGGGTTGTAGCGGGAGAATTTGTAAGGAGAAGAAATTTCGGGGAGTGTTGAGAGAGTTAAGAGAAGGCCAATGTCGAAGTTGCTGAATAAAGAGAGAGATGAGGAGGAGTAAAGGTTTTGCAATAGAATTTCGGGAAAGAGGGAGAGATGATGGAAAGGAATGAAGAGGACTTCATTTGAGCCGAATCTAAGTGCCATAGTAAGAGTATGTTCCTTTATACGTGACAATGGAAACAACTGCGGAAATTAGTGAAAAGAAATATTTAAAGCGGCGAAGGGATTTGTAGTGAAGTAAGATTGCAAGTTTGAATTCAGAGGGTACCTCATTAATTATCGCGGAATAAGAGGCAACAATTATTTCCTCCAGCAATAAGTACTCGTAGTATCAGTACACATCTATCTGTTTGAAACAAAAAGATGACATGAGTATTAGTAATTGACATTTATATTGGCATTGCTAAGTTATGATCCATAATACCAATCTCTTAATTACCACAGATCTAAGGAAAATAGATAGAAACTCATATTCGGTTTCGATTTGCTTGTTAACTCATTACGGCAAAAGCATGTTGGGTCTTCATCCCATCCGCCAATTGCTATGAAGATGCCTGCGAAAGGTGTAAGACTAACTAGTTAACATGAGGAGTGAAGTATCTTGCCTTTGCTTTGCTCACCAGAATGCTATGAGTGAAAGGAATCCAAGTAAGTACTTCACTATTACCCGATTAAAAACACCTTTCATAAAATTCAATCAGCTAAGACCAGGATAAACGTCTTTAGTCAGCATCACTCCTACCTAGTAGGCTTAGACAAGATCAAATGAAAGATAATTTTTTTCTCGCCAACATTTATTTTTATTCCTGAATATACGGTAAATAAGCATTGTAAATTGTTTAAGCATAAATATATGAGTTTATTATACAGATGTTATACAGACTAGATAAGGAAAAATAAAACACAAGAAGTAAGAGAGAAACACAACGGGATGAAAATGGGCAAAGAGAAAAGACAGAACGATTGAAAATGGAGACGGAGAGAACGAAGAGTTTAAGGATGTTAAAAGGAAAAACGGGAACGAAAGAAAGATTGGAAGAACATGCACGACAAGTGCAGCATCGGAAGAATCTCGACGGAAGAGAAGTTGAAACGCAACATGCAAACGACGTTGACAACCGTTACCAGTTCCGCGAAAAACGTTCCTTGGTTGGGAAGGAATCCAGATAAGATTTGAGCAAACGCAATGGACGTGAATGGCATGAAGCAAACATATGTTGGAAAGATATACATATATTAGGAAAGGTTTCTTTTTGAGAGATAATTTTCATGGGTCCATACACAATTCACAGTGTTCTAGGGCGAAGAAGAACGCGAAGAGAAGGGTGAAAGGCTGAAGGAACGCGAAAGGATATTTTTCGAGGGAGTACTAAGCTACTTAAGAAGAAAAAGAGAAGCGACCTCAAGTTAAGCCAAAACGAGAGGCGCAGGGAAAGAATATAAAATGAATATGAGAAGTGATAAAAATGTTGAAGTTACCGTTTAACTTCGACATAACAAACCAGAAATATATGGAGGCATTAAATGGTCACTGCCAAATGATAATTTTTCATTCTTTACGAAAATCAGCTAAAATATTACAGAAGAAACCGGTTATAATTTACAAAGTATTCACGTTGAAGCGCTATATTTAGGATAGTTTGAATCAATCTCTCGTCAAACGTCACATTCTTTCATTTATACGAAGCGGTATACTGTTAACATCCTGGGAGGAATATTTAAGTGCGAATGTCAATCAAATATCGTTGTACCATATCGTTACACCATAAACCCATCTTAACGGACATCCAGCTGCTGAATTTCATCCTCACAAATGCTTCATAGCCTCTACTTCAAAAATTACTTCCTTAAATCCAATAGTAAATAAATCCCGAATTTAGCACCCGTCATTAATGGACGTATGACGATTCGATATGGAAAATATTCCACCATCTCAACGCATTGGAATGTCCAAATGAAAAAAAAAGTTCGTGGAGGTCACAACCCTTCAATCAATAACTCTCGGGAAGAGGGATTAATTTTTGAGGAAAATTTCCCCGGGCCGAACCTTCTTAAATGGGCCACACACACACACGGAGGACGTTGTATATACCGAGTAGGTCTATTCATTACTTTTTTTGTACGGACATTTCCCTCGGCGATTATAACAAACCTAAAGTGCCGCTAAACTCGTCCATTATTTCTCGTGCATCCTTTTAACCACCTCTCTACTAACCAACCCGGTTCCTTTTCCGCCGTCCGTTCAGATGCCTAAGACAAATAAAGGCTTCAGAGGGACGATGGTAGGAGAAATAATTAAAAATAAAAGAGTCATCCGCTCATTATCGACCACTGAACGATGTATGATGGGGTCCGCCACAGGGTGTCGTTAAAGAAAAGAAGCCAGGAATTGACGGTGGGAAGAAAAAAGACATTCGCGCATTTTGACGACGAAGAACTTGGCGATCGGAAAATTGAAAAGGCCAGAAAAATCAGAGGAATAAAAAATTACTATCGGAGGGCTTTAGGGAGGTGAAGGAGACAAGAATAATACCGATGAAATGAGGCGGACGATGAGCGAAAAAGAGACCTCCACCGTTTGAACCTCATTTTTCACGCACCCCATCCCCAAACATCCCTTTGCCCTCTGATAACATTTTTTAATTCATCAGAGATCTTCCGAAAGGGTTGTTCAGTGAAAAAAGGAGCGATAAAATATTGGGAGGGAAAAAGAAGGCTATCGTGGACTTAACTTTGGAAGGTTTGAAAAATCGTAAGGACGACCTAGAATTGAACGAAAAGAGAATGGATAGGAAACTGAGAGGAAGGGGAAAAGGAGCTGATAAGAGAAGAAGAAGGAAATTTATCGGGTGGGAATGAAAGAGAGGTTCGGAGTAAATGATGTAAGCTTGGAGAGTATGAGAAGAATATGAGGGAAGAAAATATGTGAAGGGCAAGAAAGAATGCGGAAAACGGGGAATATAGGAAGAAGTAGAGCAAGAAAATGAAGGAAAATGAGGCATGGCCAAAGTAGAAGAGATATGAAGAAAAAGATTGGGAAATGTGATGAGGGAAAGAAGGTAGGACAAGAAAAAAATGAAAAGAGGAAATTAACGGAATAGAGGAATAGAAAAACAGAAAGAAAAACTGTGAAATTAATTTTTGAACGAAATGCATACTAACAACTATATAACTCATCCAACAAATATACAGAAAAATAATTGAGTATGATTCATGTATTATCACTGAATAAACACTGTTTCTAATTCAAAATTAAAATGAGAGAACGAAAACCATGTAAAGATGTCAGGAAATAAGAGTATGAAAGAGAAAAGAGTAGTGAATTGCTAAGATTATTAAGATTAGAAATTTTAATGTGATACTATACAGAAAATGTAAATGGAAGGAACGCAAATAAAACCTTGTGAATATCCCAAAAAAGTTCTACTAAATACTACTCTTTTCAACTATTTATAATCATTATAATAAATGGATAACAATAAAGAAGTAAATATTACAATAGAATGAGCAAAATAGTAGTACAGATAAGAAAACTGCAAAAGATTAAAGAGAAGGAAGTAAAGAGAGTTGAGGATAGATTTTGAAGTGAAATAGGTAACTAGTTGGGGAACTGAAAATGTTATCTCGTGTAGATGAAAGAGGGGTGGAAAAAAGAACTAGAGAACGAGATGGACGGTTTAAAATGAGGCGAGGAATTGTGAGGGAATTTTATCCACGTAGGAAGGTTGATAGGGGAGGAATAAAACAAGCAGAACTGCCGCGCCACATTAAGGCCCTAGATGAGTCTCCGACGGAAAAAATGACGAACAGTTCCCCTCTCGCCGTCTAGATAAGGCTTTGTCTTTATCTCTTTTTTCCCCACTCGAGGGAACCCTCCACTATAATAAATTGGGAAGCGTGATGAACCGTTAAAAATCGGTTAAGAGTCAATAAAATGAGAGAGCATCATTTCACCTCCATTTTTTTATATTTTTGAGCGTCGCGCTGATCTTGATGATGATGGGGAACGGAGAGAGACGGAGAAGCTAAAGAAGCTGTCCCTAAATCACTTATTACTCCGACGCTAAATTCGGAAAGTAGCAGGAGCATCGGTTTTGGATCATTAAAAAATGGATTTTATGGCTTCATTATCTTTTATTCGAAAACTTTTATTTCAATTCAGCAGAAGGCTGGAATTCACGCTTCATATGTAGCTAACGACTAGTCTTCTCTTTACCGAACGTGCCTTCCTTACCGATTGAAGGTAGAATCATGAGGACTTAATCTTTCGTGTATAACAAAGATGCTCATTTGAGTTCTCTTGCGCTAGAAGTTTCTATGCAAAAATAGCGATAATGTCATAGGAATTTTACGTATACATTCGCGTGAGTGTGATATATTGCTGCTCTTTTCATTAAAATTTCGATTAGCTATAAATAATTATTTTCGTAATATTCTTTCCAATGAATTTTTCTCGCGTATCAACGTAGAACTTGAAATGGAAATCTTATTAAAGAGGAGTAAACTGAATACATATGATCCAGGATTCTACGAAGCGTTAAGCTCACCATATACGGTATGTAGTTTATGGTAGTTCCGCTCGACTCTAATCACTGTTTAGCTAAAGCTGGTTCTGAAGATTAACCGACCAAATCAAATATTTTCTCTGAAAGGTATACTATATTGAAATAAATAACTAATGTAAAATGATTTATAGCGAACAGAATTTTTTATATTCGATATCGGAAACTCCATAATTTTTGTATCTCTCTTCTGGTTTCAATAAGTACCTTCTGAAGTGAATTCACCATAATGTAGCATTACATTGGTGTCTCCGCATAGTCATGTGGGTACCGCTATCAACTTTGGTTAAAGCGGTTCCGGGTTTCATTGCGAAATAACCTCAGCAGTCGAAATTTTTTTAAAATTGCTACTACCATATCATTACAGCGAGGCAATGAGATAAAAAAACAACTGAATCATTCTATAAGGACAAACAAACATAGCTCCGAATTTTTCTTTAGAGGTCAATTTTTTCCGCTCAAATTTAAACTGCTATCTCTCGTGAAATATCGAGCATAAACCAAAGTGCCATTAATCTCAGGCTTAATACGACCTAATCGTTACTGATACATATTTGCGCTAACGCTTCGCTTCACTCTTTTTGTGTGCTCAAACAACGACGTTAAATACTTAAAATGAGAGAGACTCTTCCGCTCGAGAAAATATAATTCAAAATACTTCGGTTAATAACATAGAGACGAAGCTGCGTTTGATGGACGGAGAAACCGGTAATCTCTCGGTCCCTTTGATGATGGTAGTTTAGGACGGAGATTAAATATTTCCCCTTTAAAAAACCCCACAGCGTTTTAAATATTAAGCAAAAGATTTAAAAACGGACGAGGGAATAAAAGCGGCAACGTCGCACCGTAATCCTCTCAACCCCCGGGACGAGAGGGATGAGGTGAAGCGGGAGAAGGAGATTTTGATGCGGCCGCTGTGGAGATTTTGACGGAAGAGGTACAGGATTATTTGCTGGAGGTGATACAACTTTTTATGTACACTTTTGGCAAGATTTATTTCAAGAAATTTCGTGTTATGCAAACTTATTCCATAACATCCGAGTTGCGTCTTCAACCTTCATCTTGATATTTTATAATTTCATTCTGTACATCTTGGAACTGTATTTTAGTTCGTAATGCTCTTTACCGGAAAAACCAGCGAATTAAATTCAAAGGAATCAGTCGTAATTTCGCTAGTAATGTTTCTGCGAAGATCTATTTCTCTTTCATAGCGATATAAAATATCGATAAGATTGTTACTTATGCCTATAATAAAACCTACCTTATGCGATCTCAACGCTGAAATCAAAATACGATTCATCGGTATGCGTACATAAAAATGTGAAGAGGATTTGAGGGAGGAGTCTTTAAGAAGTTCGAAGGGCCTTAGGAAGGACTAGTGATTGCGGGATGTCTTGGCGTGGTCTAGAAAGTGATTTCAGTCGGTTATCGAGGAGGAAGAAGTGGGTGTCAGGAGGATATAAAGGGTGGAGTGCGCGTGAAAGAGAAAGGTAGGGAGGGGAAAATTATAAAGTATAACGAAGAATAGATTCAGGAAGGGCATGGGTCGGAATCGAATCTAATGTGTAGAAAGTAGTTAAATCTTGACAGTTGAAGGGTTACAAGAGAAACGAAGAGAATTAGAGTGGAACGATGATCAACGAGCATTAAGTAGTTTGTAAGGGAATACGATACACATGAGAGATTTGAACTGTGGAGGTCGTAGCTCGGCGCCTTGGGGGATAAGAGAGTTAATGTGAGTTCATACTGGCCGCGATCGCTCCAATGCGTTAATCGAATCTGGATTTCTTTTCTCTGATGCTGAATTAACCCGTGACCTACCCCAACACAATTTATGATACATCTTTCGTTAACTCTAATGTACAATTATATTGTGGAAGAAAACTATTAAGGAAGGACTGAATAAAAGTATTCTCAGAACTGTTGGGGTTACTATGTAATTATAGGTGCATAGCGGATTCCTAGTTTAAAAATTACATTTTTCAAACTCTTTGAACAAGTTATGCTTCAATTAAAACTTGTATTTTTTTATCAAGAGGAAGGAAGGAAGAATTTATTCTTAAATTAAAAAGCCGATAACTACAGTTTTACCAAAGATTTTTTGTAAACAGTGTAATTGAGTCTCTACGAATGTATCGCGCTATTTCACGTCTTCGGTTAGGAAAATATTCTGAATTAATTCAGCTAATATTCCGAAAGGAACAGAATTACAGTGAAGCGCAACAGGAGATGAAGAAATTCTAATTACCGGTGAATATAAAACTCGGTGAATTAAAAGATACTCCTTAACTGGATAACTCTTCAGTGTAGCGATAACGAAGATCTTCTAATTTCCATGAAAACAAGATAACTATAAATACCTTGAGGCAGCAGAACGAAATCAATGAGAATTATGAGCGGTAATAAACAATAAACAGGGATGTGTGAACGAGGAAACGAAGAAGTGCTGCGCGTATTTTTAGTGGTAAAGAAACGAAGATATGAAATATTTATGTCCGTAGCCGCACACATGCCAGGCCCTACCCGATTCGCCAAGGTATCACGGATTTGACGCGGTCCGTCTATAAGCGTGTCGGATCTACTTAAGTCAAAAACTCTTGAGCGTTAAAAACGTCAGGGTTGACGACCTCCTGGTAAGCTGTTTGAAGAAATAGAACAGACGATGGTTAAAGAAAGCTTAATAAGAAAACAATGTAAACATGAATGGTTTATTTTAAAGGAGTTTTAGAATAATAAGTTCCGGAAGACAACATGTTCTTGTCGAAGCAGCTTTAATACGCCAGGTTTAGTGCCAAGTCACCGAAAATTAATTACATCGAAAGGATTTGTATTTGTATTGAATTTGAAAAAGAAATCGTATTATATTGAAAGGATTTCTATTCGTATTAAAATAGGTAAAATTTAAAGAAAACTAAACATGCGTATAGATACGTGATTGCTCTTGTGATAAATATTGAGAAGGTCGCTTGTTATTCACGCTACATAAAACCGAGAAGGCAGCATCTAAAAGGATAAGTTAACAGAGTCCTACCACTCAAATGACATTTTAATCGCAAATTGTGGAAATATAGTTCCTCAATTCACAACCATGGAATACTTTAAGTAATAATATGACATGAGACTACATGAATAAATATAACGTAAATATTATTTTTCTATCGTGCTTAATATTCCGCTCCTGAGAAATCATCCTTCGCAATAACTCTGGAACCATGTCCAGAAATTAAAAGGAATTTTCCCCTAAATCACGTACTTTTATGATAAGAACCATAGAAAATAATCGCTCAATATAATCTAGTATTAAGATTAACGAGCCTGAAAACAGTGTGCATGCGCGATGGCTTGTCCGAATGCCAGACATGCAGGAATCTTCGGATGTTCGAGGCTCCCCTTGGAGATAGGGAAGCTTCAAATATGAGCTCGGTACCGAAATTCACTCACAAAACTGAAAGCCTAATTTCAAATGCTAGAGATAACCCATTCGGATGACATGACAAGAAGGAAGGCTTCCTTAATTAATAGTAAAAAGCAGCTCCAGAACCCCTCCTGTCAGAAACAAAAGATGGCGGAGGAGTGAAGGCGTGACTCCTAAATCGGAGAGAATGGGAGGAATCGACGGACGAAATGCGCACGAGAGGAAACAGGTGACAAACGGAAAGTGTCGCGAAGACAGAAATATGGGAGGGTTCTGGAATAGACAGGGGTTAGATAAGGAAGGAAGGGTAGCCGAGATGGATTGTGGGAAGCGATAGGTGAAATAGTTAGGAGGGAAGGGAACATTACGCGGGGGAAACGGAAGAAACCGCGTGTGATGAAGTACCTCTTAAAGATTAGATGCGTATTAGGAATAAAAATTTGCATACATCAAATTCATTGAATGAAATAGTTAACAGGAAATATCTGAAAAATCTTGAAGCTTGGGTCATAAATATCAAATGATTAAGCCCGAAGTAAATTACTATCATTATTATGACTATTATTACTAATTGTAGTTCGCAAAGTGAAGTGAAATTTCCTCGCAAAATTAAAACATTTAACAAAGAGAACTTTTGCTTGTACTGATCGTTTAAACTTAAATGTGAGACTTGATGAATCACAATGTTTTATTGATCATTTAGAAGATTTAGACAATATGAAACATCCTTATCTCCAGAAATACATTGGGATGTTTCCACCAGTTCCAAACTCTTATCGATAAACATTTATAAAAATTTCACCTACAAGGAAGTTATAGGAATAATCCGATTCTATATCTGAAATGTAAAAAGCTGAAAGATTTCGGTACATTTCCGATTAACTTCGTATAGTCTGTCATAAATAATAGCATTGTCAAAGCGCAGTGTCTATCATTTAATATTAGCATAAAGCCGAATTTAAACGAGATAAAAATGGGATATCAAGATACAAAACGGAGTTGACCTTAACAAACACTAAATTCCGAGGACGGTAGGAAAGATCTTGAAATATAGCCTCTGGAGCAGAAAAAGGCAATATTAGGGAGAGAAGGAAATATATGCTTGGAGAAAAAATGCAGCCTGGAGCCTCATCTTGCGCGAAGCGGGAGACCGGTGAGGTGATGGACTGTGAGGGAATATGCTAATGAGAAGTCGGGAGTCGAAGAAGGGGGGCTAGATAGGCGCTGAGACCGTAGTAAAGGAGGTAGCATGAGGAAAGGAGGGGAATTGGACCAAGAAGTAGAGGAAAAAAGAAAGGGGAGGAAGAACAGGGGATAATGAGAGTCAAACGCAGGGGCCGAAACATGCGGTTAGGAATCTATGGCGAGACTGAAGGATGAGGGACCCCGGAGTGGAGGAAAGAATAGTGAGTAAGGTATGGGAATGTGAGGAGTGAGGGGACGGGACGGGCGAGCAAGAGAAATGGGAAGGTGTTGGCAGTGGTGTAGCAGCAATGCTTTTCTGGGAGTTGATTACAGGATCGTTGTTCCTGGTTCATGTTGTACGTGTAAGACCGTGTTCTGAATTTCGCTTTAACCCTCCCTTCTGGTCTTTTTTAAACCTCTTTTCGGTCTTCAACGCGATGAGACATTCTTCATGAGAGGTTTTCTCCCTCGGAGTTTAATTTCAAACTGAAGCGGCGATATGGTGTAGTCTATAAACAGCGCATGTGCTCAAAAATAACAATTAGGTAAGTTGAAGATAAAGTTTTCTTATTAAGAGAACGGCTCATTTTTTAACCACGTTGAAAAAAATTAGGTATAAAATATACTAAGACATATAAGATGGACCGATTAATAAAGTTAAAGAATATAAAACCATTACACAGAGACACTACAATTAATTTTGTATTTTTTAAAATAGTATTTTGAATAAGATCTTTAATTTATGAACGTTGCATAAATGAACTAATATTGATACATAATATTAAAAATAAACATACTGTTATTGAATTTTTGTTGTCTATTGCTACGTGAAAACATTATTTCAACGACAGTGACATGAATTATAATGATATGAATTCCTAAGGCTAAATTAAATTTTTTCCTGTTTGACTCCTAAGGGCATGGTGAAAAAACAGTTCCCGCATTCGGTTATACATGTAATAAGTTTTTAAGTTCTAAAATGTTAAAACTTAGAATCTGGGTCATGATAAGGGCTGAATCAAAGGATAATCGGAAAGAGAGATCGCTGGAATTTAAAGGAAATTCTATGAAGAGAAGAGCTTAATATCTTGGAAAGGAACGGGAGCGTAAACTTTTAAAACAGCTAATCTAGTGCTTTCCCTCGTATATCCTTTATAATGTTCCTCATTTTGGCCAACCAAAAAGCGAGATATTTATAGTAAACGAAGAAAAAAATAAGCAAGCCTCATTTACTCGCTTTAAAAGGTTAAAAAGCATATTTCCGAAATTACAGAAACTGTTCAAAAACATTCTAAATGATACCTTTCCAGAAACGAGTGCGAAAATTGAAGTTTACAGAATGTTTCCTGAGAGGAAATTAAGCAAATTTCCTTAAGCAAACAAACGAGAGCCGGGATTGTAAACATAATTATTTTATACGGCGACGTTTATGAAAAAGGAACCTCCAACGAAATCTCTGAATCAAAAATTCCGGAAAGAGATGTTTATTTTTCCCCAACACTGTTGTACAACATTTCCCGAGTTTTATAAAAAAATCAGATTTCCGAAATTTTCGATTATTACCACGGAAGAGAAAGGAAAATTCCAGAGTCTGGAATTAAAATTACTAGAACTAATAACCAACTGTCAGAATCAGTCCTTTCCCATGAATGGATGCTTGACTTGGATCCCGCGCAATGAAAAAATCCGATATTTACGGTGTATATTTTTTCCCCTTCTTTCACTTTTAATTACAAAGAGCTGCGTTTGACGGTTGAGGGAATGGCTTTTCAAATATACAAAAGCGCTCCTGCTCATCGAACTACCAGGTTTTCAACTCTTGATCGAAATCGGAATACAACGCTGAAAACAGGATTTGTTCCCTTCGGTGAAGGGATTTTATTTTCCGCACCTTTTGTTCCGGCGCCGTAATTCTAAATACTTCATGAGATGCGAGTGGGATCAATAACATCTTCCGCGTCATTCTTGTTGGCATTTAAAACCTACGTTCATCCAAATGAAGGCTTAGTTTCTGTCTCTGCGGCTGCGGAGTATTCGACGGTAAATTAAATTTCCAACGCACAATAGAAAAGTGAGCTTCCACTAAAGTTTTGAGACCCAAAAAATCATGACGTTTAATAAATGGGATGTTCTCTGATAAATCGATTCTTACGAAAATCTGTTTCCTTTCTCATAGAAATATTCTTTTGGAAAATAGACGTAATTCTTAGTTTTTTCACAATCATAAGAAAGGATTCATTGTTAGACTTTGCTGAATAATTGAAATTGTTCGAACTGTCTCATATTTTCTCTTACATTCACAAGCATTATAAACGTCTACACGATAATATTTAAATAAACGAAAGGAAGATAAAAATACATTGCAAGCCATGTTTTTATGAATAAGATATTTTTAGAAATCTTTTACTTACAATATTTGACTAACGCTATTAACTATACTTAAGAGTACAAGATGATACATACATACAGAAAGGAGTCAGATTACTTTAAAATTAATAGCGGTTTTTCATCCTTAAATCTCCTAATAAGAAAAATCTTTTTTGATGACATTAGTAGATTTTGAGCAGAAGGAATAATGGAAGTAAATTTTGAATGTCTGATTGGATATATTAAATTGGCTAATCTCTCGAAGTATCTATGTTAGAATACTCTAATATTTTTGAGTCTTCCTATTGAAACACTGAACACTGAGAATAATATTCTTTAAGATGTCAAGAGTCATCCCAAAATATCTAGTGCGCGAAACATAGTGGTATTTCTGATCATTTTTCAAAAGATGTCATCCTTTAAATTTCTAATCATATCTTCGCGCGTATTTTTCATTACAAGGATATTTCTGCTATGAATTTATAGTGACGGATAAGAGAAAATATGGAAATTGTAAGAAAAACATTGGAAGAAAATACTCGGAAGAGTATGAAATAAGAAATGCATTCGTTTCAGAGTTATCACTGTGTTATTAAGTGGGTATCGAGAAGAAGTTGAAATGGGAGAGGCATTATTTCCCATTGGCTGCACACGCATCCCAAAGTGCTCTCCTCTTTTCATCGCGACACGCACTTTCTCTAACATTCTCTTATCTAAATGCTCATGCTTGGCTGGGCGTCTGACTGGCGCGAGATTGGAATTGGGAGGAGAAGATCGCTGAAGGAATGGAGGGAATCCTGGATGAAAAGAGAAGAAAGCGGAGAAATAAAAGAGCCCTTATATATACATAACAGTATAAATATATATACGTAAGTAGAATGTGAGAAAGGAGACGGATGGGAAAGGGACGATAAGGATGCCAACAAAAGTAAAGGATCGAAAAGAAAATAAAAAAGGATGTTTTTGTGCTTAGTGTTGGAAACTGAGATGGGATTCAGACAACAGAAGTGAATATCTTAAAAAGCTTTTCGCTCGTCAAACAACGCGAATCCAAAAGTATTTCCTTATTTTCTGAATATCTATAGATTTGATTGGCTAGAGTTAGTAAAAATTCGACTAATGTTATGTGAATGTTTTCGACAAGAGTGTTTGATTAATCCAACATTTAAGGCTTATTATAATTCCTAGATATTAAGTGCATTATTTTCCTAGTTTCTACTTATTCCCTTGCATGTAAGGATTGTTTTGTTGGTTAGAATGATAGGCCCAAGAAGGGACATTTCAGTCTCAATCATTTTTGAGTAAAGAATGTTTTCATAAATAAAATTTCGTTTCTCAGTAGTTTATTTAACTATTTTACATATTAGCGATATGTAACTAAATTATATATTCACAAGGAGCACATTTCTACGGATGCTGTTCAAAAATATGATTTGAATTTTTATCTGCGGAACGTTTGAATGGTAGTTTTGAGATATTCGTAGCAATAACTTTATTTCTTTGAAGACATTTCATGATGATGAAGCTATATGATGACTAGAAAAATATTGTTTATAGGAAAAAAAACTATCTCCATGGTATGCACAAGCTAAGAATAAATAGAAAACTCATTACTCGTTAGGTAGTTCAGATAGAACCATCTACAGCGTAAACTTGCTTGATGCAATACAACTTTCAGTCGCGGTACACAATTTCTAGGTACACATGTACGAGTATATCCCATTCAATGAAACTTTTAGCACTTCTATTTTTCAGAGCTTGGATCACAGACCAATGATAAAATTATGAATCATAGCAAATAATCTTGTGTATGTTTTAAACGGAGATACAAAAGAAAACATTTGAATCACTGTAAATTCTGCATAATTCTAATAAAACTAACATGTATTGCATTGTCGGAAAATAGAATGGTCAACAACAGCCCCTCTCTGGACATGTAATACAATTTTGACACTGAAATAAAACCTTCCAATCCTCCATTTTCAAGAATGAAGACTGAGAAAATACCAGACAGCCATGAAAATCAGCCAATAGACACTACCTGAGAGTAAGAAGTAGGGTTAAAGGAAACATTCCCGAAGGAATTCAAACGTCGTAAAAAAGAGAAGATACCCCTTATCCCTTGCATTTGGAGAAACAAAAGAGGGCATAAAAAGCAGAACGATAGGTAGGGGGAGAGATGGGCATGAGACTTCGTTAATAGAGAAGAAAAAAAAAAGAAAGTGACTGCGTGATAATGACCGGAAGAGGTAAGGGACGAAGGGAAAGAGATCGGGGAAAGAATGGAAAAGGTCCGTGAAGAAGGAAGTTATTTTTGTTCCGCGGCCAATTGTTCCTTTTTTATGTATCTTTTCGCCTCTTCCGTCCGTCCACTCCAGGATATCTCAAAAGGCTTTTTTACTCCCCACACCCTATCCCTTTTTAACCCATTCCTTCAAATCTCAAAAAAGCAACCCCTCATCCTTTTTCCTTTCCCTAGACCCTATAGTTATTTCGAGTTTTATTTTTTGTTTCGACTGGTAGTCGTGTGGGGATACATAAGAGGCGCCGGGGTGGCATTTTTCCCAAAGGCTCTTTACCTCCAAGTGAGTGCTTGTTTTCGAGATTGTTTGCGTGTAAAAGCACTCCAATCTTGTGAAGTGGATTGGAAAGTTTTTCTCCTTGTTTAATGACCCATTTTTGTCATTTATTCGTAGGGGTCACAAACGTAATTGTGTGCTTCGTTAACATTTGACTGATATTAAATAATATTCCGAAGTCGATGAAGTTTTGTAGGGATACTCACAGTTAGTTCTTTTAGATATTACTACAGGAAAACGAAAATGAGTATCAGTCTAAAGAATACGTCAAAAAGGACAATTAAACCTATGGTCTGCTGTGACTATTCTAAGCAGAGATTATAGTACATGCTTTCAAGGATAGTTCAAGATTATTTGATACAATGTACATAAAGGTTACCGTCTGCGCGTAAAACTTACTTATAATGGACAATCCCAATCCATATAAGCTAACAAATAAAGTCAATTATTCAACGAATAATATTCGGCAATAAACATAAATACATATATAATAAGTATTAGGTAAAATAAAAGATCTATCGAAGGAGAATATATAATAGTCGATATATGATCAACAATAAAGGGGATTTAATGATTTCTGGTCTTGCTTAGTACGCCACCTTTCCTCTCGAACGCTTTCGGTACCTAATGGAGGAGAAGTTGAGGATTTTGTAGACTAATGGAAATAAGTCTTTGATGAACCTGAAAGTATAACCCTAAAGTATTTCCTGGTATCTATTTTACGAATATTCCATCCACCGATCAAAAGAATTCAATAGCTCTCAAATGTAAAGTAAATTATTCTTTCATTACGCAATGCAAATAATTTATCTGTTGAGGAACGAGTATGCAGGTCTGAGGAGATGTTCGGGTTCTCTGGGAAGATAAAAAAGGATAGGATTAAACTTAGCCTGCGAGTCGAGTAGAAGGTCAGAATCGGGAATAAAATGAAGGGTTTGCACGAAGGGAGGCAATGTGATTCGTTTCTCTCCTTAAGCTAGGATTTCCACAGTAAGTAACAAAGCGCCCACAGTGGAGATTGGATGGAAAGAAACGCCACCTTATACCTGGAGATGCACGGCACTGTCCGTTGGAGCGACTCCCTCACATTTTTATTCGGGAGGAAAGAATTCGGAGAAATGATAATGTTTTTCCCCTCGCTCGCGACGCAAGTAATGGTTCTCCCGTCCGGGCGGGACAAAGATCGAAAGATACCTTGGTAGCGAGGATTTTATTGGTGTCTTCCAAGAAGGAATTCTGTTTCCATGGTAAATCACTTACCCTATAAGTTTCAGATACAGCGGAGGTCTCCGATGACGAAGAGTTAGTGAGAGTATTCAGCGAAATATACTCAGGATAAAGGAGGAATGCTGAATGAAAAATGTACTATTAACTTGGAAACATTTTTAGCCTTAAATGGACTGCGTGATTTCTACATTTCGAAAACACGGGTGGAGAGATATATGTTCCGTCGCCTGGGTTATTGATTTAAGTGTAAACTAAGAAATGTTTCAAATTATCAAATAAGTAATTTGTTACTCTGCAGTCCTCGAGCCCAGGAGCTGAGAAATCAGACGCTGCTGACGACACGAGTAATTTTGTTAGTTTCAGAATACTGCAGATAAATTTCACCTTATAAATTCTTTCCATTCGGTTGGAAAATGAAAATAAAAAGAAGCCTATCACCGGCAGCCGTATGTTCTTTATTACCGAGGACTGTTGCCTAATTTTAGATGGCAGTAATTTAGAATTTTTATCGGTCAAAAGGTATGCGAGTATATATTTATACATATGTTGTTAAGTTGATTTGAAAGAACATTAAGTATTATTTCGTATCCTTTAAGTATTGGCTAATGTTTGTAGTGGTATGAGCTATTTTTATGATATTATATTTTTTCATCTTTTTCTTCAAGAAATTGCAACCACTAAAGTTACGGCTACCTTTATCTTGACATATCCACCGTCAAATTCCTTCGAAATTCGTCCAAGCTAAGAGTAAAAAGATCACACTCATTTAATATCTCTGTATCGAGGTTCATTTCAGATATTGCTACGAAAAAAACTAAAAATTAGTTATAATTGGATCGGTTTCCCTTGGTAGCCTATCAAAAAGATGGGGCAACGAATTGGAGATCATTCCAAATATAAAAAAGTCCAGTTCAGCCCTAAAACGATCACTAAAGATTACAAAACTCACTGCTTCCTTTCTACTCATAAACAATCTCCTTGCTTATTCAGGAAGGCCAAAATGCGCGGAAAATCAAACTAGTAAGGTCAAAAATAGCCGACATTTTCCTTCGATTAGCTAAGAAATTCGCATCTATGGGATACAGATAGCAAAATCCTTTATTGCGGCTCTTAATGTTACATAATTTTCCGAGCTTATCCAGAAAAAAGCAAGATAAAACCGAGAAGCAACTTGTAAAAATAAAAAGTATCCATTTTTTATCCGTTTATTCCCGCGGCGAAAGAGGAAGGGAACGCGTAATTTCGATGACCGAGCAGCATTTTTAACTTGCTAACGAACTCACGACAAACACTACGAATTCCTTCTTATTCCCTTGAGAAATAATCTCGACAATGTGAATAATGCATACTTCGTTAACGTGGAGACGACAAAGCGAAGATGAGGAAGGACATGCCGACTAATTTCTTCTTCTTCCACTTCGGCGCGGTCCCTAGAAACTTTGAAGCGACGTCTCCTGATACGAACGGAAAGCAGAAAGCTTAATTATCACTTCTGGGATTGGATTTTTCTCCACCACCCCTCCCATTTTCCGATTTCCCCAGTTGGAGGAGTCCTACTTTCCAGACGCTAAATCGAAATGCTTAACAGCCATGATGTTTGATAAACGTTTTTCTGCGGCGAGTCGACGGACCCGGAATTAATTTAACCGAGAGACTAGAAGAGGAAACTCGGACTCCCCAAATAAGATTTCCGCGAGGAATTCAAGCTGAAGTGGGAGAAAACAGGATTAAATGAGTAAATTGATGGTCCTAGGCGGCCTCTTCACTCTGCAATCTCCTCTGGGAATTGAACTCAGAACCCAGACGAATGTAGCGCATGATGGGAGTTTATATACCATTGGAAATCCTCGTTTTTTTCAGATTAAAATCTGAATTTTAATACATTGAGAACATGACTAGCGAGATTATAGTCAACAAAATAATGGTAATAACGATCAATCTGACATGCGAAAAAATTAATAAGGAAAGCGCGATAGAATCTACAGAATGGATCTAATAATGCTTCCTATAATTATTAGACGTAGATAAAAAATGTTTTCTTCTTCCTTATAATATACAGAAAACGATGACTAGGCAGCTAAAACGTTTCCTATCTATGTCAAAATCTAATGTAAAGCATTAAACAACTTTTATTAACTGTTACATAAATAAATATATGCTGCAGAAGGTATTCCCAATCCATATAACCCATATAAGCTAACAAATAAAGTCAATTATTCAACGAATAATATTCGGCAATAAACATAAATACATATATAATAAGTATAAGGTAAAATAAAAGATCTATCGAAGGAGAATACATAATAGTCGATATATGATCAACAATAAAGGGGATTTAATGATTTCTGGTCTTGCTTAGTACGCCACCTTTCCTCTCGANTTTCATTTAATTTAATTTCGAATTTAGTTTAGATTTAATTTAATGTTTAAATTCTTTATCCGGTACATAAAAAACATTAGCATTTGTATTAGTTAAAGTAAAGTAATAGAAACCATAATCTGGCTTGCGTCAAGATGAATAACCAACTGAAAGACGGCCGGTATGCTACCAAACACTCAACCGACACATTTGGCGCATTTTTATTTTTCGCATGTTCAGCTTCCATCAATCAAAAACGTTTCTCAATCCAAGGGAAAATCAAGACTTTGAGATAAACTAATTGAAAATACATCTTCCCCTTGCCAAGAGACAGCGGAATCGGAAGGGGGAGAAGATAAGGAAAAAGACTCTCCTGAAAAGTAGAAGAAAAATATCGCGAGGGAGGAAAACAGCCGTGAGAAAAAGAGGCAGAGAGTAGGGAAAACCGCAAGGAAGAAGGGAGGAAAGTGTCGATGCAGGCGTTCTACAGCGCCGGCCGATTACTCCCCCGCATCGGCGATTGCCATCTTACAGGCGCAAGCTTTATGGGAAGGGATAGCGTGGCAGATACCATCTTCCCCATGGGATTCGGAGACGACGGCTAAGGGAGATGAGAACGGAAAGAAAAAAGGGAACAGAGAGAAAACCAAAGATACAATGGAGGGAAAAGAGGAGAAACCACGAACCGCAGCTTCGGTTTACGCTACAGCAGTACCCGTTTGATGTGTGCAAAGGGAAGTTTTTCTAAAGCACATTTTTAAGAGGTTCTGAAGCAATTTTATCAAAATCGTTCGTTTTGCGATAATTTCATAAACGAGCAAGTTTTATTTAATCTACGAGTACTTATTCCAAGCTTGCCGGAGTAACTTTAACGTGTGAATAAAGAATCTACCTTAAGCTGTTGTGGAATAATTGGTCCTATAAAATGAAATGTGAACAAGAGCGAACCACTAGCCTTATCAACTGGAAAACACCACTGTCGAAATACGCATTTCTCAACTTTCAATCTCATCACAAACGCGGAATATATCAAACAACTTGGAAAATATTTTCATCTACTTCTTTAATGAACACAACAAGATTTTAGCGAGGTCTATATGATAGTTCCTCGGCAACTAAAAAACTATTCCTTTTCAATTGACTGGGAATAATGTAATCTGACCTAATAGTTAAGAAAACTTTGTACGAATAGAAAAATGGTAGTTTTAATAGTACTGGGAAGAGGATGAGCGGAAACCAACGAAAGAAGATAGGAAAAGAAATTCGCAGAGAAGGGAAAGAAAAGGAGGCGGCTCGGGTCTGTGTTGCAATCGCTCCTGTTCGAAGAGTGGGTGCACGTGTGGGTGTGGCGGTTGTGATGGGGAATCCGTAAAGGAAGCTTTTCAGTCTGAAGAGGAGTGGGGCAGTTAGAGTGTGTGAGGAAGTGGCAAATAAAAAGAAGGAAGTGCAAGAGAAATAGAGAGAGAAGAAAAGAACGTTGGACTGGAGAAAAGAGAAATAAAGATAAATCGTGGTTTCAGAGAGGAGTAAAAGAAAGAAGGTGATCTGGCTACCAAAAGAAAGAGAAAGACAAGCAAGTAGAGAGCACAAAACTGAAATAATATAAAAATTATTACTACATTCTAGTTATTCTATGTATAATACAGAATTAGATGTAACAAACTAAGAGTATTGGTACAAAATGGAGAAGAAAAACAAGCTGAACAATACAAAACCAGTTACGCACTCATCGGGAGAGAGGGCTGATAGTGTTCTGCCACTAATACTTCCCTAGGAGCCTTGTTCTAAAAAAAACTCCTTGAAAAATGCGTAAGAAATGTGCAAATTTCAACAAATAAACGTTTTTTGGAGCGTTAATAAAATATACAAGATCAATTTATAAGTATTCATTATCTATAATAGAAATTATAGTCATAATCGTAACTGCACAACCAACATTTTTAATATGAGCATGCAGATTAGGGCTTGGATACTTAAATCTTGCAAATAGGCCTAAATTCAAATGTGACAGCGATAAATAGAGAACTATGTGGAATTGTGTCTTATATGCAGGATATTTAAAACGCTCACATAACGAAAGTTATTTACGTAAGTTCTTCGAGGAGTAACAAAAGACCATTTAAATGGAATAATATGGATCGAATAAACAAAGAAAATTATTGTAGTATTTCAAATGGAAGTTAATGTCTTAATCATATCTTCTACAGTCCTAACTATCTCATGACAGAAATATCTTGAAGAAATTATGATAGAAATCTCTCGAAAGATGTAAAAATTAAAAGTGCCCTGAATCTGAACTTCCTTCAGCATTTTTCCATTTAATGGCGATTTTCTCAAAACAACCCTAAAGTGATACATACGATAGAATCGTTTCCATAAGTCTCGCTAAACAATTAGGGTAAAATGAAAATAGAAATCGATAAAAAAAAACGAATGGAAGAATATGGTTGGAGAAAGGGTAAAAGCAACAGAGGAGAGAGAAAGATAAAAAATGTCGATTATTTTCCATCCCTCGTCGGCTGCACATGAAGAGAGGTGGCGAGACGGGGGAGTACGAGGGAGATCACGAGAGCTTTCTTGGGAGAGGGACCATTATAAAACAGTGGGAGCACTTCCTATTTTAATGGCCAGGATCAAAAGGAAGTAGGAGGTAAAAAGGGCGAAAAGGGAAGAAAAGAGAGAGGGTGAAGGGTCGGCGCATTTAGAGGGGGAGGTTAAATGAGGGACTCGCGGGAGATTTCCTTCTGATGGCTGTCGCCAAGTCGAAGTTCATCTGGAAATTGACACTCATTCTCCGTCTATTCCTTAGTTGGAAAAGAGCATTTTCTGCTACGGTAATGCTATTTCGCGAACTGTTGTCTTCGCGCTCAGTGTAGAGAATGCCTAAAATGATAGAGAATGTTTTCTCTGAGGACTCGTTTATGAAAGGAGCTAACGAGTTTGGTCTATTACCCGAGATCGTTAAACACACTCTCATGGAGAGGAGACTATGCTAACTGGTATTGAATAACTATTTATGATACGGGGTACTCGATGGTAATGCCACCCGCGCATTCCTAATGATGCTTCTGAAGCTGCCATCCGTTAAAGATCGAGAGAGTTTTTTTCTAATTATTCGCGAGAGTACTGTATTTCATTAATAAGCTATACATAGGAATTAAAATTTTTATTTACTTTTTATATCATATTGCCCCCGCAAACATCCAATTACTAGACAATTACAGTGGTAGGCGTAAACAACAACAGCAGACGAACACACAACTATTTGTTGTGTGTGTTCCATCTTACCATTAACCATCTAACCACAACATCCGGAAATATCTGACTAGCTGGGACTCAAACCAGGGACCTTGAGGTTGGAGCACTAGCACAATAGTCACTCAGCCAACGCGGCCGGCAATACTTATACAAATATACACTATTACTCAAAAATATTTACTAAAAGTACATATATAATATGGCTATTATGAATATATGCATGTGGAATAATATAAATGTGGGCGTTATCTCTTAGCTAAGTGATAGAATTAATGCTTCCTAATACTACATAATTATCTAATATATATCCGATTGCTTTTCTTAAAAACAAAACTCTAGTCAATTCTCTTTATTTCGATTGCAACTCCTCGGAGGACTTATTTTGCGTAAACATTGAACGCTGACTTCAAGTTTTCAAGTAATATCCCTCCTTCACCAAAATATTGTAAACCTCCCTGATGTATTCTAATGCATATTAATTTTATTCCTATCATTACGTAAGTCCACCACCGCATAATTTTACTCCCACATTAGCGTTCTATTTCAGTAATTAATATTTGCAAAGCCAGGCACTGACTCTAAGAACGAAATACCACCTATTTTAGATTGCGAGAGAGAGAGAGAGAGAGAGATGATCTGTTAAATAATCGTCAACGAACGCGATATCCTCGATTCTCATTTTCTTCCTCGAATCTCATCAGTGCGAAAGCATCAACGTAAACTCGAATGCCAATAAACAGCTTCCGTATAAGAATTGGGAATTTTCATCGAGTCAAAAGACCCGATTTCAGATTTTCATATCTCTCCTAGGAGATTAAACGAGGAGGGAGTAGCAGTCGGTTTAGATACAGAGGGGGAGATAAAAGGAGGAGGGCAATCGTAGCTATCGAGCTATTAGAGAGAGAGAGGAGTAGGAGAGGGAGAGAAGACAGAGGGGAGGCAGTGGAGAGTATTCCGGTGGAAGTGGATTGTAGAGGGAAAATGCCGGTGGAGAGGGGCGGTTGAAGGAATAATGGCGTGAGAGGAATCGAGGGGTACGACGGCGAAATGGCATCGAGGGGTAGAGCGGAAGGGAAAAAAGAAAGGAGCAGCGATTAATAGATACATCTACGGCTCGCTTCTCAAGACACAAAGATTGGTGGGGTTACAGTTAAAGGAATCCATCATTCGGAAAAAAGAAGGAAAAGCCACTATCTGAAATGTTTTAGGGGTTTCGAGGCTACTCCACCAATCCTTTCTAACGCAACGCCCGATATTTCTTCCGCGAGACGAGATGGTGCGAGGGATAAGAATTTTTGGATAATAGATGAGTTTGTAATAAAATTTAAATCGTTCGGAAATATAAAAGCTTCCATTTAGCAATAAAACCATTACGTTTCATCCCGTAGCTACCGAATGGGCGATAAGAGGAACGTGATACAATTCTGTTGTAAAGAATGTAATTTCCACAGGCATATTAGCAACGATGACTATGTATTGTGGACTATTCTGTAATTTGAAGAAATAACATTCTTAGAATAACGGCGTTAGTTTCCCAAGTGCGGAAAGTATACGTAGCAATTCATTATTCAAGATAACCCAACCAACTGTAAATAAGTCGAATGTTGACAAAGAGTTGCTAAAATTACCATTTAACAACACCAATATTTAGGAAAACATACAATCTCTGTTTTCCTAAATATTGGTGGAATCTTAAATTTTAAACGTAATTCGGTACTATCATTATAACAAATTTCATTCTTCTAATCCATAAAACCCCACATCTTATTGAAGTTTTTAATACAATAAGAGACGGAACCTTCTTTATGCATGCAGACGAGAAAAATCATCAGGTTTTCTCATAATTCACTAAGCTATATATATGTTAAACCAAAGCATTCCGGAAGATAAGAAAGAAATATTTTGTTTGCTGAGAAAGAGTTAGCTAACTAACATCCTCACATCCCCCCATAGAAAATATCTGCACCGCTAACTCCCCAACTCCGCCCTACGTCCAGTAAATCTCTCTGGGAACACCACAAATCCTTCCTAGTCTCCTTTATCAAGAAGCAGCCCTCCCGGTAATCGAATCAGGCGCTATATTTCCCAAAAACTTCGCTCGATACCGTCAACAACTAAGACGGCAAACAAAAGCAGAAGGACGCAACAAGGAGCGCCACCCTCAGACGTCTACGAAAAACCGAATCTGAATGCAGCTCGCCTTCGCGCAGGGGCGAGAGAAAGAACCGACAGAAGACAAATAGATCGGACAGCGCTGAGATTGAACTGGAAATATTCCGAGAGTGTACGGAAAGAGGAGGGAGTGTCTGGGACGCAGGAGATGAGGGGGTTCAAGACGAGGGGAGGTCAACGGAAGGCAGATAAGGTATGAAGCGAGTCAGAAGGATAAGTGAGGGTGGGGGATGAGTACAATCGGCAAATGAGCGTAGACGATGGAGCCTTAAAAGACTTCACTGAGAGGAAGACGGAAGGCACCAATGGATCCGCACAAAGTGCTTCCTCAGTGGGGACAGATAGACCGATAAACATGGCCACTCTCATAGAGAAGGCTAATGGTAAGAATCGTCATCCTTCTTCTGGAGCTATGGAATTAGTGGAATGAGAGAATAGCCTTCTTCTATACAACCCTCTCAAGGGAGTGAGTAAACCTATTACTTGAGGCGCATTGATGAGTAATATGGCGCGATGAGTTTTAAGAGGGGGAGATAGGACGGGAAAAAGACGATCAGAAAGGAATGCAAGGGTTAGGGAAGTAAAACGGAAACAAGGCGCTCGTATGGAGGAAAGATAACGGGAAGTGCTGTAAGTAAAAATAAATTGAGAGTGTAAAGGGGCCCTTTGAAGATTTCTGGAAAAAATTCTAATAGGTGGAATCAAGGGTGGTCAGGAATTTTCACTCTAATGGAGCCTCGTAAAATACATTTAAAACGGTTATGGATAAAAAGTTAAACACATTGCTTGAAAGATAATAAATAGAATCTGTTGATACAAATTCTAATCATAATGAATTATTTCCCCTAATATGTTCTCTAGGAATGAGAATCATCTTTAAAGAAACAGACATTCACCGAAATTTACTGGTTACTAATTTTACTAGTTTTATTGCTATTCCTATATAACCCGTTCCCTTTACTGATTAATAAATAAATCGAACGTACGCAAATACATATGAATAGATAAAATTTCATCTCCCGATGCAATCAATTCATAGAAAAATTACATCTGCTACATATGCACCCTGTAAGCCGCCTTTTGGCGTACCACAAGGGTGCCTCATCATTTTTTCATAACTTATTAAGTAAATTAAGCACTGTATCTTCTAGAGATTCCCATCCTGCGTCCTAAAGCATCTGAGCAATACTGAGTAATTTTGTCGCAACATTTCTTCACGAAACGTATCACCTTTCATTGTACCTTTACTAATTCTTAGGAGGTTTTTTTCGAAATCCTATCTCGTAAATAAATATAAAATCATTCTTACTAACTGAGCTTCTATCGGCCCTTCTCCCATAGTTAGTAACTCTTCTTGCAATTCATTTTATGTTTCGGGCAAAGTAATAAGCATGGGACATTTTCTACCCTCCCATGTTTAATAGTCATACCGATTTAAGTACCTCCATTCCTCTCTTTTGGTGCTTCCTCTTTTTCTTTTATTCAGAACTTACCAGAGCGGGTACTTGGATATCCAAGTGGGCAACTCATTCAGCTTCTCTGAAAGTTGTCCCGGGTTCGATTCCCAGTGAGAGCTCATGTGCGAAATTAAATTATCGAATTACTTTTACCACTACCACTGCTACATCTACTTAGTAGATCTTTCAGTGATTGACTTCCGAGCCACCTCTATATTCTCCTGATAATAATGAGAATGCAATACCTACAGTTATCCTGACTATACAACGTGTTAATACTATGCTCTCTGTAACTTTCAAGAAGCTGGGTACATTCCAAGAAAGAATCGTACGTATCTAAAGAAAGAAAATATCATCTTAAGTATTCGAGTGTCCTCCTAACTATCCTCTTAAGTTGTGTATAGGTAAATATTTATTCAAGGTTTTGAAATTATTTTCTTATAATTTTCTTTCTGTATCTTTACGATACTTCATCATTGAGTTCATCGTTCTATCAAATGGAAAAATTTACCCTTAAGAAATCTACAGAAAAATAACATAAAATTGGTAGAGGATTATTTAAAATATTAGGCGAATTTGCTGTCCTTTTCTTCTTCATAATATTCACGTAGAAACGGCTTCAGTTTAATTAATGCTTTCCTAATTACCTTCATCTTATTTTTCGGCAGATTCTCCTTTCCCTTTGCTTCACAGCTACCTATCTACCCATTGCCCCACTTTTCCTTCCATTTTTACCTCATTTTATCTCCTCAACCTACCCACTGCCGGCGGCCCTCTCTCAATCTCTCCTACCCTTCATCTCTTAACGACCGTCCCCATCTTACCGCGATTCTATCACAACCATTTCCACACCTCCTGAAACCATCCAAGCCTGCGCCTTCACATTTTTTATTACGGTCACTCCCTTCATCTTCATTGGCTACCGCCCTTTACAGTCCATCCCAAACCCTCGCTTATATCCCTCATAAAGTGCGACGTTCCATCTCAAACAAAGTGTATTCAGGCTTTCCTCTCCCATGCATATCAGCTTTCTTAAGATTTAGACATTTCTGTTGAATTTTCCAATGGGAATGATATTGCTCTTTTTACACCAGCGAGCTTAGCCTCTCCTAAGAAACAAGTTTTATTGTTTTATTCCTTAGAATGATTTTCATGTCTCAAACTTAAAGTAGCCCTTGTATTTCAATTACTGGAAATATGAATTTTTTAAATTTGTAAATTCATATCCCATGATACTTATAAATTATTGATACACCTTAAAACCTTAAAAAAACGTATAATCAATTTCTATATGCTCATCAAAACTTACACGTTATTCATCATCAACAATAAAGACACCGAAGAAGGAAATATAATTTCTTAGGCATTTACGGGAGCAATATTTTACTACCACGCATTTTTATTGGATTTCATCTAAGCTAGACTTGATGGGTCTCTTGCACTGCGAAACTGCAAAAAGCTATCCTACAACTTCGCAATATGACACATTAAACACTTAGTAGTAATAAGAATTAAACATCGCTCCCTACGATGAGTACCTATAAACCAGTGGGCTTAACGTAGAATATCATCTTATCCCAAATAACTAAGCCTCGGATGCTATTTCATTACAAACATTCATTAAAACGACCTCCAAAACAACGGAAAATCAAACCCACTCGATATGGAAAGACAAAATCACTCCCCGATCTAAATGGAAGTTTTTCGAGAGTTTGTTTGCCTAGTCTAAAAAACCAATCACGGAAAACCAAATCCTCCCGCTTCTGAACCAATCAAAACTAGTGCCTCCGTGTTTGCGCAAGGCTTCCCGCTCAATCCGCCGTAATAATGCGAAACAAACCCCGTATCGAACTTCTCCCGGAAATCGACAATTTTTATGCATGCACCGTGAACGAGGGAGGCACACGCTTCACACATACAAACACACGCAGAATCTTTTTCAATTTCCTAAGAGGAAAATGACGTAAAGACTAGACATCCCATTATCTTCGGAAAGAAATATAGTTTTTTTCCCTTTCCCAACCCACGTCCATTATATTTACACAACCTCTCCCCATTCCCATATCCTCCTCCCTCTCCTCAATCTTCTGCCAACGAGGGAAAGATTCCCCACAAAACTTCCAGGAACCCCATTTTCGAATACCGACCCCATCCCGACCATCGTCTTCTTTGGACCCATCATTGTTATTCCCCACGCCCCCTGCTCCAACAGGGATGTCCCGGCCACTCTGCATCAACCCCTCCATAACCCACCGCTCTGCAGCCACCCTGCTGCAAACCTTTAATTAACTTCCACGGCGTCTTCCTCGACGTTCACTCCCCCCCCCACCCTAAGGCATATCCCTTCATATACCCCTTCTCTATTCAAGATACCTCGCTTCCACCCATTCCCATCCAGTTACGGTTCGAAGAAAGCCCCCGGGAAACGCTGGTGGGAGTTTATTTGTCCGATGAAGATGAGGTAGAAATTTGTAGGGCGCCTGCGAGAAGAATTGCGGTGCTAACGCAGGGTCCCTTGTCCTTGCAGAAAAGGGTAACTCAAGACGTGGAAGGGATCCCCGAAATCTCCTTGGCTATTGCTCTTTCTTCATCTCGTTCTCTAAACCCTTTTCAAACCTCACTCTCTATCCCTGCCGATTCCCTCGGAATCAATTCAAAATCACTTTCTCTCGGTTTCCCGCCCTATTGTCTCCTCTCCTAAATCCCTGGCGGTCCGAAGTGTCGCTTTCCCTATCTCCTCTACCTTGTTTTTAAGTCCGGCTCTCTGTCTCTCGGATTTCCTTTCTCCTTTTCCAACGCCTCTCTCTTTGTTTCTCTCTGAGGTTCGATCTCTAAACCCACCAAAGGCCGACCTCCGGCCTCCCCCCAGAATGCCTACCTATTGCGAAAGGTTTCGATTTCGTCGTTCGATATTAAAGAGAGGCGATCGGTTGTGTACATCGGAGCCAGCCAGGAAGACATTCGATCTCTTGGAGAGGCTATGAGATTTCTCAATAATAAAGAATCCCATCTCCGGAACGCAAAAACGCTTTAATGGAAATAAGAATACATTTTCACACGAGTTCTTCATGCTGAAAAGCAGTCAAAGCAAAAAAATCAACATCGTTATATAAGAGAAATTGTTAAATGATCGATAAGAACTACCGTTTCATTTTCAGGTGAGAGCGAATCAAAAATAATCAAGGAAGATAAAGAAATATAAAAACTGCGCGCATAAATTGACGTTAATCCTTGAAAATCGTGATTCGCCATTTATTGCCTGACTTGGTATACAGAATTTTAGTTCGATGGTAATGATATAAATTTGAGCAACGATATAGAGGAGAAGAAATGCTGAGCCGAGTTTAAGATTAAGTGTATCAACTCGAATCGGGTCTACGTGTAAATTAAACGGATAAAATCTGAAGATTATTATTTATCATCCCCTACGTTGTAGTTTGAATGAATATGTGAGATATGATAATGAATATAATACATATATGGATAAAATTACCAAGTTTTTGTATCGTATCTTAAACCGACTTATAGGTATTAAGATTCCTGTAAATTTAACGAATAGTAGCTGAAGATTAATAATACCAACGACAAAATTTAATAATTTTACTATGTATAATATGTAGCAAAAATCTCACTTTTTCAGCTGTTGAAAACCATAACGCGTCAGCCTCTGACAATGCGGTCATGACTAAGGATATATCAGAAACATGAGAGGCTACTACCAAATAACCAGTTGTAATGCCATCCATAGAATTTTCTACGCAGCGGTAACACTTTGAGTGCTTGCTAAGAGAAAAGTCTGGAGGAAACTAATTTACTTAAAAAATCTTTTAGAATATATGAGATAATAGAACACGGAATACTCAAAATTTAGCAGCCTATCTGAAATACTAATCGCCATTTTTGCGAAGGATGCATGATTGATGAGACTTTTAAAGAAAAGTAAATTAAATGCACCACGTAAATTCGAATATAAAGTAGGGTATGCTCAATCCTAGATAATAATGTAATCAATAAAATAATTTTGAGACACTATTCCTAGAGTTAACATTGAGGGGAAAATTCCCTCATTTTCACGGTAGAAAATAGATATTACCGCCAAAAAAATGTAGAATTCCTTAACAGAAAGCTTCGAGCCTCTTTGAACTAAGACGCGATTTACATTCAGAAGCCTTTCGCCTGAGAGGGAAAAAACACTTCATCATTTCCATCGCAGGGCGAATTTCCACTTATCATTTCAATGATTACAAAAACAAACCTTTCGACCATCCGAAGCGTGATGTTCCTTTTCGCCCACTCGCCACGCATCAGCGAAAACATCTACTTTCTGTTCAACTTCCTTATTTCTTTCGACCCCAACTTACGACTAAATGCCTCAATTTGCATCCTTGTTCGCTCTCGGATTATATTTTCAAGAGGTCACATAAGGACGTAAATTTCATCGCTGGACTCGGGAGATGGAGGGAGAAAAATGGAACAAAAAGACGCTGCCACGAAGGAACAATGGGCGAGAGAAAGGCACGAGGATAAAACCGACAAAAAATGAGCATAGCTCCTCGCCAACCCACGTCTGCATCCACCCGCGGAATTCCTTCCAAAACCGTATAGTTTCGGCTCTCCTGACACCTGGCATTTTAACTACCTTTACCGAACTATTCATTAAAAAGGCATTCTAAAAAGCGGTGATTTTCGTGGCGCTGGAGAGAGTTTTCCAGCCAGAGGTTGATCTCACCGACTTCACGTCTGCCTTCACTTCCTGCTTCAATACCACTACTAATCAGTCTATATCTTAATTTTTATTCTCATCAGTCCAAGCCTAATTTTTTATTTTATTCAATACCTTCTTTTTTCATGAATCTGTTTGTCTTAGGCTCCGTTTCTGCCATTCTGTTAGTTCCTCAGGATTAAGTCACACAGAAGAACTACATAATTAAAAGTTAAAAATACGTTTTCCAGAGATACTTGGCGGAATTACATAATAACGTTTAATATTAGGGAAAACATCAAGAGAAAAACTTTATTAAGGTATTCCACTGTCAACTTTCATTGGAAAGCATAATTTTTATTCTTGATATAAATCAGCAACTCAAACGAATTTTCCGGAGGAATATGCGTATCATTTTTTCCTGAAACGCTTTTACGCTTCTTAGTAATAAATACTTTTTATGCTTCTCTTAATTACCCCTGAAACAATCGTCATTAAATGTGCATCTCCTCTTGACATCATCTATGTCAGTGCACAAAACCTGCTCTTATACAGGATTCACTTCTGTCGTGAATCAAAATCCCTAGGCGGATTAGACTTCACATTTCTAAACTTCATATTTGCAATAGCAGGTGTGTACATCGAGACAAAAAGAAGAAGAAAATAACACATGTTACAAAAGAAATATATTGAAATTACAAATTCTGAGTGAAAGATGTAATAATTCTCGTCAAATAAAGCGTGAAAGTATTATAAAACGAGAAGCTTACAATGCTACAGGAAAGTACGACCCTCCTAGAACTTAGAATCACCGAGTGAGAGTAACAGCTCCACTATACCCTGAATTCAATCCTCAGGCACTTAATTTCCATTTAACCTAGATATAGTTTATTTCTTCCTTTTAAAAACTCATTAAAATTTCTCTATCATACATCTATATACCTCTCACCTACTTCTATCTGCCTCCATTCTACCTCCGAGAGTTCCGCCTCCCCTTAGACACTCATACACATTTCCTCATCCATTCCTCTTCCTCATTTCTCACACCCTTAAACCGCAAAGTTGCGAAAGCGAATAAAACGAGGATTCACCGCAAGCGCGCGAGATAGAGCAATGGGCGGAGGAATAGGGAGAAAATGGAAATGGCTACATGGAATGGGAGAGGGAAGGCAGTTGATGTACGACCAAACAGAATTCCGGCAGAGGGAAACACTGTCCCTTGGTTTTCCGAGATTGTAAAATTCCGATCCGCATGACTGGTTCAAGAACAGAGGAGAACCAACTGCAAAAACATTGAAGAAGAGAAAGCTCTTACGAGGCGGCTGTAGGAATTCACGCACGCACGTGAATCGAAATGCTTCCCTTCGGGTTACGGATACGTGCAGCAATTGGCAAGGTAAATGAGTGAGGTCACCAGAGAGGCACCTTTCCAATCTTTCAAAATAATCCCTTGCATACGGAGTAAAATAACGGAAATGGACCATCTCCGGCAGCATGTTAATATCACGTTCACCAAGGAATATCCTCTATGAGCTTGGAAATTGATCATGAATATATATAATCTTAGTCGTAGGAAGACTAGTTTGTGATGAATCTGCTGTTGTTTAAAACTACTTTCGTGGATCTAATCAACCATGCAATGAAAAGGCAACGACCTAAGCTCGTAGGAGCCACTGGAATCTATTGCGGACTATATTGCGAAAGTCACGCTGACATTGTCATCTGGGATGGGAAAGAAAGATACTTGTCTTTTCCGTGATAGCTGTACCACTCTAAATACCACGGTGCTCTTGTACGAGAGGTACGGCATCTATCATTCGTTTTGTGTAAAGCTATTTAAAGCCTCAACGATTACACGCTCAACAGTTCACTGGATTTTAAGATTTTAAATCGGTACAAAGGGATTCTTATTTTCTTATGCACAGCGGAATTTACTGTGTAAAAACTGATAATAAAATATTGTCATGGCTACTTATTTCCTTCTCCATAATGATTTTCTATCCTTCCCAAGTACATTTTAGGGCCAATTTAAAATCACTACATAACTTGCCTTCATTTATCACAATGAAATCTCCAGAAAATAGCAATAACACGCTTTCACAGTAGTCATACACAACCCAAATGTAGAACCCTAAAAATCACATTAATACCACACACAACGCGCGTTCACAATGACGAGCCTTTTCTTCGCTTTCCATTCTGTAGCAATCATTCCAAAGCAAACATGCAAAAGCCCTTCTCTGCCCACATTTCCTTCCTTAACCTCGGAGCAAACTATTTTCCCAACTATTGCCATCTCCCGTTGTCCACTCTTATCGCCCTTCCACCGAGAGAATATTTGTTCTACCTCCGGACAACATTTACCCGATGCTGTTATTCTATCCAGAGCGGACCATCCTATTCATTCCGCGGGAGCCCTTCTCCCACGGGACGCTATCTTCCCGAGGCGCATCTGTCGTGTTCACTCCCCTCTTCTCTTCCCGAAGGCCTTTTGTCTCATCGGCGGACGCTTTCAGCTGACCAACAGAACGAGATGACCGCCCATTGTACTAACGGAGGGGATTTCCATTATATAACTCACCTCTAGGGTGTAGTATATTAATAGTAATTCGTCCGAATCAATTAAAGGAAGGGCAAAGGGTTATCAAGATTCATGAATTCATACTGGTTTTGGTGGCGTCAGATAGGGATTGATTCAGCCTCGCCATTTGAAATGATTTATTTATCCTTCCGACAAGATGGGTTCTGCTTTATGTACAATGAATAACTAGTCTAATTTGATGGGTGATGAAGGGAGCAATATGAAAGCTACTAAAAACAAATTTTAATTTTCCTAGAAGCTTAAAACAAGGGAACGCCAATTAATATATTAAATTAAATTAAATCAATCTAATTAATATAATTAATTAATTAAAATGACTAATTTTTCTTCGATTTTCTATTTCTCATATTTTTTACTTTTTAAATAACCTTTATCGTTCTCATGGCATAAACGCTACGGAAGTATATAATGTACAACAGTAAAATAAATACATCTTTCTTTCATGAAAGGCATTGAAACTGCACTTCTATTATCCATTTATTATGTACCATCATCCACTCAATCAGAATTTAATTTTCTTCGTGTTTCATGAATACAGAAAAGATTTTTATAGGTTTTAAAGGCTTGCCTTAAAGTTCAAGACCAAAAAAATAGCAACTTTTAAATAGTTTCGATCGCATCGCATTGAGAATCAGAGAAATTGATTTTATCAAATCAAAACAACCACATTATATGGTCTTCAGTTTCTGTACCTAATTGATAAATATAATGACAAAAACCAGTCGTACCGTCTTTGCCATCAGTAAAGGCATTATTTAAGTTAAGGTATTACATAATAAAAGAAATTCAAAGGATATGAAATTTGACAGAGGTACTTTCAAAATCACGAAACCAAGATCCAAAATTAAAGCCACCTACAACGTCTCATATACGTACCTGAAGTTTAAATTTATCTTAAAAAATAAACTTTTGGATCATTTCAGGGAAATTACCAATTATTAACGATACAACGTTGCGCCCATTAAACGGAAAACACGGACGCAGACAGCGATGCTTCACCGATGGATTACGTCCTCCGCATATCTCGTTACATTTACATCCTTTTAGCCGGTATCTCATTAAAACTAATACTCAATACCTTGGTATAGGAAATCTTGCATTACTACGTAGAACCAATATCCCCCAGAGACCGATATCCGGAAGAGATAGTGCCCGAAGCGCAATCTTCGACATCGTCGCTAAGGAAACAAAATAACATAAATGAATTTCAATTCCTATGGACCCATTTCCCTGAAAATGTTTTCCTTCTACGAAAAGAGGAGGGCGATGGGAAAGCTGGGGAAATGAAAAGAAAGGTAAGGAGGGGGAATATGCACACAGATAACCAACTCACCCTAAGGGGAATGGGCGGGAAGGGAGGGCTTTCTGGGAGAAGGAAACGCCGCAACGAAAATTTTCTCTCGATGCCTGAATGTCCAAGAAAAATTGGAAAGGAGACAAGAAGCTGCGAAAAGAGGGGAAGAAGAGGCGCATCCACGATTATTGATAGGAAGAGGAGGAATGAGGTTCTGAAGGATAAGTGGAAAGGACCAAGGGTCGGAAGGGCAGTAGGCTGTGTTTGCTTTGGTGAGATTGGTATCCAATCAGCGATAACTTCGAGAATAGGTCGAAAAAGGAATATTCTTAACGTGAGGGAGGTTTATAGGAGGGAGAGGATAATAACAGCTGAGCATAAAAAGGAAACGAGTTTTGGTAGCCGAAAACAGGAATGGATACGCTAGAGAACGGAAAGATTCATCCGGTATGAATAGTGACGAAAGGGTGAACGGAAAGCTCTTAAGGGGAGATTTGAGATACGATGACGGAAAGAGGCTTGACAGATGGATGAACGGAGGCTGAACATCATGTAGGTTTGAGAAAATATGTCCATAAAGAACATATGGGCCACAGTATATTGGCATGAGTAACCATTTGAGAAAATATACATCAATTTTCATAAATTTATGAGATTTCTCTCGTTTTGTTTTTATACCGAATATGATGTAGGAAGAAAAACAATCCGATAATGAGCTTAAGACACAATACATATAGAATGGGAGTCACAAAAACGTAATAGGAAATAACATTAGCACTTTCACTTCCTATCCGAAAGATATATCCCTATTTAACTTTTTTTCTTTTTCTAGAGAAATTTTCAAAGTGAGTCATGGTTAAGATAAAATCTATAATTGTGGACTATGGCATACGGCGTACTTTCAATAAGAGGAATCAGAAGATTAAAAAATTCAATAAACAAAATTCAATCCTTATCGATGAAGCTTGATAACAAAATAATCTAATGCTACCTAAACCATTTTATGACCCATCTAAGAATAAAGCCAAAAAGTAATAAAAAAATGACACTAATAAATATGTAATGTCCACAGATCATTTATTTGAAACGGCCTTGGATTCGGTTTGGAGGAACATCATTATCAGGTGCGATGATTACATCTAATTAAGGCTTAACTCCACACCGAAACTCCACACATGGTCGCTTCTATGAAGTAATCTGGGGGTAGTAATTATTAGTTTTCTTTATTACCTATTGTTGTTATACCAAATTTTACTTCGTAAGACCATAAATAATGGAGAGGTACGATACAGTAATTGTTTTTACAGGAAGCCCAAGAAAGAGAAATTCTACTATTGTGGATCAAAGTAACGGTAACATCTGCTAAGGGTGGAATGAAATATAATAGAATCGGGATAACGGACCTCCGGTAAAGACAGAGGGTGATGTCAAGTACGACAGAGTTACAGAAGCAAGAGGTAGAGGAGATGAAAGAAGAGGGTAGGCGATAGTCCAAAAAGGGAAGTTGAATGAGGCATGTCAAGATAGAAAGGACTTCAGTGAGTGCCGAAAACGTTCAGAAAATATCGCGAGAGCAGTTCCGGAAAGAAAATAAGCCACTCGCGAGAGAAGAAAGGTAAATACTCGGAGGAGAACAAAAGAAGTAAGATTAAAGGGAAGGAGAGAGGGGAAAGAGGTTTCGAATGTTTGAGGACTGAGTGAACGGGGGAGGAAGATTAGAGGCGATTCGAGAATAAAAGAATTTTGCCGCTTGGTTTGCAGCTTAGGCTTTGGAAAATGAAGTAGAAAATGGAGAAATGAATGGAATGATGGAATGGAAAATGGAATATATAATTCACAGAATTTATTGTCTATGAAATAACTTTCGTCGTATGAGTTAACTCGAAAAAGAGATTATTTGCGAAAAAATACTACACGACTGTAAATCTCGTTCATAAAGAGATTTTTCCATATGTCAGATTGAGCCTTGTTTTCATATACTCCTTTCACGAATCAAATACATAATTAAAATGTGAGTAAGTATTACAACACTTAATAGGGAATTCCTTTGCCGGAAACATCTTATTTGAGGAATTTACTTTCAAATTAACATCAGCAGAGAAAAATATATCAATTAAGAAACTCATAATTGCAAATAACGAGAAAAATATTGCAAAAAAATTACAAAGAATATATTGCAAATATATTATAAACATGCCGATACAGATATCTACACAGAAAGATGAATCATGCGTTGATGTAAATAATTTAAGGCAAACGATTTGTTACGAAATCCGTTTAGATTTTTTTAGACAATATCATCAAATTTAAAAATTTTGCGAAGGAATTTTCTATTACAATAAATAATAACTCATATCGTAGCTATTCAGAGAGGTTTTCTTGAGTAAGTATGAACTACGCTGAACTAACAAGTCTATGGATAGACCCTCACGTTCTAGTGGTTAAATGTATCATACTTTTTCTCTTTAACTCACATCAAAATTTGAACACGCTAGAAGTCACAATTAAGCTCATTTATCTTTAGAAATAAATGCTGAAATAACCGATACATATTTCGTGGCATTAAAAAGTGCTGCAATCCTGAATCTTAAAATGATATTCTTTTTTTCCTATATCAGGCGAAGTAAAAGAAACAAAATACACATGGAACCTAATTTAGGCAACATGCTGACGGCAATCTTCCCTTCATCTCTAGGACAACGGAAAGTAGAGTGAAGGAACAAGAAACCACGTTGAGACCCAGACTCGAAAGCAAGGCTCTCCAGCGAACCTAATAGAGGCGAAGTATTCGGACAATCTAAGCAAATTAAGCTAGCGGCTAGAAATTTTATGCGTAATCAGGCTGCCAAATTGCTCTGAAACGAGATTAGGAGGGAATTAGGAGAAGCGGAGGAGAACACAAGGAGAAAGGGAGTGAAAGAATGAGATGAACACCATTCGGCGGAGAGGAGCAGTTTTTCCCTGGGAAAGATTCCGTGTAATTAAGACGCCCTCTATAACCCGCCTCCCACTTTCCCGCACATTATCCCTTTTTATGAGACGCCAGAGTGTGTTTTGAAAACCGGGAATGATACGTTTCCCTTCGCGCCACGCCCCGCGGGTTTACGCCCCGAGGATTGTCATCCCTTTTTCCGCTCCCGTGGGTCTACATCCCCCGCGTCTTGCGATAAGCTGACTGCATCGTCAAAAAACCGCACGTCGTCTTCAACTTTATTCCCGGCTGCAGTTTTATTAGCCGTGCGAAAAATTTTCAGCGCTCTTGCTCGTGTTAGTGCGAGTTGTCTCCGCCACTTTCCGGGGAGTTTAATGAGCGAATCGGAATAAAAACCTTCTGCGTTAATTTTCTTTTCAGGTTTTCCTGAAAATATTATAGGTGTAGTCTGGAATTCTCGTGCCACTTACCGGCGTTGCGGATGGTCTCTTTTTCTCTCAGCGTGAGCTTGAGGATTGCGAGAAAAAGTCTCTTTATTATAACTTCTGAACCTTAACGAAGGATATTAAAGGCGGAAACAAACGGTGCGAATGTTAAGTTTACATTTTTAAGTAATTACTTACGAAGGTTGTAGACATGTTTCAAGCTTTCGGATTTAGCCCTTCCGAAACCGTAATAGAGAAGGTGGCTAGGGAAATGATATCCTCGGTAGTGAACTCGTTAACTGCTATGACTAGTTTTGGCATATTTCGAAGGAGTAAGGCTCATCATGCCTTTAATACGTCATTGTGAAACATTGCACAGATATATTCAAAGATATTGATCAAAATTAATTTTTATTTTTTCTCGGCATTCCTTGTAATGGTCTAACTCATAAATTCTCAGGAAATATTTGATTTGAGATGAATGTATTTATTGTAATTTTAAAATTAAAAATGTACACTCCTAATTATATAATATATGTCACAGAAAAAAATCATCTACATCTACTAAAGTGCCCTACAAGCCGCTTTTCGACATGTGGCAGAGGGGTTTTTTCACGTGGAAGTCTTAACGATGTATGAAATTAATTTTTGTTAGGAATATTCCTGTAAACTATCTTTATAATTTAAAACAGATTCCAGTACCTCGTCACCTACACTTCCATCAGATAAGGAATAATACAAATAATAATATACTTTAAGCAATGGGAAAATTCTATGAAAGCCTATGATTGTATGGCTATCCTGACGTTCGCACCTTGTAAAATATTAGTGGTTGAATATAGAATATTATAGATGTAATATAAAATATTAATATTTATAAAATAAATATTGATATTCCTAATTATGATATAAATATAAAATTACTCAAAACCTTAGATCGAGGATATTTAAAGGTATAAAGAAACTAGATTGAGTTACTCGCAGAAGTTTAACAAAAAATATCGAAGGAAACGGTTTTATAACGTCCAATGGAAGTACATGAACTCACAGCGAAAGTTAAGCGATGTAGAGCGAAAGTTTGCAGATGAACGGACGATTATTCTTAATCACTATTTGACAACGATATTCCTAAACTCGCGTAAAGGATCATCGAGGAGATCCTAATCCACGTGATTGCGCCGTAAGAGACCAGAGGATAGTAGATGAATGTTGTCCTCTTTGTGAAATCGGAAACCCTCTTAAATCACATTGCTTCTTTTCCAGAAGATAGATGGCGCTAGTCGTTAGATGGAAGCTTATCCGCAAAAACCGTTTTCCTTTTCACAAAGTCTTCACTTTTCTGCCTCCCTCCCCAATTCCCTGGTCATCAGTCATTCTCAGCGAACAGTATTATTTTTCCATTGTTTTATCGACTGCGGTGTGGAGATTTATTCCTCCTTACTGCTTTATTTTTCTCAAGGGGGAAAATAAATTAGCATGATTAATTTAAAGAAACATTTCTGTTAATAATCATATCAGCATACTCATGGTAGTACCATGAATATATTAAGTCTTGCGATCGTAAAATTAATATCTTTATGTATATGTAAGTGTAAGATATTATACTATATTACTCATAGTGAAACTAATATATTTTCCTATAAGTAGAGCTTCTGGATAGGCAAGTGGGTAGTGCTTGAGTGAAGCAAAAATACTACTTTTCCTAGAGACTCACACCAGTAGTGGTAACGTTAAAATACTACAATTTAATCAAATTTCCGCGGAGATGACATAATCCAGAAGTTATTTCTAGGTAAATCCAAATATTTTGCAGCAATACCGATTCATCTTAAATTAATTACTGGAAATATAAATATGCAATCTGGGAAAATGTTTGCCCTAACTTTGCTAAAAATGTTCGAAACATCCTTGAAAGGGTTACGCTAAGTGAAATGTGAAAAAGGAATGAACATGGTTGATTTCGTCACTTATTGGTAAATCTGTTGGCAACGTAATGGTTTCTTACAATATCTCTCCTATTGTTTTAGTTTCAAACAAGAGATAATGTAATGAAGGGACAATGCAAAATAACACCTTTCAATAAACTAATCCTTAGTTTCGCGTCGCGTTGTCGAATTATGATATGAGGATTGCATAACAGACAAATATCTTCTTCCGCGGATGAATAGTAGCATCCTGGGAAGGCTTATTATGATCTTATTTTCTATACCTCTGTATTGTGTGCTTTATTTGGGCAAGGCTCAAATAGGAAAATCTCAGCCAGGGATGGACAGGGACGCTTGAGCGCATCACTGACCGCAAAACCTCCCTGCATCGATCCAACGGTTATTACTCCCCAAAAAGAAAAAGGGAACGATCCAGTGAAAAACCGCTTCATGTCCCGACAACAAACAGCTTCTGGGCTGCGAGGATGACCAAGAGGCAGGAACGAAGAGACGACCCGCGATCTAATCCCACAGTTTCATTTGCTCCCTTTTACCTCGCTATTGTCCATTGGGGATTATGCTCCAGAATCACCTTTGAGAGAACCATCTCCGAAGAGATAATTAGCTTTGCGTTTGATCGCGACCACTTCCCGTCAGTGCGAGACGAGGAATTCCTGGTCCTCATTTCCGGAGATCCATGATGTTAATGACCCATCACGTACGCTGGATGGACTTGGAGGAGGGATAGAGAGAGTGGGAAGTAAGTGGAGAGAGAAAGGATTTGAAAATGAGGGAGAGGAAGACGAGAATAGAAGGAAAAGATAAAAGTGAGAAGTGAAGGGAGAAAGAAAAGAAAGCCAGCAAGGAATGAAAACGAGTAGAAATGTATCGCTTTACCAATAAGTACTCATGAATATACATGATTATATACCTATTGTATTTTCATTATAACATTCACTTTTAATAATCTGCCAATTTTTACTGCATTGACGATCCGAAGGTTAAAGTTGCGAACATTAAAACTTAAATATAAACCTGGTGGCAATCTTTAAATAACAAAATTTACATAAAATCGTGCAGAATGCTTACGTTCGAAAAAGCAATTGAGTGATGACTAAAGAGAGCATGCACACAAACGGGCTCTAATTATCCCTAAAATCGATACACATTAGCCATTCATTACAAAATACATGATAACCTAATCATGAAATTTTGAATTGAGTTAATTATCAACTCCTAAATTACAAGAGAAATAGAGGATTCAATTCACAATAGATTCGTCGCCCATAAAATATTTCTGTAAAGACGAGGAACATGGCAGGAAACGATGACTAAAATGTCTAAAAAGCAGAATTTCA
Organism: Ladona fulva; assembly: GCA_000376725.2. Classification (NCBI taxonomy): domain Eukaryota; kingdom Metazoa; phylum Arthropoda; class Insecta; order Odonata; family Libellulidae; genus Ladona; species Ladona fulva. The sequence goes on along the minus strand of KZ308400.1, from coordinate 332,193 downwards.
TGCTACAGAAAGTTTTAAGACAGAAATCATCGTTTAATTACGTAGGATGAATACGGCAGAAATGGACGATGTAACTGATAACGCTAATTAAATATAAAGAGAGAATTGGAAGATTCAGAGGCGGAAGAAAGTAGAACGATATCGACGGAAGCTAAACAAAGGGGAAAAGAGAGCGCTTAAAAAGTGTTTCTAAGGGAATGGGGAAAGAGATGGCATGAGATAGTGAGTGGATGGAGAGAAAAAAACGACATTAGATAGATAAGAGAAACGACAAGCACTGCCCCATTTGAAATGACGCCTCGCAGCCCTCTCGGTGTTAAAATAAAAATTACCTTGGACACATGGCCAATGGATGAATGACTGTTAAGGAAAGAAGAAGAAGGAAAGCCTCAAAACAACGAAAATATAAAAGGTAAGAGTAAAGGATGTATAAGGCGAACTTTAAATTATAGTTCGCTAAGGCCATTTCTACCACTCCACCGGTGGAATAAAATAAAGAATAAATGCTAAGATGTTATGAGAAAAGAGAATAAGAAATAACGAATTATATGATCAAGGAACAAAGAAGACTGAGAGAGCAATAAGAATAACAAGTAAAAATATGCAAAGAAATAGGTTGATTAAAAACGACTTGATCTTGAAAAAATACGGTGTCTGTGAATTATACGAATAACGCAAGAGGAATAGCCTGAGAGATGTTTGTGAGGCAGTGATTAAATGAGAAATGGTAATGAATACAAAATTACAATGAAATGAAAAGGCTAAAAAGTGAAAAAATAGCTCTATATAGGGAGTGATGACAAGATTCTAAAGATCGCAGCGGAATATATCAATGAAAATCGTACAAAAATAAATTAAACAGAGTGAATGTGACACTAGTTCTTCGTGACCTTTCGTCAATCTTAAAGCCTTAGTACTTGAATTTTCGTTTTCTTTCTACGTAGAAATAAAAAATAGTCAAGTTTAAAACACATTATGGCAGGAATTTTTACGGAACTAGAGCAAAGCAATTTTAACAGCCTCAACCGAAGACCTAAATTCTTTCATGAAGCAATTCAGTTACTTTAACGGCCAATTAATCTTCGCTTTAAAAGTTCATAACAGAATAGCATTTTAAATTCATCAACAAAAGCGAAACGAGCATAGCAAATTAAAGTTCGTTTATTCTGAAAATTGGCAGAATGTGTAAGATGCGTCTTCACAAAGAACGAATTCAAATATAGGATTTAATAATGCGTGAAAACAGAGAAGATGTGCTACAAAAATTAGCAATCATGTGCAAAACGGTGACCGAGCGATAAAATACATTCAATGCGCTTTTCTGAAAATCAAATAAATAAGGTCAAAACTTTCGCATAAATTATGAATTTGTATTTAAGCGTTCTCACAGTATTCAGCCACGCGTTATACTCGTATAACTAGAATAGCCTGAAATAATATAATTACGGCAGCATTGAAAAACGTAATGAGATAAAGAACAAAGTATTTCTGTCCAAACCAAATGTATTTTTGGAGGAGAAAAACGTGACGAAAATGGTATCCGAGTCACCATCACATGAAAACGCACTGTAGCAACGATAATGAGACGTGGACGGTAGTAATGAAAGCTCTTTTGAAACGGAAAGTGGATTTGGAAATGAAAGTAGTGGATTAATAGAGGGGGAAAGTTTTAATTATAGCGAAGGCGAGCTTGAATCACAGTTCCAAACGTCCAAAAAGCTTACAGATAGACTCAGATTTTCGTCTCTCTCTTCCTCCTCTTGCTAATGTAGCAGTGGTTTTGTCTGACGTCGTAATTATCGACGCGGATTATACAGTTACTATTATAATCCTCACCCCTCGGAAGTGGTACTGTGGAAATCCGGACTCAGGCCAAAGTCTGGATTAGCAATATCCCTTTCTTAACCTCGGGACTCAAAAATAGCCGCAACAGAAAATTTATGAATCCCCGACTTCAACTTCATCGCGGAATAAAGGTTCCGAAAAAAGAAACATTAACGGTCGCTAAATTTGAAACGGGAGAGGGGGAACTGCTCAGTATTTTCGATGTTCCTATTTTTCAACGACGCTCGTCCCGCCACTGCGGAGTAATAAATAATTACGCTGACTCACCCCGTGGCGTCGATATGGTTAATGATCGTTCGCGAAAATTTCGAGATAAGGAGAAGAGCGAGCATCAATCAGGGGTGATACAAATTAAATCGAGGATTTTGATGCGTTTTTAAATAGACCGTAAAAAGTCCTTTACGAATAACTATCAATTAGCGAGTTATGTCCCAGTTCGTTGCATTATTAATGTCTTCTACCATTTATCACAGTCGTTGGCGACGTTTTTAGGAATGACGTCAGATTCCGTTACAGTTCATAAACCTTCTCTATTTCAATATTTTTAACATTATTGACATCTTACTTGGAGTTTCTTTTCTGGAAAATTTTCCACCCACCATTCGTGTTATTATAAACAAATATATTAAACTTTGACAAAGAGGGAAACTTAAACTATGTTTTAAGAATAATTAAATTTCTGCTGCAGATCCCTTCCAAAATAACGGCCAATTGATGCAAGGACTGAATATTCGTTTGCAGGCTGTTGGCAATAACATCACCATGATTGCATGCATATAAATAAAATATTTCTGTTTTCGCCATTCGATGCTTAAAAGATGTTGCTATACTTGCATACATTCCTTGTTAGGTTCATGCAAACCATAATGGAGAAATAAATTAGAGAACTAAAAGTCTATCCCTTTCGTTGTAGTGGTACTCGGCAATAAGAAGTGATACAAAAATCTTCTGGGACATAATTTTAACTTAATATTTTATCTTCGAATCCAGGTACTTTCCAAGTGCGTAAGTTTCACACAATTTCCGTAATCGTGTATTTGAGCAACATGCCCAATGTATTGCGCAGCAAATAGATCGAAAGAGCTTCGGCCTAGGTTCGAAACCACCACTCTACTACTTCCCTTCCTCCTCTCCTCACACACGACCATCATAACGGAAGAAAGGGACTAAGAAGAAAGGATATTTTCTGAGGTTCTGAAATGGCTAGTTTAAACGATATCAAATCCCCTTAAAGGAGAAATCATATCGAAGGCTTTAAAATTATTTTAATCTACAGAGTGTAATCATCTCAAGAAACTGACTTCATAAAAATGCAACGATTAACATAAATAATTACTCCGGAGAAAACTTGAGTATGAATGAGCATGACTAACGGAAACTGGAAAATCAATGACGAACCCGTTAATGAGAAACAAAGTGGAAAATTTTGGCACGTAATACTGATAACTTGTTAGCGAAATGAAAAGTAAAATTTTGACACTGATAATAAGGTGAAAAGAATCTTGTACCGAGGAATATTAGAGATAATAAACGTTAATATTAATTTAAGCTGATTAATTCTAAATATGAATTATTTAGCACATTGCAAAGTAAGCTTCGCTCTCCTGCAAAATATTTCCCCTTCGAACATTGAGGTATTTTCTTACAAATCCAATACGTCTACTAAAATCATAATTATGCTCGAAAAAATTACGAAAGCCATTACTTTTCCAACAAGCACGTAGGTTAAGCCTCCCCCGTCATACATTTTCAAAAACTTCTGATTTTTTAGCAAGTTTTTCCCTCGGAAACAATAATCAAAGCTACCACTTCACCCAGAAATGGCTTCCTTGAAAGCACGCCGTAACGAGACGAGCTATGAACGGATTCCCACAGGAAAAGAGTTGCGTGCGCTTTCAAACTCGTTGTGAACCGGCGGAAGCGCCCATCGCTCACAGAGCGCGGATTCTGCGGTGGAACTCCATCCGCTAACACTCGTTAACTTCCTCGCGACTACTCCACGCTTTCCCTGCCTTTTCCCCGAACGAAATGCACTTAACGGGTCAATAAGGGTTGATTTCCACCCGTTTTCTCTCTCTCTCGAACGCGTCGCGGTTTCCCCATGCACTACTGCAGTTGCAACTCAAGGAGGTCGCTTCCGGGCTGCACATCGACGACTGCGAAATGAACGATGCCCTCGCGCACTCGACCCTATTTAACTACTCCATTCTATCTAGATCGAAATTCTCCCATTCCGCGGGCTTAATTCCACCTTTTTTTTAGCGCCGGGTATTGATTCCTTCGTTTCAATAAAGGGAAAGAATTCGTTCGTCGAATAGGCTAATTCCGCAGGTCTGGTGCGTACATTATAAAATGTTACTTTAAAACATATGATTATAATTTAACCAACGTAAAAGAGACTAGTTGTAATGAAACGAAGACAGAGTTTATGATCTAATTAAAAGCCAACTTTGTCAATTCCATGAAATTTGCCATTTATTTCATCCTTAAACTTCCTTGCAAAGCCATTTACCAGTACGACGACAGTAAAAGTAGTAATTCTGTATGTAATACGAACTAACAAAATAAAATCAGCAGTACATCTTAAAGGTAAGAGCTTATTTGTGAATATAAATTTTAACTGACCACACGAAAAGCAATTCATCTTATTTTCTGAAGAAAAACTCAAATATAAACTAAAAATGCCTGAAATTTTTCAAATTCTCCTAAAGCTACAGTGAATCATAAAAAATCTAATTCCAATGCCAATTAAATCGTCACATTCAAATGCCAATTCTGATTAAATAGATCAACAAATCTTTTCTATGGGGTGATTTACTTCAAGGATCCAAAACATAAAATTTAAATTAAGCCAAATATAAATCCTTAACGGAAAACACAATTTTTAAAATTCCTGAAAGCTTTAATTGAACTGTGACGCAAATTCCCCTGAATAAAACATCTTCAAGAGTTCAATGTATCTTGTCTGGGACATAGGAATATATTGCAATGAATGAAAATATTTACTGGTGGAATGATTGAATAATTTCCAGCTTATCGACAGTATGACAAATGTCGCACTTATCCGATAAAGTGTTTACAGTTACAAAAGGATATCGTCGATCGTTTGGACGCCATTACTGAGAATGTTTAAACACGACGCTGCTTCGTTTATCCATTTAGAACGAAACTGCTAATGGGAATTCGATGCGTAAAATTTGTTTACGTTCAAACAATTTAGGAAAGTTCCTTCGACCCTGTAAGGCCGACTTCAAGGACGAGAGTCCGGGATGAAAGCGTGACGGATGTAAAATGAATAGCGAAAAAATCAAACAAAATTCTGCCACGCACGCGAATGTCCGCACATGCGCATTAGACTGCCCGTAAGATAAATGGGTAGGTTTAACAACGGCGGGACTAATTGCAAATGAGTGGTATAATTATGAGCATTGAAGGGGACCTTGAATAAATAAGATTTTATTAGCTGAGTCCCCGGGCTGGTAAAAATTTTTTATAGGTCCAAAATTAAAATAAAAAATCATTTCGTTCTAACCTCTATCCATTACTCCCGCAGAGATGAGTAAGATTTATTCTTTGAGGCTCGATGACTAAGCACTTCATTGAGGTTTAACCACAAGAAAGGCGATTAATCACCCTGATTACTCGAGGGACACAACATTTAATAGCTGATTTTTCGAAGCCAGTCCTTTTCGAAGCATGATTACCTATATATTTTAAGTTCCTACAGAAAAGATTACAACTTCCAATATGCATTAGTGGTATTGAAAATAAACAGTTATTACTGTTACGGAAATTATCCCCAGGCGATATATTCAATATCCACTCTGGAATGCTACTTATTTTTTCTGGAGTGTGTACCGTATCAAAACCAATCGATGGATTTTTTTAGGACTCTCATTGTTTTCTTAGGAGAATCAAAATAAATACTTTTCCAATATTTCTTCAAAGCACAAGAGTAATTCGTAGAACCATAAGTGAAATCCATTACAGTAGTTTCAATAAAGGATTAAGAATTGTTCTAATCAAAGAAAGAAAAGATAGAAAGATGCAAATTTTACCGGTTATTTTAGGTCGGACAATTTCTTTGTATAGAATGAAAGGGGGCGTTGTACTTTTTACACAAAAATATCTTTAATGAACTTGACAATGACGATTATACGTGTTTTTCATTAATCGAATTTTTATGGAAAAAGTACAACGCCTCTCTTAATTCTACGTGATGGATTTCCACAAGACCTCGCCTATGACAGTGAAATTCTTTATATCTAGGTTTACTATACGACCCGTTTTGACCGGGTCTATACCGGTCTTAACTCATGGTCCCGATCAATATTTTCTCTTTCTCCGGTTGGATGGAAAAATAATGTATTATAAAATAAAAATATTTAATTTCTTCAAATCATTTAAACACAATTTTCCATTAAATAGTGCCGCTACACAAAATTCGAGTGTCCTAAAGTCAGATGACATCAACTGTTTCACACAATTTCCGTAATCGTGTATTTGAGCAACATGCCCAATGTATTGCGCAGCAAATAGATCGAAAGAGCTTCGGCCTAGGTTCGAAACCACCACTCTACTACTTCCCTTCCTCCTCTCCTCACACACGACCATCATAACGGAAGAAAGGGACTAAGAAGNTCATTTAAACACAATTTTCCATTAAATAGTGCCGCTACACAAAATTCGAGTGTCCTAAAGTCAGATGACATCAACTCAGACTAAATTTAATAAAATAAAGGCAAAAAAACTAAATAAAAGGCAATTCCGTTTACGTCACGATTTACTCGCTTTAAAATTCGACAAGTTCCTTTTCCTTACGACCGGAAGGTGGTAACCTTAGCTATACCCGAAAATAAGAAAAGGTATTGAAGCCACCACAGTGCTGTGTCTTGACGGCCATGAGTCTCCAAAACATTTTCACGAGAGAAAACTTTGTAATGACATCGTCCGCCAGGTGTCCACGTCTAATCACTCTCAATCTCTTCCGGCTTCTGCTCATACTTCATTCAATGCAATCCCTTCCTTGATTCCCAACTTCCTCCTCGTTTGCCTGCTTTCCTCTGACACAACATCTATTTTTTAAGCGCCCCTTTAGAGTCTTCCTTCCTTTTGATGACTTCTTCCGTCCGGCTTAATCTAACCACCCGTTCTATTTCTTCTCCAACAATTCTACAGCTTCAGCTATTCAATATGACAACGCCTTCTGGTTGACTGCAATTAAAAATGTTGGTCAGGAAATCTTCGCAACAGTTGGAATCCAAAGACGTTTATTTTGATTGACGGGAATATTTTGTATTTCGTCTTTTCTATTTGAAACCACCAATAATAGTAAAACCAACTATACATGTCAAACTTTCATCTGAAAGAAAATTTCTCATAGCATAAGTATTTTTCATCCAATTATCTGTGTATTTCAGAAGCCAAAATAAATCCCTAACCTATTTAGACGTTTCTATTCTTACAGCTCCAATTTTTCTCTCTCGCTTTAATAATGCGAGTAATTAATTAATAATATCCGTGTTACATTTCGCAATTTTTAGAGATTCTTAATCATGCATCGAGTAACTATTATAAAGTGTAACTGCTAAAAGTAGTTAAACCCGAATTTTGAATTTAAAATAACTATTTTTTGTAGAAAATAGAGACATACGTGGTGCACTCTTACGGAAAAAGCTTACAGTATGAATATTTTATCACATGGATACGAGAAAAAAAGTTGAAGGATCGGTAAAACATATTTCCGACATTAACCGAGAGCTAAACTCATTTATTCGCGCATGGAAAGTGAACGAAGCCGTCTGAAACGATAAAACCGTTCATAAATAAAAGATCCATTGTTTTAGAGTTCCATCGTGCGCGATAAAAAAGCGCCGCCATCGCTGGAGAGCAAATTTTTCAAAAAACCTAAAAAATGTAGATTCTCCATTTCAATCCCATCATCTAATACAAAAAAGGAACATCAAAAAGCATTAAATAAAAAAATTGCGGACCTATTGGTAAATTTCCGAGCCGAACTAAAAACGGTAAAGCAAAAATACTTTCGAAAGCGTACGACCGCGAATCGCCCATAAAAACAGGCACGTTTTTCTTTTGAAACATTTTGCATATTTGGCATATACACAACCACAAAACCGCTTGGAAAAAATTGAATCGAAATAAATTTTTCTGGAACGAATACTCAGCTATTACTAGACAAATTATTTATTTCGTTTTGGTAAAAACTATATCGGTTTAGATTCTCATACCAGGAATATTCTAACAGGTATGTAGTGTTGCTACAGAGGAAACGGGTTGTCTCTCAACAATCTGTTGCGCAGAAACTATTTTTCCTAATGTCACATGATCTCTTCGCTAAATAAAGACGCTAAGTTATTGGGATTATTTTACGAAGTTGATGTTCTTGCATTTGCAAATGAGCATTCTCTTTTCATACTTTTACTTAACACTGCCTTGCGAGGTAGGGAGCTCTAAAATGTTCAGTTGGTATTCATTATAGCTTTTTTCTAAGGTAGTTGAACAACACAATCAGCTCAACATTTTAAATTTTGAAGTTCATCGAAAAAAATACCACACGAATATATTGCACGCAAAAATCTACAATATGATCATCGTAATCTTTCCTATAGCCTTTTTGAAATAACAATCCACGATTATTTCAAGGCAGATAATATTTCATTCATCTAAATTTCCAATTATTAACGGAGAAATACTTACCAAGCGATCATAAAAAACGGAATTACATGTAAGGCCCGATCCCAGCCATACCGATTTATCTATTCGCAGGAATCATTCAAGTTTTACTGACATACGATATATTTTAGTGTGTAATAAAAAAGTGTGGTGTTAGGACTTTAATCCTTTCAGAGCCCATATTCCTCACGTTTTAACATCGTCAAAATCCCAGTGATCCCTGATCTCTATGATGGTATCGCTATTTCCAAAGCTTTTAAATCCTTTCTATGAAAAACCTTCACGATTACGTCATCGACGAACGCTGCTGTCGCAAAAACAACTCGCAACCTTTAAGGCGTGGAGATGACTCCGGTGTATCCCTCTAGCGGTAAACAAAAGAAACAATGCGGCCGAAGAAACATTAAGGTAATGACACCCTCAAGGATTCTGTTCACTCACTACAACGCCGCTTCCTTTGGACAATACTAGTTTTCAAGGCCATTATATAAACACTTACGGGAAAGTAATAACCAATCTCTTGCTATTGTGGCTAAAAGCTCACTCCACTCCTTTCCACGGAACGTGGTTTTCTTTTTTTCGTCGGTTATTACTTTCTCTCATTCCTCCATTACGCATCTCTCTCTTTTTTGTGAGCTTGCTTTTCGGCTCGTCTTTCCCTTTTGTAGCCCAGCCATCTTCTGTTTACTGCCGGCGAATTAGGGTCATTATTTCCTTTCTTAGCTCCTCATAACAACGTTTCGGACTGAGACACGGAGAGCAGGCTGGGAAACGTACAAGCTCTCTCTTGTATTTAATTCAGCAGTAAATTGTAGGAATCGAAGCCGAAACATTATTAGATATGAATTTACTTCCAAGTTACGCATATATTAATAACAGAAGGGATCCAAAAATACCGGCACAACCAAATCTCGTGATAAAGTAGTTGTCGATTTCGAACGCCACTGTGTCATTAACACCAGTGTTTTTTGTTGTCCTTGAGATTTTTGACCCAAGTTTTTGTTCGTGCCATTTGGACATTGGATGAGCATGATTAATATCAAATATACATATCAGTTCAACAAACTTTTGAAGGAAGAAATCGGCCGCAATCGAGCATTCAAAAGAATAACATCAGTAACTCTAAGCATGAGATACATAAGGCTGTGCGCACAGTCGGTTTCATATCAAGAATTAAATATTCCTAGCAACAAAAATCATTTTACGGAATTGAAATAACTGATGACATATGGTTTTGATAAAGACCATAATCGTTTCATAGTGCGTACTTATAAGAAAAACTCCTTGATAATTCTACGGCTAAAGAAAGGTATAATAAATGACAGTGACAGTGACAGTAAATGACAATGAACACTATTATCTGGAATGGTGTTTTGAAGGATTCCTCGTGAAAACTATCCACCACGCCGTTACAAATACACAAAAAATATTTATTGAATTTCAAAGAAACCTGACTAAATCTACAGAAAAAAATTCTTTTTTTTTGTGACGAAAATTATTTTCCAAGCTAAGCAAGTAGGTTTAGTACTGCATTAAAAAAATCCTATTGTTTTGTTAGAACAGAGGAAGAAATAGACGAAAATGATTCTGCGAAAACACGAATTCAGCGTCTTTCCAGAAAAAATCTCTCGTAAACTAAAACAAACCGAAAAATTCTTCCTCCCTTTCTGCATTCCCAAGAAAGCCAAGTATTTTTTCGTAATTTCTTTCTGTGGCGCCTCCCTCAGCAGGTATTTCAGCGACCTCTTACGAGCAGAGACCCCTCCTTTCTTGGGTCTTCGCTCCCGCCCCGCGCACACACGCACCGCTGCAGAACACGCAGATCCTCCCCATGCGAACCCTATTCCTCCTCCACCCTTTCCTTGGATCCTCTGAACACAATTGTCTTCTTTCTTTTACAAGCCACTTCTCTTCTCGGCGGCATAGAAGTCGACTGTCTCCTCCCCAGACTTCACCCGCCATTCCGAAACCGATTCCTCCACATCCCTCTTGCCCTCCACCCACGTCTGCCACCATTGAAACTAAAAAGATCTGATCCGATCAGCAAAATTACAAAAAACATTGTGATGTGCATCAAGTGATTTTCGGTGATCTATTTAAATTCTTCGTTATATATCACTGAAAATGTTGATCTGACATTATCGAGCTAAAATTTACTTAGTCTGCAACAGGAGCCATAATTTATTTATATAAATTATATTTCATCTCTTAAATAATAAAAAGCTGATTCGGTATAGTCGTATTATATTAAAAGAACGCTTGAGGTAAGACACATAGGGTCCGTACATACATTTACGATTTCCACACAACACTGACTCTACATGGGTCAAGATCTATTCGGATAATAAACCCTAGGTAATCATTTCAGTAAACGAAGTTCCTGTATTGTTTTCATTCTACTTGCGACGTGTAAAAATTATTTTTAACCTCTATTACCACTACTGAAACCGTTAAATATTTAGAAGTATTGAAATGTAAATTTGAATGAGATCTCTGCTACATTAATTGCCATAATCCAATCGTTATTTTAACTTGAAATTTATTCTATTGTATAGCGAAATATATGTCATGTAACTCAGATATAAAATAAGTATTCAATTGGAACGCGTTTACAGCAATAGGGAAACAATATATTAGATAGTGATATTTAAAAATATTTAACTAAACCGATTTTAGCCAATTATATTGCAAGTATTTCCCCTTTTTATTCCATAGAGCACAAATGCTACATTATCTACTATAGTTAGTTTAAATTTATCACATTTTAACCTAAAATTATTCCAAAATTTCCCATGAGACCTAATACGATTAAAATGATAGCTATATCATTCAGTCATATGGATAAAATTCCTTTAAAAATCCGAAAAGATGGTAAACCTGCTCCACTTCCTCCTCCCACGTACTTTCCCCTTCACCACGCGCAATAACCCAGCCATCATCAGGGAGACAACAATGGCGAGATAGGTCCCCTAACGACCGCGCCCCTCTACACTCCCCCTTTAGTCTTTCTCCATGGTCGCCGACCGAAAATCGCGAGAGGCCAGTAATCGCGCGGAGGATTACGGCGGAGACTTCCTCCTCCTTACGACGAATGGAAGGAAAAGGAGGAGAGAGTGAAAGGAGAAAATAAAAGGGATCTTTCGGAAGACTGCCCTCTCTTTGAGAATGCTTTCCTCCAGCGACATGCATCCGACGCCGGAGGAAGAGATGAAGAAAGGGTGAAATACGAGATGTCGGGGGCGACTTCCTTTTTACGACCGATTCGCCGTGTAATTCGAAAGAGAGAGGAAACGAGGAGTGAGGAGGAAAGGGTAGGGCGGTGATCCGTAGATTTTTCCCTCCAGACGAAGAATCCCTTTGATGCTCCTGCGTGAATGCTCCATCGGTGATTTTCCCTGGAGCGGATGCGAAAATGGCTGTCTTTACTGACCTCCGTTTTTAGGACTCGACTTATGATTCTAAAAGATCGAGTCGCCATCGATATATGTCCTACGCGTAATTGAAAAGCGGTAAATGTTAAAAGTGCAAAAATCGTTGATTTTATCCAGAAGCTGTGCAGCAAAAAACAAAAGATTCTAGTTTCTTACGATGTCTTCAGTAAATAATTCTCCATCTAACATTGGGAACGTATTATTACCATCTTATAACAGCTTTTATAAATCAGAAAAAGTGTTATGGAATATAAATACTGAAAATACCTCCAGAACTAATGATATCAAAATCTTTGAAGAGTATTTACTAGCTTGTGCTCGGAAAAGAAAGCCAAGTAAATAAGTTTGAAAACAATAAAAGCCCTTAACATCTAAAGTTTTACAGTTAAATTAATCTGATAATGAAAATAAAACCAGAGACATTGGAATGTGAAAGATTCCTCAACATTCATTTGTCAAATTGACATTTCAGGCAACTAGGCTTTTTTTGCCTTATTTCTTATAATCGTTAATTATTCTGTAAGTAAATGCGTGCTATTTAGATTAAGGAGTAACTATGATTGATCACATGCAATCCAAACAATAAAAGCAAGAGATGCATAAAAGACCCGCCAGAACCATTATAGAGGACGGTTAATGAGGGGAATGAAGATAACAGGGGAATGACTTTGGCCGAAAATTTCAAACGTATGTGCAGCAGATGAATTTGCGAGACATTACGGTTTTCAATCGATCGTTCCGACCAATGGGATGCTAAGCGAGATAATATTTCGCGAGTTCGTGCGACCGCCGCAACTCTTTCAAAGCGAATGAAATATAAAGGTCAGCGACTCTATCATTGCGCGATCGCTTTTGAATGGCTGCGTTGCTCTTGTTGTAATCGAAACGACTCTTTTGTAGAATGTTGCATATTTTATCATTTTATTCGAAAATTCCTATTAATCGGACAGTAAAGCGATTTTGTATTGGGGAAAAAGTCGAGAAAATTTGTGAATCGCTTTGTCGTCAATTATCAAAGAGAATGAGTTTGTATGCATCGATAAAGAGCATGACATGTACACAGAGACAATACGGTATTAACAATTTCCGATGGTTAGTTAGTCGGATTATCCTAAATCAGTTTAATGACATCTAGTTTCTGTTTTCTTCAATTTGCATTCTTTTCACAAGAAAAACCCTCCTGGGAGTTATTTTTTTCATTAAACCATTTGATTGATTTGTTTTCAATCGAATACAAAGAAAGATTCAATATTTCGACTCGCAAGAAATAAATCTTATTCGTTCAATTCGATTATAGTAAGTTTACTTACGTTTTTCCACCGACCAAGTACTTACTGTGCTAATGGAGACAATGAGCAGGTACTTACCTAAAAAAGACAAGGAACGGTAAGAATAAGTTGGAGAATCAATGTCAATATTTTTAATAATGAAACATAAATTTAATTTTACGAACATATTACGAATTACAGCAGCAACTTTAAAATGCTATATGAAAATATTTTACAAAATACTATATTTTATAAATAGTTTGCTAAGTTTATTAATCCAGTAAGTGACTCTATGATGAAAGTTTCGTGTATTTACAACTAGCTAAACATTGTACCTGAAGTGATATTTTTCGAAAATTTTCCAACTAAAGTTCTACAATAAAATCATAATGGTTGAATAGTGATGACATTTTATTTCATAAATTTCCAATGTAATTATGGAACCTTAGAACATGATGACCCACAAAAATTATCAAGAATCACTTTTCTCGAGCTTCTTTCAAAAGCTGATTTCTTCCCAACGGAATGTTAGGACAATTTTCACTTCCACCCGTCTAATATCATTACATCTCTCTATCTTTATGTTACAAGAAATCTAAATTTATGATGAAAGGCTCCAACATTTCCAAGAAATAAACCCTATCCTGGTGAGCTTTTGTACAAATACGCGATAAATATAAAATGTGACATCATAAATAAAATAAACGAGCTGCCAACTGACTTGACTTGCGCTTTAAAGGTCACTAAAAATTTGACTGAGAATATAAAATACGGATAAAAATTCCGAACACGGCTACGAACATTGTGTTGTGAGAACAGATGGTGAGTAGAATGATAAGTAATTGAGGCGCGGCAAAATGGACGCTTAAGCGTTATGTGAACTGAGCACGCCTCTTCGATGTAAGATATTGAAAATTCGTGGAAAAAGACTGAGGAAATAACACATCAAGAAATCTGAAAAGGGGGAGGTTATGGCTTCTTATGGTTTCTCGGACAGCAATGCTTTATTGAGTGGAATCACGCCCGGAGTGCAGTGCCTTCAATATGAGTTCGAATATCACACGTTCAAAGCTGCGAGAATGGTATTTACATATTAATAAGCTTTTTAAAATTTACTTTCGAAAAGAGGAAAGCCTCACTGAGTACTGACAGTTCTTCCAGTTTAAACCATTTTAACAGAATATGTTATTGGTATGAAATGGTATGAGAGTATTTGAAGGAAGAAGAAATTAAACAAAATAATATTTAAATCAACTTCTGAGATAATATTTGAAAACATTCTAATTTTTAATCATACCAGAAGTAATCTCTTATTACCACGTCTAAATGTGTAAAATTTCGAAATTAACCGCTGCCGCGCCATTCTAAGAACCAGATACCTCGACTGTCCTTAGAAGATGTTACATTTTTCGATTTTACACGAATAGATGACTATAATTCCATTTCATTCCACGTTTATATTACGATGACGAAATTACACCGTGTAGTAATTGAGCTTCGAGGGTAATATCAAGCAACATCTGTAAGGCTCTGCAAGGAGAGACTGGCAAGTCTCAATCTCGATCGATTAAGACGTAAACTATCGTATATCTACCCCCCTCTAGCGCAAAAACTTTATTAAGAAATCTGTGAAGGAATGTAATCGCTTCTACGTAACTTTGGACATAAAACGTCACGCGTTAGTTATAACGTGCGATGAAAAACTAATTTTACGTCGCAAGATGCGAAAAGCAAAAGAATTCTCGGTTAAATTTCACTTGCCGTGAAATTGATTCACTTGCGCGAATAACTGGTTTCCCAGAACGGCAAAGGGGCATAAATCGTAGACGAGAGGCATTGCAAGAAGAGGGGGAATGCATCGAATGAGATGAGCGTTCTTGAAGAGAAAACTTCATTTCTGCCTCCGTCATTCCACGGGGCTTACCTCAACCCGCCCGAAAGAAGTCCTCGAGCACGAATTCTCAGCGTCCTTGACCCTCTTGAAGAAAGTCACGACCCGGTTGGCCTCCGGCGCCCTCTGATGATGATATCCGACGACCCACCCAAACTACCCCGCGGGTGGCCAACCCAGATGGGTTGGGATAAGATGCGCCCAGAATTACAAGCTTCATTTATGTTCGCTTTGAATTCGTAAAGCAAATCAAGATTGCTATTCTAAAATCGCATTCAGTTAAAGCATAAGCCCTTATTTCACGTTTGTGATACTTTTTATGTGAAAGCATTTTTAATTTTAAATACATTGCATTAAACAGATACTTCACTGTAAATCTACAGATCCTTAATTTCCGTCATTATTAAGACGTAATATGAAATAACCTTCTAATAATAATCATAATAATAATAAGCTTCTGATAACTAGCTAGACAGTGCAATGGTATCTGTCAGAAACATTGTAAGAAAGTATTTTCGTAATTAGCTTTAGTGTTCCGTGCTATTTGGAGGATGGAACCTTATTAATTTATAATCTTTCATAGTCTTCATAATTACTCAAGATTTTCAAAATTTCTTAAAATTTTAAGAGTTATAAGATTAATAGATTAACGCTTTTCACTAAAATTGGATTTATAATGCCGCGAAAAATTTTATTTCCTAGAAGATATGATTCATTTGTTGAAATTTATCGGATATGCGAAACGCTTCTATATCTACAATTAAATGAAGTCATTGGAGTTACATTACTCCATGTAATATTTATTGGGATAATCCCTGGAAACAAAGTTCCCGGTAGTCAGAAAAGGAAATTAACTACGAGCTCCTTCCATAGGAGAGCAGATGTAATTAATGATATTCCTTTAAAACGGATTTAATGCTTTTCCAGCAAAATAATATTCATCATACATGAATGCATCCAATTTCGTCTGTAACCAATTATCCTTTGAAATCTCCAACTTAGCCTTGGTCATTATGTCCGAGGACGCCTTATTAGTCCCAAACTTCAATCAACCGGGAACGACCGGTGCCCCTGGATTTCCTGCAACCAACCGTACACTCGCCTGCCAGGACCTCGACCAAACCTGCGTACTGACAGGCTGGCGCAAACAATGCAGCGAGGCCCCTAAATTCCCACAACCAGCCTAGCGCGCCCCTGTGTTGACCGCAACCGAAGCAGCTCACGCATGAAACTACTTCAATCAAAAAACGAGCAGCTGCCATTGCATACACCATGGATGTTAACGTCTTGCGTTCCCACATTTTCATCGACAGAGTAGTTGAAAGAAATTGAATTTTGTCTTCTTTAGTATACAAGGAAATAACAAATTCGTAGGCCTATGAGAACAACAAACAATTCTTGAATTTCTACACATATCTTGATAATTATAGGCAAATTTTCATTCTGGGTAGCTGCGTTTGTTTTGCTATAATAAAATACAAGGTATACTGAGGGAAAGTATCATTGAATTATTTCAATAATATACATAGACGATATGAACGATGAATTTTCAATCTACATCGTGGGTTTTAATATCTAAATGTCATAAAAGATGGGGAAATCACAGAAAATTTAGTCACATTTATTTTCTTACAGTAAATATTTTCTTTTTGTACACATCTCAATAAGTACCAAGGCGCGGAAAAGGAAAACACGGAAGAGCATATCAAGGAAACAGATCCCTTTGTATAAGCATCTATCTTGTATATAAATTCTGATCTGTACTGAATTCCGCGAGTTTACCAGTGCACTTGCACGCCTTGGATTTATGCTGTGAATAGTCCAGCCATGATGTTTTTAAGAGCCATACTTTGTGGCTTTCGGTTTTGGAACCGTCGAGGATTATCACGATGCATCTCTCACATACGAGGAATAAATGGGATCACTTTTACTCCCGAAGGTTCTAAAGGGTTTCCGGGCGCGCAGTTCGGAATATAGTGTATGGACGTAATGGCTATCGATTTAACGGCACCATTAATTTCTAGTGAGTCTTCTGTAATGAGCGTAAAAAAACCGACGTCGCGCTATTATCGGTTTGGCTATGCTCGTGGAGCCATTTTCAAGATCGACGGCATGGGTGGATGTACCAAAGCCGGGATGAATTAATTAGGAACTCTTTTGAAAGGGTATTTTAACAGTATGTAACGTGCATCCTCTTATGAATTGGACAACTATAGAAAAAATACACTTTTAGTTCATGTATCACAATTTAAATTACGATTATCAAAAGAAGCGTAAATTACTACTTGCAACTACTAATTGTAAATGTATAAAACGTTCCCATTATAAAATATATAAACTAAATTGTAGTAATATTGTTAAAAAAGCTTTGGAAAATAAATCAATTTCGCGCATATTGTCCCCACCACAAATCGAACCCAGAACCCCGTCCACCGAAGGCAAACGCGCGGCTATCCGGGAGCCCTGTATATACAATTAACGAGTGAAGAAAAAAATCGACATTTAATAGCCAATGCACTAATTTTGCTTTTTCTTGGGAACAAAGCATTTTGGGAACAGCAGTTATTTTTTCACATTTAAAAGACTGAAGAATGTGACTTCGATTTGCGGTATGAAGTGTCTGCACTTTCTGTGGTTCAACCCAATGAAATGATCATGCGACGACAGTTGTCTTGAGGACGCCGACTGGAATATCGGCGAAACTGCCGTCACCTACACAATTTATCGCGGCGGAACTCCTAAAAATGCATAGATGATCGCTTAAAGGAATGGATTTCCTGATGATATTCTCGATTTTTCACTCTGAAAATTGTAGAAATGATGGTAATAATTGTCACCTTTCTAGATAGGTATATTTTAGAAGCATGTCCTAACATACTTCAAACAGGAATCGTTGGTAGAGACATCTATTCTACAATTTCAAAAAAATGAAACGGCTGAAATGAGTACCCTTTCATGACTCGTCAGCTTACTAAATTGCACCAATGGAATGCAAAAGGCTGATTAGGCGACGTTGAAAGTACGTTTCCGGATCTCTCGACGAAATTTTACGGCAAAAATGAGAATTTTCTATTTGATCGAATGAAACCTACACTATGCTTTTTAGCAAAATGTTTTCCGCCCCTCATGCCTTTGTAAATGTTCCTTCGTCTGACATTGCAGTTAATTAACTTCTAATCAAACATTTAGAACTTTAAATTAAAGGAACATACAAACATCTAACAGATACGCATAGGTAGTATGTATCCTGCGTGGTCTGACAATGAAGTTGAATTAGAGGCAAGTTGTTTCCGGAAAGTGAAATGGAGATCTATAGAATTCCAAATCGAAAGAGCGTTTAATGCAAACAGCTAATTTAAATGGTTTTGCCGTTGGTATTCAGACGAAACGAGCTCAATATCCATTCCAATGCGTGAACAGCCCTTAGAACTCTAAAAATTGTTTCTTTATGAGTTCACAGTTCTAACAAAAGATAGCAAAGGCAAAGAAAAATTCCTAAAATAGCATTACATATTCATGCCTAATTTATGAATACAAACAAACGTATGTACGTACGTATGTACGTATTTATTGAATGGGAATTGTATACTTTTATGACGCAGAAAGGCCAAAGATCGTTTCAGGAGAAAATTATTTCTTTCTTGTAGTTTTCTTGTAGTGCATTCACCTCAACTCACGGTTACTGCAATTCAGTTTTCATTAATTACTCGCCAGCAAATAGAATAATTTCTAATTATTCTACATTAGAGTAAGTCAATAGTCCTTGCATTACAGAAAAATTGAAATTGAATGTTTTGATAGAAATAGCTAATGGTAACCACACATACAAACTATGAGAGGCATTGAAGGTTATGGCACGTGCCTATTTGTTATTCGTTCACTTTTATCAAATGGAACTTCAAAATAATACAGGTTTAGATTTAGTAATAGAACAGAGATGTATTAAAGTGGTGCCATTTCCCTGACTCATTCAAGAATATAGGGATTAAAAGTATTTTAACGGCAACTACCACCGCTTTCAGCGCACACCCCGCCTTTATAACAAACGATGGTCCACGTACAAAAAAAGGTGAGAACAAACCGACACTTGAATTCTCACGGCAGCTCCTATACGCCAACATACGCAGGGTAGCAAAGCTCCATAACATAAACCGTGCATTGACAAGCGATGGCCGCATCGCTGTTGTTGCGCGAATCGGAATCGCATACAAAATGACGCGGATGGCTGCACGCGTACCGATGTTTCGCTGCCTAGACGCGGGAATAGGCGACCATCCGCTGGTGGGCTCACGCATCCCATAACTTGATCCCTTGGGCGCAGCATCTCGTTCGGTTGCTCCTGACATTCTCACCACCGCACGCATTTACGGACTCTCTCACGCATCTGCTCCCCTTGACTCCGCTCCTCCGTTGTGCTCCTACGATGCCTCCGACCCATTCCTCGTAAGCGGACCGAAGGGAAAATTGCCACGACCCAACGCTATAACCTCACGTCGATGAGTGCCGGCGAGAGAATTCCTGCTCCCCGGAGCGACCTGTGGGTTCGTGTAGCAGAAAGGGTAGGACGTAGGCCTGCACCGCACCATGCTTCATGGGAAAGGTATCTCATATACCTGTAGTTAGAGGACCCCCTTGCTATAGATTAACTTTTCAGAACGCAGAAGCCTTATCTCACAGAAACTACAGGAGATTTCGAATGCTAAAAACATTTCGTCTTCGCAAGCCAACGGTTATAAGAAACATAATACATAGTGAATGTTATATAAGTGATATTTAAAAGATAAGACACAACTGATGTTAAATGTAAAATTGAATTTTCTGTTACATATTTGAAAATATATCATTTGCGAGGGAAATATATGTACTGTACTAGCGCATTGTTGTAGCTACAGATTAGTATGTTAATGATGTATTGCTGTATTAGTATGATGAAAATATTGATAATGACATTACCACTGAGATATTAATTCACCTGTAACGTAATTATTAATAATAATAATAACGATAATTATACCAAATTTTGTCAAACTTACTTACTTGCAAACTACTACTGTTTTTTACGACAGAAAAAACAAAATAACACGTGGCTACTATACTTGAAAAGATTACTTTGTTAAACTTTATTTTTATCGTAGCCTGGAAATGAATCGGTGCATTTAAAACGTTTTAGATCTAATTTATCCTAGGGTATTTTACAAGAAGATAAAAGACTACGAAATATATAGTTGTCTTCTGGTGATTTATGGTTTCCTTTCCTGACTATTTCTTATTTTTACGTAGTTATAGAAAATATAAGGAGACAACACTCATCCAATACTGTGACCTCTCTTTACTTGGAAGGGTTTTAAACATTAATGAAGAGCGTGCTCGTACGTTATCATACTCTCAAACCATTTATATAAACGCTCCCCACGAGATACGCGTATGATTGCTTCCCTCCTGGCGTGATCTCGCGCTCGAAACTGCGTTCCATGCACGTTTCGATTCACATTATGGACCGAAATCGTCGCATTCATGCATGCATGATCAGGTTACATCCTTTTTCCAATTAACAGCGACATTTTCGGTTCATGCTGCCACAAATTCAGTCAGACAATGTGAGAGTTGTAAAACGCAAATTAACTATATCGATGTATGTGCCTTATGTCATAAACAAATTTATGTTAAATTCTTACTTTTTTCAGCAATTTGAAGTTTTACCATTACAATTGTCTTTGGGAATTAATATGATTTAATAGGAAATTTACTCTATGAATTCATTTGACTTAAAAAAATCAATTTGAAGACATGCAGCTCCTACTTTTACATATAATTTATCTCAAATACTTTTTACTTGATAAGTGAACATTTGGTAAGAATTATAATTTTGTCAAGAAACGAGAAATAATACTGAAATTAAACTTTGAGTTTCAAATTTCGATAACTACAATAAAGGCAAGGAATAATAACTGTGCGATCGATTTGAACCAGAAATCTTTTTAAACTAAACTACAATGGAACTGCTTCTGCTCTTGTATTCGAACGTAAAGCTTTTAATAATCTTAAAAGGATACCCTTATTATACAAAATTACAATTGATAATGTTACACCAAGTTATAGTTTGAAGATAAATTATTTCCTGAGTAACTTAAGATAACATGTTCAAATCTCAAACATGAATCTTTCGATTTTTGAAAAAGGATCTTCCTCGTTTTACTTCAATACATCCGAGTTTATCTATAGTTATTTCTTATTACAGCATGGAAAATTATCCTATTTAGTGCGCTTCCTCTAGCTCCTGCTACTTGGTAATTTTGTAGCTATTCTGATGTACAGCAACGAATTCTTAGAGCTTACCTCTCTGCCACCTTTTTGCAACATCCTCGTTTTACAACCTCCTTTCTTCTCCTTTGGCACCAATGTTCCCTCAAATGAAATCGTTTCGTCCCCTTGCTTACAGCCGAAGCCCTCTGCCGAAGAAATAAATCAATTTCATCGCAAACACCCTTTCGCGCAAGGACTGCTAAGAGTTTCGTACGAAATAGATAGAGGTTGAACCCTTTTAATACGACTCAGTCTTCTCAAACCATTATTTTCCTCCGATTGCTAAAAATTAGATCGCCAGTCTAAGAGTGCCAACTCTTTCAATTTCCAACCTAGGGAACGAGGGGACCGATCGAAATAAACAAGATGATAACACATTTGAACGGGTAAAAACATTGAATTACCGCGAGGGATTTCACACTTATTGGATAAATGCTCGAATTGACGCTCACGCTGAGGTAGATATCCTCTCACAAACGGTTAAAGTCGAAAAAAGCCGTCATTGAAAATTCAGCGATAAAGAGGTTAGCGCGAAAATTTTCGATCATAAAAATTTATGATCTCCATGTTTGTTTGGCAGTTTTGGGTGTGTTAATCGCATTGAACGTGATACGGGTGACATACATCAATCACTGCTTTACGTTACTAATTCTGAGCACAGGAATTCGATGTGGCCAAACTCCTACATTTTTAGCTTTGTTTTCGTGACGAGGGATAGGCCTTCCAGGTTTGATGCAAGGGATTTTAACCTCGGTTGATTGTCATTATGCAATATTTCATCTGAAAACTTGTGTATTACAGTGTTTAATTTTTTGGAGTTCCCAGAACCTCTTTTCCATCTCATTCACACGAATAGAGAATACATCTAAAATTCTAATTCTTTCTTCATTTTACGCAGATGACGCTGAACTCCGAATTTCAATTCAAAATGAAGGAATACTGTCTTATCTTCAAGTCTATAAAATTACTTTTATGGCTCCATACTTAAGTACCTTTGGAAAACAAAAAATAGTCCACAGAAGAAGGGGTGCGCTCTAAACCTGAAGGACTTATGTAGATTTAAGATAATTAGATAACTTTCTTTTTCTGAGCTTTAACTTTCAGCACGGAGCTAAAGTTCGCGATAAACTAAATATATACAAATGATAAAAATCGGCATTTGCTGTCATGAAACAGACTTTAAGAATCACACGTTGATATATATCAGTTAACTCCAATCAAATGTGAAGTTCACACAAACAAGAGAAAAATACATCAATTCATTTCAACGAAGGTTATATTTTATACAGTTTAACGCTTGAATGGCAAAGGCATTTCGTCTTCTCACCAAAAACATCGTTTTATACCTTTAACCTCGTGAATTAATTACCTGTCTATTGGAAGCTGAGAGTCAGAGTGCCTATTCCTGGAAATTGTACAGCAATTAACACGTGATATTAAATTTTCATTTCGCGAAGGCAATGAGAGAAACGTTATCTAAACGATAAAGGCATGACGGCTTAAAAAAGACGGTCATGTACGTAAAAGCACGAAACGAACAGAAAACCTTCGAACGTCATTATAATTCGACATGACGGGAACTAAACGAAGTACTTAGCGATTTCCTTCTTTCGTTTTTGATTCTCAAAAGCGATTAAAACCATAAAATCTCGGAAGCCTTAAAAAGAAGCTGTCCCGTTCACGTAAACGCTCGCGCACACACGCATGGACCTCCCCCTCCGACCAATTTTAACGCCCGTCATTTGCACTTATCTCCTGACGTAATCCGTCGCCTCCTCTTTATCGCAAAACCTCCTGTGTCGCACTTTTATTGCCACCCTTCCGACTTTTCCGAATGCACCCGTTTTTATCCTGTCCTCCCTCATTTTAACAGCGAAGCATCCTCCGAACGTTCTCAGTTCTCCCGCTTTTCCATGTCACCGACGTCCTTTGCTCAGGTTACATCCTTTTTCCAGTTCTCTTTCCCTTTGTCTCCCTTTCCTCTCGCCTTCGCTTACGCTTGTTCGATATAAAAGATACCGCCGGGGCACCCGGTTTCACAGTTCTCGATAGTAAAGAGGGAGCTATCAAGAAGCCTGTGACGCAGCACTAAAACATGAGCATAGGTACTGTTTCTGTAAATTAAAATCCTTTGAACTTCGGAAATGCATTCATTAAAATTCGAAAACAATAAGTATCCGAGTGTAGTATCTCCGTAATCACTCCTAGAACACTTCTAATCACAAAGTAAATGTAGACTAATTAACCTAATATTTTACTCTTAGAGCGGAGGCCAAAAAACAGTCCACACAGCACTTGCTAAATGGCACTATATTTTATTATGTTATCGCGCATCAACCTTACTAGTAGACCAAGTGAATTAAACAAATCAATATTCTTATTACGGAAATTTTTAAAAATCTAAATTTCATACATTTATACAAACAGGTTTTTTTATTATTACGATTTCAACTTAACAGGCTGCAGATAACACTACCAAAACCGACATCAATCGATTTAAAAAGGGTTCTGATCCTACTGCAGTCGCAAGCTTTCCTTATAACCGTTCCGTATCTCGGAATCGGAGGACCGGAAATCCCGCATTGAATTTTTCCGGGGCCCATCTTTCTTCTAAAAACCTCAAACTACCGCGACTTCCCTCTCCGACTGCCAAACCTTAGCCATTGTCCCTTTGTCTCACGACCGAAGTCCTCCCTTTTATCTCTTCCTTTATCTCCCGTTCCTTCTCTTCCTCTCTTCCACTCACTTTCTCCCTTTCGTAATCTAAATTCCCTTGCATCTCTTCCTCGGACGACTCATTTCTCTCCTCTTTTTCTCCCGTCTTCTTTCACCACTATTTTACGCATTTTTCCATCCCTCTCCTCTTCTCCCCTCTCTCCCATCAGAAACCCGCATTCTCTCTCCCTTCATCCAACTTTTCCACGGTTCGCTCGCCGGGTAATGGGTGCGCCCATTCATGGACCAACGAATCTCAGGCATGCCATATCCCTACTCCCTGACACCTCTCCCTCTTTCCACCCCCACGATGCACCTCCCATCAAAACCATCTCACGCGTTTTCCCTTCCATTCCACATAGCTACCCCTTCTGCACCCCCCCTTGCGCCGATCTTCCGCGCCTCGGCATTCCTGGACCAAAAGGCAATATTAATTTCTCCGCGTAGTTTCCTCCGACGGCCGATAGTTTCATTATATCTTTTCTTCTTCTAGTCTCTTCTTTTTCTGCGGTCTGATCCGCATTTTCGACGACGAAAGTTTTACGACTTTCTTTTTTAATCTAACGCGCTCTATGGTTGCTACGGGTCGCTGTGTGAAACTACGGTAACAGTCCTAATCGCAGGATAAGTATATATGAAAGGGATCGCTATATTTTTAGGAAAGGAGGGAGGGAATAAGTTGCGCCGCTCTCTTATTCACCGCCTTTCACGAGAAGCCTTAGTGAGGACATACTTCATAAATTCACTAGCATAAGTCGATTCATAATTATATCGTCTATGTCTTCTGCGTATTTCTTATGTCACTTGCGTACTTTCAAGTGCAAATAACAAGATTCTCACACTTTAGGAGCGGTTACTATAAATTCGTCTCATACATCGTGATCGAAAACACTTACTACGAACTAAAGCTTTTCAATTTCAAGCTAGGATGTAAATTGAAATTCACATTGAAAAATTCTTTACCATTATACTTAAACAGTGCTGATGGGATGATAAAATTTATCTACACTGTTATTCCATCAGTGCAAGTTCAAAATGTTCAGATTATGCAATAAAACGAGAGAACGTCAAATTAGTTTAATTGATTACGTAAACTCTTTTTCTTAAATAATGGTCCGACACATAATTATAAGAAAACTCCTTAAATTCACGTCATTTTAAGTTGCTCCCAAAAAATAATTAATTTTTGTTATATTTCAGATGAGTATTATAGTAGTAACGAAAACCTACAGCAGACACATAAATCATGGATTACTAAAAAAACTTGTTGAGAGCGCATCGAAGAGCCTGAAAACATATAATGAAGGCTACTAAACTATCCTAATTCTCTTCTAGTTCACCTATCCATCCTCCGGAGCCAATTATCTTGTAAATGCACCTAAGGCATCCACCGTCTCAGAAATTACGTAGACGGGATGCTTATAACAGAGCTAACTTTAGGGATATTGAAATGAGGTTAATGATGAGAGCGGCGCTATCTATTATTTATGGGCAAAGACGGAAAGTCTTGTAACGGCTGGAAGCATGCAGCTCCCTGATCCCTTTAAGTAACAGGAGAACGAGAAAATTACGGCCTAAATATCGGAGTAGGGGAAAAATTACCTCTAAACGGTACGAACAGTTTGAGTGAGATGCTCGTAGATGGCATTTGATAGAGCTTCGATCTTCCATTACAAGTGCGCTGGCTGTTGAGGCGTCGGGCGATCTATGTAATCTAACGAATGCAACGGAGATAATTGATATCGAACAACTAGTTATATCAGAGTAATATCGTATTAATTATTGGTTCCCAGGAAAACAACGAAACGAAGCGACCGAAGATGGACGAACGTGAGCGTGCTTGCTTCCACGGATAAACTTCCAATTACAGAGAGATATTTTCCGTTATTTGTGCAACTAGTTTCAAATTTATAAAGGAAAAAGTAAAATATTTTCCGTAAATTACGTGACGCAGTATACGTTGAAGTGATGGGTACATACACATGCATGAAACAAGATTACTATTTTTTAGAAAGCGACTCTGCAGAACCTGAGTGTGAAGAATCCCCTCTGTTTATTACCAAATGAACTTGTCAACATACAAATTTAACTTATTTCAAAATTCTAATCCAATTTAATAGTAGTGAAACGAATTAGATAAAAGGAACCAATCCTTCAGTGTGGAAATTTACGAAGTTTCTTTTTGTTCGTATTTAAGAATGTCTTTCCATGAAGTACGGCCTAGTACATACAATAGAATTTATTGGAACGAATTAGCCTTACGGAAACACATTCGATTAAAAAATACAGGAAGGTTTTGAGTAAGCTTCATAGCTATTGCAGCTGATTTTATTAATTCTTTATTCGTTCCTTTATTATGGATCTAATGCTTCTTTTCTTTGGGAAGAATTTCGAGGAAATAAATTAGTTTAAGTTCGTTTTCCGGCCTAATTAAGATTCACTTTCAGTATTTTTGAGCTTTCTTTGAAAGAAGACAAACTGTTGATGGCATGACGAATAGACCTTTATTAAATCTCACAGATCATGATCCAAAATTTTAGCCTCTATAAAGGAAGAAAAATCAATTTCGCGAATTTTCAAAAAGTTGGAGACTCATTTGCTGCCAAAATATGGAACATATTTCACTGAATGAAATTTGCATACTAGCCGGAGAATGCATTTCTGTGTAATCGAAGGCCTCGTTCAGAAACACAATAAACACAAACATATTCAGTGATGAGGGAAACTAATTAGAATATTACAATCCGCTCCTTTTACCTCTCATATCTAACTGATGAAATTTACATTGAAATCAGCGAGGTGACATGGAAAAAATTATATTCATGCCCTCGGTGATGATTCCAAACGAACTCGTGCCTTAGTGCACCTTCCTAAACTGGAGGCGAATTTATTCGTTTCCATTATTATCATCATCATCTGGTTTCATTCCTCTACAACTCTTTTAATCCACCTTTTTTCGCACCCTGGAATTCAGCCAGTGGAAAGGAGTCGACTGGTTGTTTCCTGGCAGCAAAATGGTCCGTTCCATTCGATTCTCTTCGCCCTTTTGCTTCCGCTTTATTTCTCTTCCGCAAAGCATTGAGTCGACGACCAACCCTTCACCCAAGTGTTGTGCACCGAATTCGAGTGCAAAACGCATTGTTTTTGGGTGGCGTTTTCACTGCCATTCCGCGCCGTACAAATCTTGCCGCTCAAGCTTCCAACGCCCGATTTCAAACCCCTTTCAACCCCTATTCCACCGTTATTTTCGAGCGATTCGCGACCGTTTGCAACAAGAGACATTGATGGGTTGAAAATCCGTGCTCTATCTCACTCTACATCCCGCGTTCTTACTTCTCGGCGAATCCAGGGTAAAAATTATGGGGAAAGGGTAACGGCGAAAATGCATCGATGTTCGCATTTGCCCCACTTAGCGTCGCACAGCCAAAAAGCCAATCAAGATAAAAATAGTTGAGACAACTGAGAATGAGCTCAAATTTCATTATTAATTAATCAATAATTCTTTTAAACTTGCAAATTTTGCTACCACAAACATAACCAAGTGAAAAATATCACAATACTCTAAGTATGACTCTTTATATCCATTGATCAATTTTTTTTAATACCAGCGTTACGGTGTTTTCTATTTCCGCAACATGGCAAGTATATTATCTGGAATTTTCTCGACTAAACTTTTTATCATTTTCTTTGCAGGTTTCAATGAAACACTCTCCTGAAATTAATCTAAAATTATCATCCGCAACTTTTGCAGGTTTTGCACACTGCCCTTCTTGAGGATGATTCCTAGAAATTTTTATTTAGAGTATTACCTAGAGTATTTTTTCTCGAAAAATTCTTATTATATTATTTGCACAGAGTGGTCTAATTTTTAATCTCTAATATTTCTACCTCTATTTCTAAGCAGCAGTTAGCGATTATTAGGATGCAATATCTTGCCTCGTCTCAAAACAAACGTTGCCTAAGTCTAATCTACTTGGCTCAAAGTGGAAGAAACTACAAAGTTTTAGTTTCCGGTTTCCAAACTAGATCACGACATAAAGCTACAAGAAACTTCTATGAGCTAACTAGAATTTTACTAGGAAAGTGAACGTGGAATGTGAGTGCGTGAGGGAAAAGAATTACTTTGCATTAGGTTATCCGCCCGGAAAGTGGAAGATCTGGGTTCGAGTCCTAGTGACTTAAAACAGTTTCACCGCCTTTTACTGTTCGGGTGTTATGGCGTAAGTTTTAGAATATAAATACATATAATGTTACCGGGAAAGATGAGGTCAGAAGAAGCAACGGCAGATACACGGATTACCATGACGAATCACAACCTATCATACAGAGGATACTTTAGATATAGAGAACCAAAGGATTTAAAGATAGAAAATGCTTTCCGGGAGCTCACAAAAGAGAATTAAAGGCTGCGGCTCAAAGTCTAGGGGCAGTTAAACGTGGTCTTTCAAACCACGGTTCTCGTATCTGCTTTCCTCTAAGACATTAACGTGATGTTACACCATTTTCGAGCCTTTGAAGTTTTACACCACACGCGTGCACATATTGGGATTCGAAAAATGGAAAATGCGGGGAATAAGGAATCCCTGCAAACGAAGGCCTGACGAGGAAAAGGATTAGGATACAGATTGCTCGTTTTTTCACTCAAGAACCTCACGGGTAAGCGAATCTTTCTTCCGCCCATGTCTTTAAGCTGCTTAAGAAATTAAGCGTCCTTTCCTCTCCCTTTTGGACGCAAATCTCGACATAATCCGAGCTCCAAGGTTTCAAAACTGATTGTAACGAGTAGTGCTGGGCCTTCCCTACTTCTGAGCTGAAATCAAAACCTGTGATTAAAGAACTCGACGTTTCTACTACATGAGTTCATCATAGATAATCCTGACATGAGATATTGCGTGAGGAGGAAATTTGTGCGCTTATTTTCCGAAATATTTCCTATTTAATGAATTCGATCTTTCTAGGATAACTTATTACAGAAATCAACACGAAGTTAAGTGACTTTTCAAAAGAGTTGGATATATTACATCAAATCATGGAAAAATTCAACCCTTAAATGTTTTGTTTCATTATATCTGTAAAAGTATATTGACTTTTATTATAATAATTGGTGCAATAAATTATATTTTAAGAGTTTAAAAAATACATTTTAATCAATCGCAGTCTGTAACCCATACATCTACATCTACATAAGTACCCTGCAAGCCGCCTTCCGGCGTGTGGCAGGGGGGCTAATTCCCCGCTTTTTCCATAAATATAAAGCTAGAGTATGGCACCTGTAAAAGGCTTAATAAACAGCTGAAAAAGTGTTTAAATGAAAGAAGTTTTGAAATAATTGAGGCATAAAATCAGGATAAAAGAGATTCCAGACAAACAAATAAAATTTACTAATTGTTATACACAAGAATTTACTCATTTAATGGGTGTCGACAAAGCAATAACCGACGTGGAACCCACTTTTCTCAACAAATAAAAATTAATTCTAGTAGTATCTTACATAGCCATCTCTCTCCCTCGCTCATGGCACAACTCATCCTCCGTGAAAACGCATTTATTCAATCTCTCCTCGACCTCTGGGCAACCTTCGAAAAATTCCAAGGAGTTGACAAATTGGGGTCCAAAACCCCTATCCGACCATCATCCTCCTCACAATTGGCTCCACTCAGAACGCCATATGCCTCCCAAAACGCCTCTCATTCAATCGAAGTGAGGGCAACGTAAAGTCAAGGATCGGCAGAGCGCGTGTATACTATATGTAGACAGCGGGAAGAGAAGGGTGTGGTATTATTGGAGGAGCGGGATTTCAAACAACAGATGTCGCCGTCGAGCAAAGCGGCCGCGGCAGCCTCTGACAATGAGAGCCGCGCCAACACTCAACGTCCACCCACTGCCAGTGAGATGGGTGCGGCGGAGGCTTGGGAGTGTATTGTTAATGCTTTTGTGGCGAGAAAGAGAGGAGTGGAGGGGGCAGAAGGATGCGGCGGAGGAGGGAAGGTGACGGTGAGGGAAGTATCGGAGGCTGCGGGCAAATTAGGATCTCTTGGCAGTGGTAGAATCCGGAGGGAGGATGCTAGCGGCTTTTCGAGCTTCAGGGAGCAGGATGTGGTCGCCACGCTCACCCAATCACGCTATCCAAGCGTCCACAGAATCACTGCTACGGAGATATCCTTCTCGGTTGCAAGCCTCCTTCCGCATCACGACGCAGTAAGTCGCGAATCAAAAGCGGAGTCTATCCAGATCTCTGAATTTCATGAATGCATACGGTAGGATTATTATGACAACATGCAGAAATAGTGCATCATGCTGCTAGAGGAACCGGAAGCAATTCAACATTTTCGCTCCATTCTGAGACGAAATAAGGGAAATATTTGGCGCTTTTCGCTTACGACCGGATTGTTTCAGATGGAGATAATGTAGTTATTCCATTGGAAGAGATTTTCCCGTAGCAGTGATTTGCTGACACAAATCCCTACATGGAGCGCTTGAGTGGATCTGAAAACTGGGACTAATTTCAAAATTTTGGCCTTAACAAATGAGACTGCGTTTTGTTAGCATTAGTTCAGAATACTTAGCATCAGCCTCTTATCCTTTCCAATTCACTTTCTTCACGACTTAGCCGTTAGTAGCGCTTTTCTTAAAAATCCTCTCTAACTCAAATATATTGTTAAAAAATTACAAAGTAAATAGTGCACACGAGTTAAAAATGAAACTCTTTCTCCATCTAAACACTCTTCATTCCTCAAAAATCAATGTTTATGCTCAAAGTAATTTGATGAGTATGACTTTTCTCCAAAGTATTTTGATATGGTCAAATGAATTCTTCACGAAGTGACCGTCGACCCGAGAGGAATATTAACTACGAAATCATGGGGAAACAAAATCTGAAAATGGAAAATGTTTACTTTGTTAAATTATTTACCTAAGTATTGTATCTAAGGCCCGTCTAAAATATTCTGGGCTACCCAAGGATCTTATATTTACCTCTGATACCTTTTAAATGATGTGATATTCACAATGTTATTTAACCTTTCCCAAAGCTAAAACTCCCCGGTAGTTTTTCAATTCCTCAAACACTGGATGCATAATTTTTCGATTAATTGTGAAATGCGAAAGTCGATCATTCAATCGAATGGAATACAGTGGTTTACGGCAATTTCATCTTGTTTAGCCCGATCAAAAAGCTTGGTCCCCATGCGTGTCATAGCCAGCATAATTCCAAAGGGCTCTGCTAGTTCTTACCGAACATGCCATTCCCCTGGACTAATAAATATCATCCCCTTTGGCAATGGTCACCGTTCCGTGAACTCTAAAAACCGAAGGGTCCTTTTCTCCTCTCCTGACTGACCGCCACTGCCCGTAGCAGAGGTGAACCCTTGACTACAATGCCTTCGGACCCTAGCGTACTTGACTCCGGCCTCCTTTACCCCGCTTCCAGTCTCCTTCCGTTCAAACCACCACCCCCATCTTCGCCTCCGCCCATACCCTTTCTCTGGCTCAATTTTCCAATTACCGATTCCTCGGGGCAACCTTGCCGTTAATGCCTCTTTCTCTTCCACATCGATAAACCAGAGGCAGCTCGTGCCCAATCCCTCATTTAGTAGCAGCTGCAGCAACATATTTCCCAGCTTCCAACTTCTGAATAGCCCACCGACTATTAAATATCGCTAAATAAAGGTTTCCACTGAGAATTAGTTTCTCAGAGGTGGTATACGACGGGAATAGCCAATTACCGAATGGTTTTTATGTGTGTGTGAGACATACTCTTTCATAAGTAGCGTTGACGAGCACGAGATGTGTTTTAGGGGCAATTTAAACTTTCGAAAACAACCGAAACAGATATTTAAACGATGGAAATATTTTGTCGTTATTAATGATTAGATGAAAATAATTTGTTCATCAAAATATATTACAATGCAGTTAAAATTTTTTAACAAATTATTGATTGCATTTATACGCCACAAAGGTATTGGAAATTGAGAAAAGAATATCTTTAAAAGAAACGACGATATACGGACTCCAAAATGTTTGCGTAGGATCAGCTTCACAAGCTATAATTCCTCATTTATGTCTCTATAAGGAAATTTTCTATAGAAAACTGCTCTGTAAAATAACCGAGATATGTTTACACTGTAAGATATGATTTACCAACTGATAAATCAGCGAACTTCAAATTATGTACCTACGTACATTTTTACAGATATTGTTAAGAATAAAAATGAAAAATTGCTACGACCAAAGCGATAAATACGTTCTCTCGAACGCCATCTCATATACACAACTACATTCATATACTTATATCATATGACTATATCCAACTATATCCAACAAACTTCATTTTTCAAACAGTTTATCTTCAAGTGGTCACCAAGGCCCTCTCTCGTATGTTACTCTCTTCTATACGTATGTACGTCGTCTTTTTTGGCATTAGAATCTCGCACACTCACGTTTCCGATTCGGTGTAACCATTAGTAAAAGCAATTGATTTCTAAAATCTCAGAAAAACTTATTCACTTCTAGCAGTCTCTCTTTCAAGATTGGCCCGTCAAAGGCAAACCCTTACAATGGCCAACCCTATCGCTCGAATCTCCTCTTATCCCCGCAAATACAGAATCCTCTCGTGCCAAAACCCTCTTAGAAATCGCTACTCCGATGCATTCTCGACATTTCCAATAATTCCTTCCATCGGAAAATATCCAACTTTCAGAAAAATGTTCGGCTTTCACTCCTGCCGTTCTTTTATCCATTTTATTCTGGCTTTTCGCTCAATATCAGTTCATTATTTTATATTGCAACTTCATGTGTTGGAAACCTTTCCTCTCGAAGAAAGTCGTGCAGCCGACTACAGAGTCTGAGATATCCAATAGTCATTGAACCTGAGGTAGGAACCTGGATTACAGAAAAAGACGAAAGAAACAAGTCGTGCTAAAATTTTCTGCGCCACTGTAGCCTCTTTTCATTGTTTCGGGAAGATTAAAATAGTGTCTACCGATAGAAACAAATTTTAGAATAATTGTAGACCCCCAAATCCTTTCCTTTTATTTGGTATACCTATTTTTATATTTTACACTTATCATTACGCTAAATTACATTGAGCATACATTTTCAATGACATTACTTTTGACCCAGATTGGAATTCAGAGCGCATATCTAAAAGCATATATCTTCTGAGGATGTCCATATTCGTAATATTACCACTTTTTGAAACACTTTAGGAATATAAAACGATAAATATCATGTTAACAGGATGCACAAGAAATTGCTGCCGACAGCAAATATACTTATTCAGTTTACATATATGTAACAATCCACTCGACCTGAAACCATTCAAGTCACTCTTCCCACCGTTCTACTACTTCGACGTGAGCATTTGATTTTACCAATTGTTCCTTTGAGATTTCACCCATCAAATAGAGCCTTCCACCACAGTCATCCTGACTAAGTCTTTCATACCTTTATGTACTCTTTTATTAAGCTTGCTCCTCATACTATAATCTCATCCCCTTCTTCTCATCTCCTTTTTCTACTACATCCTTTGATAGCGTCTCCTCTTTCAACTGTTTCCATTCCGAAACTACCCCGTTCTTAATACCCTACGTCCCTTTCGGCCTTCTTCGTCTTCGGACCCTCTTTTTCTTAGCCAAAAACGTAAGTCTTCCTCCCTCCCCCATGCCCACTTTCTCCCATTCCCGAACGCACTCAATCATTCTGTCTTGCCCACGCCGCTTGCAGGACCGAAACCGTTTCCAGCCAACCCTCCAAGAACTAAGCCTCTTCCACCCCTACCTCTTAGATTTCCCTATCCACTCACTCTTTTCCTTTCTCTCAATATCCCCCTTTTACCTCCTTTCTTGCAACTTTCATCCCACCTACCAACTTTGATTTTCCACCTATGGTCCCCTTCCCAAAGACTTTTCCTCCGTCTTCCACTTTATTTCCATCTTTCTCTTCATCTCTCCTTTGGCCATTCCATTTACACCACCACGTTCCTTGGCCAAGTTTCTCCCCTCTCTTTACATCCATCAAAACCTCTCTTGCCCGTTCGACCATCCTTCCTTCCGGGACTCCGACCGGTGAACACGGAATGCGATGGACTTCCAGCGGGGGAGACTCTCCCGCCTCTTTTTTGCCCGAAACCGATACTCCTTGCATAAATCATGTGAGAAGCTATGTTGTGCTGAGAACGACAGAGTGGAGGGCAAAAGGAAATCGGCGAGAGGGAGGCATGCTTAATGCAATTTTTATGCAGATACGCGTCGCCTCTGAGACGGAGAGATAGGACGTCCCAGATGGAACCGCCGCGTCGCGCCGTTGACTAATTTCACGCGGAGTTTTGAATTGGGTCGGAGCCTTTAATCTTTAGAAGAATGGCTGCTTGGAAGATGTGACGGCTCTTCCTTGGGAACCACTCAAACGGAAGGAGACTAATTATTGTTTCATCGATTGTGCGAAAGCGTCATCGACGAAAAAGTATTTGAAAACCTTGGCTCCTGGGTGAAGCGGAGAATTTGCCACAATCGAAGGCTGAAAAGAAAATAGCTGGATGAAACATGAAGTAGATGTTTCGCAATAATCGGAGGCTATCTTTGCTTCGCTTATACCTACGAGAGGAACGATGAAACTGTTTATTATGAAGTGAAAAATACTTAATATCCATTGAAGGGGCCCTAAAGAAGAAGTGAGAGAAAAACGGGACTAAAGTAGTCCAAAGAAAGAAAAAGGCATAACAAAAAGAGGAAAGAATATTGGAGGATAACACAACAGCAGAGGAAAAGGAATTAAAATTGGCATGTGGTCCCTAAATGGATCAATTGAAGGATAATAACTAACTGAACATCGATTTTGGAAATGTGAACCGTTACATTAGGGTAAAATTCAGGATTCAGCTATTGCTCCATCATGATTTGCAGAAAAACGTTTCTCATCCTGTATTAAACTCGCCAGTATATTCCAAGTAAATGCAAAGTATTACTTCAAAGAATGTTTTGCTTAACAACATTAGTACTTAGTAGTATGATTTCAAGCTTAAAAAATCCATTAATTTAAATGTGGTCGCGGTCTGCGAGTACGGGAACGCGCTAAGAATAGAGTAGTTGTTTAATAAGTCCTCGGAACTAAATGAGAATTTATATAAGGATTTTTAATCTTGATCGACCGTTGGGAACAGATCCTTATTGCTCCTTTTTCTTTCTGACCAATAATCCCGACCCTCTAAAGCCTTATCAGACGACTGATCCTTACGCTGTTGCAATTAAGTCCAAAGCCGGTCGAACCAATTTGGCTCGGGGACAGGGAGAGGAAGATATCGCTACGCTCGCCCCTCTGGCGATAAGTGAATCCAACTATTCTGGGAACTTGGGATTCGGCGAAATAGAGGAGGCACAGGAGGAGAAAGTGATAAAGCAAGGAGGAGCTCGAGTGCACAAAAAGAATAAAATAAGAGAAGAAAGAGGGCGTGGAGACGGGATGATATGTAACAGAGGCTGGTATTGTTACTGTTAGAATAGCAACGCAACTTTAAATTTGGGGTTAGCGTAGATGGAGGTAGTACGTACGGAAATAGATTTACTTTAGATTCTGGAATTTAAAAGTATTCTGATACTTTAACGTAGATGGTTTTAATATGTAGAATTTCTGAAAAATATCCCTAAACTTTCATTCAGAAAATTGAACGCATGAGGAAAGGCACAAAACCAATTTTCTTATGACTCTTAGATTAGGGCGTGGAAGGAACGTGAAGATTATTCATATACGTCTGTTTTTTCGAGTTTTTCTAGATGCCACTTATGATACACTTAACGGAGAACAGGCGTGTAGGAATTGTACAAAAAATATAACTTACGAATTATAGATAATTACTGCTATCTGCGATCTAATACATAATTGATTAATCGATCAGAAGTTTAAATTTAACGTAAATCTATAATTACAAACAAGATTTTTCAATATGACATACCAAAGGCACAGCAATGTAAGAATGTTCAGTTCTTTGTCAGCTATTACGAATTCAAAAAAAAATATTTTAATCATTACAGCAACTAGGTGAGTAATGACTGAATGCGTAGATTATTATCCTGGATTCCGGAAATTGTAGCTATTAACTGAAAATGCACTGGTCTTCAGCACAATCAACATCCAATTACCAGAATTAGATGTTTTCCTTTAAGATAGCTTAAACAATCCTCCCGTTGGTGCTAATTTAAACGTTTGCTCCCTTTCCTAACCGAGGAGAGTTGTCCAAAAGGCTCCTGATCCTGAGATGCAATTTAACTCTCAGAGAATTAAATCGAGTAAAGAGATTACTTTTTCTCCTTAAAAATTTGCGTGCACTTGGAGAGCGTGGGAGGACGAAGTTCCGTGTTCGAAAGGGAAGAAGAAGCGTGGAAGTGGGCGTCGTGAGGGGCCCGAAGAAACGTGAGATTGGTTCGAAGGGAAGAGATGGGAGTGGCTCCCTCTATCAAAGAGGAAGGAAGCAGCACAGAGGTATTTCGGAGTTCTCCTTCCGTCAGTCCAAACCCTTATCCCAGTCTCCCTATTTTCGTTAAAGGAATCGCGAAGGAAAAGGAAACCCTGATTTTTTTAGACTTCCCCTTACCACTTTCCTTTAACTACATTTCTGCGGAACTTGGTTTTCCCTAGGGATCGGTTCAGGGATCGCGAACTCGGACACTGCCACAGAAAGGTAAAGGTCTCTTTTAAGTTACCGAGAGCTGGGAAATGGCATACATTTTTACATTATTTTATTTACGATGGCTGGAAAGCAAAGAAAGATCAGCATGAAGTTATTCAATACTTCTTCTCCAGAGATAACCCTTACGTGTTGTTGTGGGAGGGGATTGAAAAAATATTAACGTTATGCCAAAAGTATCAAATAGATCAAAGAGATATCAATCAAATTTCGATTAATATTAGCGATTTATATTCGATATGGATTTGCTAAGACCCATCAACATAGACGTAGGATGTTTCTTTAAAAAAGTTCAACGTATGCACTGAAATTAAATTGAAGTTTAAAATTTAGAGTTTCCTCCCCAAAACAAATACTGGATAATAAATCACTTACGAATAATACCAATTGACGACGCTGTGACTTTCTGGGACCCTACTCTATGAAGTATAAAGAAAACTATGCGAGATTTTGCTGTCTTTTAGTCTCAGTTTCAGCGAAAATTTGCACGATTATTTCATAACTCCATAATATCTAACATATCAAGTTATTAGTATTTAAAAGTTTTACGTTTACCTTAAATGACATTATAGGGCATCGGCAATTAACATCACAAACAATACTGGTGAAAATTAATACGTACTGCAATTCCAATGTTTGGCCAATTATACGGAAATTTCACTATTCCATTAATACTTAGCAGTGGGTATTTTTTCAGAAAACATTCATCAAAATCTAACCAAATAAAAATCCTAGACATCGCACCAATCGAAAATCCTTATCCTCGATAAATTATAGATAATACTTCGAGCTTCCTTTTTGAAACGCCCTGAAACCAAGCTTGGGACTCTCGCGATGATTAATTTTAGTTACCCTCACCCACTATTTGGTTTGTTTTTCAATCTCCTCCATTGTTCGCTATACCTCATACTCCATGCCATAAAACTCCATTAAGAGCCGTCAGAAAAAGGAGACTTCAAAAATCAGCTTTTACCTTTCACTCCACCTATGTCGTGGTTCTTTTGTTCGCGTGTCTATCCTTGGCTCCGGAAGATATAAATTCCTATTCGTCACACACACAGAGTTCGGCCAAGGTTCCGTCTCAATCAAGCTGCCACGGTCGCGCCATTACTCAAACTTATCTCTCTCTTTACATTCCGTTTCGGACAATACAAGCTTTGATCTTCTCTTTTGCCACTTCCATTTTCTCTCAAGTCTTTGCCTTCGGAACCATTTTTCCTCTAGCCTTAATAATACTTCACAACTGCCACACTACAACACCAATTGTCCAACCCTGGCTTCTAAATAATAATAAACCTAACAGATAATGAAAGATCTTAAAATTGAAATCTGCAAGTGAAAGGTTCGTGTCATCTTCGTTGGCAAAGGAAAGAATTGAAAGAGGAGCGATTGAAATATAAACTCAACAACATCAATCAATAATACATTTTTATATTGTTCTGGGCAGGTGGATTTATTCATTGATTTTGCATTCCGGATATGAGTTGTCTCGAGTCAGCAATTTGTGTCAAAGAAACATTGAACTTTAAAAATTCAAACTTACAAATAATTAGATGACAAGGGACATCACAATACTGATTAAACAAAACCTACTCCTAATTTCACGATTCGGACACCAAAACAAATAAATAGAGTGATTTCTAAGTAGTGTAATAATT
This sequence comes from Ladona fulva, assembly GCA_000376725.2. Taxonomy (NCBI): domain Eukaryota; kingdom Metazoa; phylum Arthropoda; class Insecta; order Odonata; family Libellulidae; genus Ladona; species Ladona fulva. The sequence goes on along the minus strand of KZ308400.1, from coordinate 293,710 downwards.
CTAAAAAAAGGAAATTGGGGGAGGTAGATTTGTGCAACAGAAATAATGATTTCACCTTAAAAAAAATTAAATGTTCTACTTCCTCATCTCATTTTAAGATACTGATAATATTTAGGAAATACTTGTCAATGTCTGTGATATTGGCCATAATATTACTTTCGTATCAAAATTTCTATGATTCCGGAAATTTACTATTTATACGATTCACAAAGCCAATTCTTCCTCCAGTCTTTCCTTGGATAAACCTCGGTTCCTTTCGGTGATTCAAGTAAACCCTTCCCTTCAACCTAAATAACTTTTCTTTTACATCGGCGTGCCACGGCTAATCCCCAATAGCCTTCTCACCATCGCTCTTGAACTTTCCCTAGCTTCCCTCTTCCTATCTTTCCACGTACTCCTTTCCACAAGGAAGCCCTTTCACTGACGCAAACTCGCTTTGGCTCTCGAGCTTCTTTGGCCACGTGGGAAGCGCCAGTGTGGGTGAGGAAGAAGATAGGGGGCGGAAGATGGCGGGATTTCTTGTTTGCCCTTATAGCTTCTCGATAGGCGGAGGTCAGCGAATGACCCTGATGCGTGTGTTGGAGACCAAAATGTGGCCAGTCGCTGCACATGGCGCACTTCTGTGTTTCCTTTCCCTCTACGTCCCTTTCCTGACACTTAACCCTTGCTTCCCTCACTTGGGATGTTTCGCCTTCACGTGTTTCCTCTTCAGCGATAAAGACTGGTAAAACAATATTTTATTTCCGTTAAATTTGCATCTGATGAACTAGAACGTTTTCAACCGGTTACTAAGTCCCATTATCCAATAGATTCCTTCACTATAGTTTAAGATAGAAAATACGATTTTTAAACAAAATACGAATTCGTCACAACCGAATCAGCCTTCGTATTAACAATCAAGATATTTGAAAAAGAAATGGAAAATACTGTTCTTGATTACTGGCCTCGAAAAATGTACGATTCCAAATCAGCTCAGTTAAAAATTTACTTAGGTATTAAAATTTTGATTCGCAATACGAATTTATTAGCAAGATAATTTAAGGGCCTATTTCAATTTTTCTAGTTCTACAAAACATAAAAAAAGCTCCCTTAATTCTCTCTCAGCCCAACTAGTATAATTTCATTCTTTACAAACCAGGAGTAAATCAATCCAAACTAATGGACGGAAGCGTTTGTTAGAAAGGAACAGCTCAGTCCTCATAAATTCAAAGGTTCGAATTCAATTACTTTTTCAGCTAAACTTTACTTACTCGTATTATTTATTACAGCTAACTATTGGCGCAATATCTTTGACGTCGCTCTCCTTATATGTTATTAACGCAGTGGTTTCAAATGAATTTCCGTACCTACGCAACGAAGAAGCCTCGCTTCGAACAGGGAGCAATGCGACTTAATAGAATAGTTGTAAAGAGGAGAGACAACTAAAACACCCGAAATGAAGACTTGACCCCTTTCCTTTAGGATAACGTGTTAATTTGCCACTAACTGTTTTTCATAACGTAAGTCACTCTTTGCCTATTCAACACCAGAGAAAACACCCATTAGACTTCAAAACTCCCACCGGCTTTCTTCGTGATCACCCTCACCTAGACAACCCAAACCCCAACTTAGAAACGAAACGTCAGGAAGCCTTTCTTCTTTCTTACACACCGTAAAATTTTTCAAAGACCGCCGTCCGACCAACGCCTTCCAAAAATTTACCCACACACACGGCCGCGCGCGCTCACACGCACACAATATGACACCTTTATTGTGGCCACCATTACCTCTCACCTCATTCTAGAAAAACCCTGTCCACACAACCATTCTGCCTTCCATTCTCTCCGCTGATCTTTTTTCTTTGAGGAAAAAATAAAGAGCCGAAGCCTTTCACCTGTCATTCAGAAAAATATACAAAAAGAGGTCCCGCCCCCTAATCCTTCCCTTTCCTCGAGGCGTAGAAAAAATACCGTGGCACCGCGAAAGAACGATTGGTCTCGCCTTTTCCCATTTATGAGGCCACCCTTTTTCCCTCAACCCACGAAGAAAAAACCTGCCTCCCTTCGAGCTAAGGCACTTCCTCGTTCATCCTCAAACACCTTCATGTTTATCTGACGGCTAATCTCTGCAACATGTTGCAAAGCTGCTAAATAGAAGTTATTATTCCTCAAATATCCAATATTAGGTCAATTCATAGAAAATTGCAGCATATCATCGAAAACTGCGTTATCTCAACGAATATTTACGTGAATGATTTCATCATCGAGAAATCAACCTGTCATCGGGTTCCTCCCTCATGTAGTTAATTCTCCACTAAAGTTCTTTTACAAACATATCTTTCGATGACCTTTCAATGAACTCTTAGCCGAATAATTCAGGTAACACTTCACAGCTTTCGCTAGGTGTATTTTCCAATAGTACCTCTACTTATTCGCTTCTTCTACAACCAAACGCGAAAACGAAATTGACCTTAATGAAACAGTTTGCAAAATCACCTCTTTACTTATTTATTTTAGGTCGATAAAATGATTTAAACTATTTTTGATACGAATAAATAATTCAACTGTTAAAACAAAGCAATGTAGTCAGCTTAATTTTAAGGTCAATAAGTTTAAGAATTAAAAAGGGTCATTGCCATCCACAATTACTCCTCGAAAGATAATATTTCCATTACATACCCCTAAATTAAATATTATTACTACATAGTTTATGCTGCAAAGCTGTTGTAACGATAATTACCCAAACAACGTTCCAAAACTTCCAGGAATAATTTTTCAGAAACAAAAGTATACAATGAAATAAGTATCGTACTTCGATAGCCACTTAAATTACACCCAAACAATGACATGGAAAAAAACTGATTCTGATGTTGGGAGGAACTTAACTCTTTAAGGCAATCTGGTCCTCCATGCATAATATCACGGCAGTCCAGGAATTAAGTGCAGATTATTTGAAATATGTATTCTCAATCCATTAATCAGATGTCATAAGTTGATTTGTATCAGTTCAATGTTAAACTGACACATTCCACTAAAGAGTTGGGAATTTTAAATTTTGTAAAGGTCGTTTTTACTTCAATTGGAGGTAATTTGAGTACGTGAATCCGTCCTAATTGAAGATCGTTCTTTTTCTAAAGAAGATAAGCATAAAGGAATCCCAAGTTCCAAACAAATATGAAGATACAAACCATAAACCTTAAGGCTGTGAGCCATACTCGACATTTCTGCAAAAAGAGACCTCGCAACTACTTTAAACCTGGATTCGTCGACAATTTAGAAATTTTTCTTGCGTCAACGCCAACTCCATCAATCTCCCACATCCCTTCTCACCGTCTCTTTACTCAATTCTGCTTTTAACATCAGCATTCTCCTCTCCATCCCTCCTCTCCATCACCCAAACAACTCGCGGGGCCTTTTTTAAAATGGTCGACGTTCTTCGAAAACTCTCCTCTCTTTCACTCCCGTTCCCTTTTTCCTCCCGGAAACACTCCTCGACGCAAAGTGGACCTCACCATAATATGACCGTGGGTCAAGAACTCACCGGCATCGCATGATGGGAAAGAGTATTTTTTTTACCTCGAGTGGCCTCTCTCCCAAAAGAACCCCGCTATGTACTTCGGGAAGAGAATAAAAGACGGGCGAGAAAAAGCCAGCGCGCTCATCTTTATTCATACTGATAGAGGAACCTACATAAATATATATTCGGCAAATTTTGTCGTGAATGTTCCGCGAGATGTTTTTATCTGATTTTTCTGAAGGTAAATTCGTTTTTTTATGGCGGGGGGGTGGGGGTGAAGAAAGTATTCCCTACCTTCATCTTATCTTTATTCATGACGGGGCATTTCCCTTAAATTGTTGGATGCGTACTCGGCCTTTTATTCGCGAAATATATGGACGCCTACTAAATAGATGAAGATACATTAAAGCGATGATTTATTTCTACAGCATGAGTAATTACAGAAAATTGGTAGCTCCGTCTACTACAGACTAAATTAATTAATATCTCATTACAAACAAGACGTATATGTCTATTAAGAGACGAACAGCACATAGCATGAAGCTCCTGAAATCATTAATATTAGAAGAGAGGACGAGAGAAACTACGATACATTGTATTTTGTAGTGAAATATGTATCATAAATGAAATTTTAACGAAAGAGTTTTTGAATTATACTTTTTTTGATGAAATGACATGAAGAAGTAAAAATTACTTTCTAGGCAATTTTCATCTTCCTATATCTAAACCGAAATAAATAGTTTGTAATCCAATTCAATTCCTCTACCAGCTTTCAGCTGAAGAGCTTTTTTCTTACACGCCAAATCTTTTGTTTGTTTACAAACGTTTTTAACATATCTATAGATGAAGAATGAGAGGGGCTTCCAGATAGCCAAGTGGGCAACGCGTTCAATTTCGATGAAAGCTGTCCTGGGTGTGATTCCTGGTCGGAACCTAATGACTTAAGCTGTCGAAGCACTTCTAAAAATACTACTACTACTACTACTACTATGAAAAATGAGGTCAGGAGAAAGAGAAGCGTACCAGGCCTATCCTCGTCAACAGAGTTGAATAATCATAATAATGTACTTCATTTATTAACATCTGAAATTACGATCGCTAAGTTGATTAACAACCAATAAAATTTAAATAAATGTCCAGACAAATCGTACACGCTATTATTGTAGTGGTAGAAAAGAATGAGAAACTACCTAAATTTGGCGCATGTTGTCAGCTTTGGTAGTATCATTCTGTATTTCTTTGTGATACGTCAAAATTCAATCTTTGAAAAACATAACATAATGAATAAATCAAAGTATAAGCAAACCTAGTTTTCCAACTCAACGCACAGCAGTGGAGGAGATAATTAATTTGAAAAATGAAAACAGTTTCCAGATAGGGATGCTTGCTAATGCATAAATTTATATGCGCATGTGTGTAATACTGAACACATTTTTTGGAGGCGTACAAAAAATAATGAACGAGAAAATACCTCGAGACACTTAAGCCCCTTGAAAGGTTGCGATCATTAATCAACCGTGAAAGGAAATGTTATCTCGGGAAACCATTAAAATTCTAACGCCCACTATTGCGATCCCTGACACATCCGTCAGTCCCCAATCCCTTCCTAAGTCTTTCGCCGATGCGGAAGGGAAACAGGGAGAGAAATCTTCTCCGAAATGTCGCCGACATAAAGCGACGGATTTCTTCACCGAAGGTATTTATGCGTGCATTTCTTATCACTGGGCCAATCTAATCGAAGCGGAGCCTTTGGATAATTCCCACCAGAGAGGTCGAGGATGAACGGTTTGGATAACGGAACGACACTTTATAATGTGCCGCGTCCCGACCGATTCTTTTTCTGTATTTCGCCGACGTTAATGCGACGGTGCGTCACATAAATATAAGCGGATATCTCGAGTCGGGACGTAAGTGTACAAGAGCGAGTGGTCGGAGCCCGATCGATCACTTTTTCCCTACGACATTTAAGGGCGAGGAGAGGATCAAATCGCTGAACCTTGATAGTGGAATCAAAAACATAGCTAACCCCCAGACAAGCTGACCATTCTAGTTCCGATATCTCTATGTGTATTCTGTCGACGCAGAAACCACAAACGAACACGACTTGATATCTGTATTAGTGATATCTCTCTCGTTTTAGCACAGAAATTGAAAAAATTGAGCGTCGTGGTGGATTATCTAGTTTACGACTGCCTGACCGGTGTGTTGCGGTAGAGCACTCTTGGTGTTTCATTCATCAATACGTACATTCTCCATTTTTAGTTTGAATTTTGACTGCAACTACAATCGAGTGGCTTAGTGCACAACGAAATGTTATACGTAAGAGTGCCACAGAAGAAAAGAGGTTTCCAAGCACTAATCTAATTCAGCCGGATCATTAGCTAAGGATATATGCATTCGGTGTTTCGATGAGTGTACGGGAAAATAATCAGATTACCAGATTTAAGATTTCCATTAGATAGGGAAATATCTACTTAAAAATTACAAGTTTTGGCTTGCTCTTATGGAAAAAATTACTAAGAGGATATACCAGTTTCTTATAGACAATTTGAATAATTCTTACATAAAAATGCCATCTCTCAAAAACCCCAACACACCATCTTTCATAAGCTCAACTCAATGGCATTATCCTCTTAAATAATGTAAATCCGTGGCGTAGTTCCGGTTATCGAGTAAGCCATCCATCAAAAAAATGACGAAAGTATGGATGGAGGCCCCGAATAATAAAGTAAAAAGCAAGATCTGCCTTAAAAGTTTCTCCTCATTCGTAAACGCCCACTCTCTCCATTACTAACTCTTTCCTCTCACTCCTCAAGACACTGAAAAAACCTTCTAGCCCCACTATATATCCCACACTTCTAACTCCAACATATCCGATCCATTAGCATAAAAACAACTTGCGCGCTAGCTCATTTCGGAGATCGCCGTAGGAGAGCGCTCATGTGGGAGGTAAAATAAAAAGAGGAAATCTAGCACCTGATCCTTTTTTCTTCGAAATATTCATTGAACCTGTCTCAATTTTTAGACGGTGCTTCCTCCAACCTTCCACTACTCAGCGGGAGGAAAAAACATTGCACCTTTGCCCTCTTTCAACGACTACCACTTGAGAAAATAAACGATGTGAAAATCCTGTCTACCTATAAACTCACAAGCACGTGCGTAAGCGAGTGACACACGCTGAAACACACACACGTAATCAATCATCTCACTAATTTCTTGAGCGGCGGAACGGCTCCCTCCGTTACAGCTTTTTTAATCATCCGTCTTGGCAGTAGTTAGCTGGTATTTCGGTCACGATAAGACGGGCCCATTCATGAAATAGACTGTGGAGAGAGATGGGGTACAGCTGAAGCCAGCAATGGATCAACCTTCCTGCGAATGTGCAATTTATAGAATAGTAAATACAATAGTTGCTACTGGAAAATGATACGTGGACTTATAAATTTCAAGCGTTAAGATATTCGACTTTATGATGCGTACGAGGCCCACCTTTTTTACACCATAATGATCTTAATCTCATGGCGTTCTAATTCCAGATATTAAGAATGAAGCAAATGGAAAACTTTCACTTGTCTAATGATGGTTTTACCGATAACACTGCCTCCACTTCTTTTTTTCCGAGGCCATCTCTTCGATTATAATCTGTTTCCTTGACAGAGGTTATTCATGCCCATTAATAACGATTATAAAAATGAAGACGATTACTCGCACTTATCTTTCCTCTGATGAAATAAAACCCCTAATTTTCGTTCATTATCGAACTTAACTTTTTCGTTTTCCAACTTGTTACTCCAAATTGATAGTATTCGTTGGAAAGATTCCATGAAAACACTCATGATAGTAAAATAAATAATCTAAACACAGTTAAATTTCTTCATGCCTAACTGATTTAGGATTAATTTAATAATCACAATTATAATAAGACGGCTTAAAAAAACAATTCTAGATCCGATCACTACCAAGAAAGAAGCAGGAGCTGCAACAAAACCCATCAAATATACTCGGGTTTTTTTATAAATCTTTTTATAAGTCATAATAGATGCAAAGAGCATTTGTACTTCGGAGAAAAATAGCTTAATTTCCTTCCCAGTCGGTATAAGATCTCCACAACTGCTCCATGAGAGTAGGGAATATTTTTTCTTAAAGCACATTATGCGAAAAATGTTTTATTCCGAAATCACTGCTTCAGGGCTATGTTATCTTAATGGAAAACGGAGCATAAAAACTCCATTTACTGCTTGTCTTTTCAATTTCATCTCCGTTTATGATCACGGTAACTCTGGAAGATAAAATCAGTCGGAGGAGAGTCTAAGAAAATGCCCTCCGAATATCCTCAGCTACACGCGATCAGATTTTATAAATTTTTTTTCTACGAAAGCGGAATAGACATAAAACTTGTACACTGCGGATTTACAAATAAAACCTTCATTCCGTGTTATTGCGACAGAGCATTTCAATTGGCTAAAGTTGAATTCAGTTACAGATGATCATGAAGATGAAGATTAAGTTAAAAAATGGATAGCAAAATCTGAAAATATCATTATTGGTGCACTAATGATTTATTTTAAAGGATATTTTACGGAAGAGAGTGACAATAATCCAAGAAAATTTGAAGCACGTAAAATTACCAAAACATCGCTAAAGTAAATATTCCTAGTATAATTACCTTGAAAATGTTCTACAATTAGAATAGAAAAGCAGACTTGAAATTAAGAAAATAGTTGTAATCTCATGCATAACTTTTCGAAATCGATTTCAATAAATATTTTCTTCTGAGAATATTTAATGCGGAAGTGTGGAAGACACATCACCTAAAGATAAACACCAGCGACCCATAATTAACAACAGTAAACCTGCCTTTATTTGAGATTTTTCTCTGTGCAAATCCATTCCAAACACCGACTACGTAACCCCAAAAAAAATCTCTCCATTCTCCATTAAATAACTGGGGATTTAAAAACAGTTCCTCCAAACTTCAAAATTTTAATTCCATATTAAGGTTTCCTAAATCTCTTTCGAAACACGCAAGAAAGAGTAGGACTTCCCTACTAAGAAAACACTTAAAAAAAGACCCCGTGAAATTTAATAGCACGTTTCCGAATGTGCGCCGTAGCCTTTGCAGACCCTTTCTCTCGCCCGCATGTCCCCTTGCTTCTTCTGTAAGCCCTAAAACCTTACCTCGAAGAAATCTTCTCCCTTCATCCTAACACCCCTAACTTCTTCTTACCCTCCCGATGAAAAATCTCACCCCTCACAAAATCTTTTTCAGCAATACAGGAAGAACCTTCCCCTCATTCCTTTCACCTGCTGCCTCAATTTCCGAGAAATTAAATGACTAATCCTCAATTAATCCGGTAAACCACCCACAAAAGCCGTGCACAGAAACAGCTTGACTCCTTCTGATAGTGGATTTTCTTTCCTTGGCTGAGGAAAAATGTTCCGGTTTCTTCTTCCCCAACTCTTGTTTTCCTCCCCGTATGCTCTACGTCCGTCAGGGAGACCACCCAACTGCCCAATCCGACCTATTTCTTACTCTCTTCCGCCCTATCGCCTGCCATCACCTCTTGCCCATCGGACATTTCCTCGAAAACCTACACGATTCCCACTCTTTCTCCCTCAACTTCCTCTATTCTACTGTCCGATTTCATTTCTCCTCATGACAGCTCGAAGACAAGGCGTGTAAATAACCTGGTAGACTCGCAGACAAATCTCACTTGACTGACCTAAAAATAATATCTCTGATCAGTAAATTTATAGAATTTCACGCCGATATTATTTGGTAACATATTTCTACTGAAAAGGATGGAATAGGATTATGTATTTACAGGAAAGAGCTAAGAAGTTTGAATGGCATAAACAGGAGCCAGATTTCTAAAATTTTATATATTTTTTTAATCAAGAATATGATATCCTGTTACAACATCGACTCCCAATACTGAGATAGCAACTTCAGATGTGGTGCTATCTCGGTAGTATCTCTCCTGAGGATGCGCCTACTGTAGTGAAACCAGACGTTACCTATAAGCTATGAGAATCTACAAAGGTTTTATCTTTGATTTGAACCTAATATTCATACAAAAGACGAAAGCATATATGATCAAAATGCGTTGGCCGGACATGGTGGAAAGCCATGACCAGGAAACCTTATTTCACAAATGATAACTTTATTAAAAAAATAATAAATGCCTTAAATAGATCTTAAGTCAATTAATTATTTTAATAAGGCACCAAAAAAGTTACAATCTACTCATTTTCTCAATCAAGAAATAGTTTCCACTTCAATTTAAATATTCTAAAATATTTGGTACGACTGCAATGAATGTGATCCCATTTACCTCATTCTTAAAGAGAAAATTACGAAAAATATAAATAAACAAATTCCAAAAAGGAGCTGTAATTTGTATAGCCTAAATATCTCTTTAATAATTAAATACGACGGCGAAATAAACGACGTTAGCATCTTACATCTTTTGTTCTCCTCAGCTACACAAAGACAGGAAGAAGCAACGAGTGGAAGACAAATGTTGCGACAATCTTAATTAATCCTCCTCAGAGAAATTCTACTATTATCCGTCTCTCTTTTTTCTCCACAAATAAAGAGCAGTCGTACAAAAGAGACACTATACTTAAACTCCAAGAAGAAAGGAGGAACGAGAAATAAATAACAGTTCGAAGAAGGACGACGAAGAAAATGAAAAGAGAGGAAATAATGTGACTTGCGCCTTACTTCCACACATACTTTTCTCTTCTTACCCAATCCTTAATCTACTAGGGTAAAAACCTCAGCCTCTCAATTTCTCCTACACTTGAGCCATCTATCTCCTTCTTTCCCTTCTTGCGGGGAAAATAACTTCTTTTCCAGTAAGCCTCCAGAAGAAGGGAGGGAGAGGACTCTGCTTCTCGTGGAGTAAAGAAAGAGAAGAGAAAATACAAGAGAGAGGATGGGTTTCCCTTAAACTGAACGAGACTGGTGAAGGGAGATATGGGATTCTTCTATGGATCCCTCTTTCTCTCCTAACTTGTTTCTGTTTTCATGCGCTCTATTCTCCTTGCACCGATAAGATACCAAATCGTTCCTCCCGTGCCTTGGTATTACGCTTCTATTTTCCTACTTTGGTTCTACTGGATTGTGTATTTTCATACAAAATATTGTTATATTTATCTTCTTCGATTTCATAATAGTTGACGTCATGAACTTTTGCATCGCTGAAAGTAACATGGTTAAGGAAATCACCGTATACGGAAAGGTATTTTTAACAAATCTATCCTGTAAAAACGATTCGTAGTATTAAACCTTATATCATAATTATAAAAAAAGAATTTGCGGATGATATATCAACATAATTATATGGAAGCATTCCAGAAAACGCAAAACTATGTTAGGTATCCTAATGGAAGAAATGTAAGATCTCATTCTCGTTCCATCTTTTCCGTTCGATAGGAAGATAGTAAGCAGAGTGAACCTACTTGTAACATATGACACTGCTGTTCTTTTTTTTAAACAACCACGTGAACCTCGCAAAGCTAACCATAAATTTCCATGACCTAGATCTTACTCAGGCAACAGTTAAAATCCGTAATATTCATTTACCAAAATATAATTACGTGTTGGAGAGTGTCCACTGAAATTTCTAGTAATCTCCATCGCCATAGCAAACTTCTGCGCTACTCCGCTATGACACTGAAACCTCCTCCTCCTCCGGGTTCCCACGCAATCTCCCAACGTTATAAAGTAGGAATAAGTTTACGACCATCATTTTTACGACAACATCGCTGCCTAAAAGCTCCCACTCTAACTTCATGCACAAACACAATTTTTAACTCTACGAAAACCTAAAGCCGAAAACACATGGCGAGGCAGAAGCGATATCCTCCGAAAGTCTCCATTATCGATACGGGACGCGGGTGCTAAATTTAAGCGTCTTTGTTGCTTCGATCTTTTAATGTTCTTTCCACATCATACCATTTCCAGGGCCAACGATCGCGAATTATGCATTCTCGGACGTCGCGTCAAGGTTTATAACGCTTTGTCCCCTCGCTTATGTCATGCCTTAATAAACTGGCGACTCTTGCATATATTTACTTCTTAGAGTGACGTTAGTGGCAAAAGATTCACGAACGCAACTGCATATACGAGAAAGTTGCCTATATCGCTCCAGTTCACAAATAGCACAACTAGCACAAAAACCGAAATGCTGCACTTGGGTCCCATCTATTACCTACGTTTGAAACTTTAACATACCCTCACTTATTTATTTCCAAACTTAGTTATTTCCAAACAAAGCCGTGCGATGTTGTGCAATTAAATTTCAGTTCATAAAGAAAATTTGAAAAGNAAAGAAAAACAAACCAATGCAAAACTTCCATTGGTGAGAATCGGAACATTGAAAACAAAAGAAATGTATAAAAAGGATTTTTCTTTTGTCTTTTAACTCCACCTATAGCAACACCACCCAATTCCCTCCCTTTTTTTCGCCTCAAAATGGAAACAAACCACTTAGACCCTAAGACAGTCGAATCGACAAAGGTAGCGCCAATGTCAACATCGGAGAAAATGGTAGGTTTCTGGCATTAAATGTGATTCTGTGATGATGTATGAATAAAAATCAAGTTAATATGGAAAAATACTATTTGTCAAAAGAGTACAAATTAAACCTTGGTATAAAAGGAAAAGACAAAAGTAACTAGGTCCGAATTAAAATCTCATTGAGACTTCCGGCTCGGACCGTCTTCTTGGCTTATTCCGTATGTTCTACATCAGTAATAATGTTAAAATTCCTAAAACTGCTCATTTTTCATTTATCTTATAGGTTATAACAGTAAAAAAATTAATTCTTTTCAACCGAAAATCGGGAACAACGGAGTAGATTCACTTCTTACTGTAGAGAAGAAAGAATTTTGTCTGCAAATTATGCCCCACAATTCTCGTGGAGTGGAATCTCAAAACTGCTATGCTAAGATGGCTACGATGATATGGCTCACAAGGTTAATTAGATTTTATTTTCAATATAAAAATATATTGGAGCATTATTTAAACCGGATTATATATATGTTTTATGAAATTTTATCAAAGTAAGTTCTCATAGTAGAAGTAAGCGGTTACCAACTTTTTTTATTCCTGCTAGATGGAATTCCACAAAGTAACGGCTTCCACCACTGATTCTATGTTTTTAATTTGTTATAAAGTTATAAGCTATAGAATTGCCAGCAATCCACCTATAAACCTATCAGAATTCAAAAGAGTATACTTGAAGATTCAAATCCATTCTCAAAAACAAAATCTGATCCCCTTCATGGTTATACATATTCGAAAAATAGCACTCAGAAATGTTATTTATTTCATATAAAACACGTAGTATAACAAATAGCCGTGTAGTTGTACTTACCACCAGCAGTGGAAGAACGACTTTCGGTTTGAGTTAGAAGTACTTACCTGAAATGAAAGAAAAGAGAAGTGGTTAAGAGAGGAATACAACTGGTAATAAAAAATGCATCACGCATTTAGACTATACTACACAAAATTAATAAAATAATGAGTAAATAGAAAACGAATTCATATTCGGGAAACGGTCGGACAGTAGAATAAAATTTTAGAGAATTAAACGAAAACCAAGGACGACATAACGAAAGGAGGAGGAACGAAGAAGATAAAATCAAGTAGAAAGAGGAATAGCATGAGAAGAGCGACTCCTCTCATACAGGGCGAGAGGATCCTTGAAATCTTCCGGGACAAGGTACTCCTGATGACTACCGTTCAGAGATAACCTCTTTCTCTTTCGAGATGGAGAGAATGCAAAGAGGAGAAACAACGAGATACAAGCGAATTTTCATTTTGTACCTTAAACAACCAGGTCCGGATTAACTGAAGGAGAGCTAACATAGAGCTGACCGCACTTGAACTTACTCCTACGTCAATGTTACAATTCCATAATTATTTTACATTACTTTTATTCAGAGTGTCCTCTTTGGTAAAAATCTCGCGTAATAAATACTGAACATTGCGTCTCAGGTTGTATGAGACTGTGTGAAATTTTAGACAACATTTAATACAGAAGATTCTTGAATCAGCCTATGGATTGAAATATCAGCAATCTGACTAGATTTGTATTAAGTAATTAATATACTAAAGCTGATATTGACTAGTAAGAAAGTATCTATAATCTCTATGCTATAAGAATGCGGTATTCTAAAACAACGCAAAACAATTTCGGTCGAGAACGATAAAATACATAACTGCCATCCTCAGATTAATCCACTGACATAATCGAAGTTCGGGGCGTATTACATGCTCCAAATGATAGCCCAGAGCGAACAAGAATGCCGCTCTTAAAATATCCGAGATCATTCTTCCACGCAAGGACAAGGACGGAATGAACAAGGCAGAAAAATAAAATTCCGATTCGTTTCCCGGACGCCAACTGCCACTCAATCAACCAAAATCGATTAGGCGAGGCGGAATTTATTGGCCGGGCGACGAAGAGCGTCCCTCATCTGGCGGACCGCGAGGAATAAAAGGGAGGGACATTAACGACCTCCTTTGTTGCCGATAATTAACAACACGACCCTTATAAAAAAGGAAGGAAAAAACACAATGTCATTCCGAGAAGAATTTTTTTTAGGACGCCGAGGGGTCAAAATACTACCTTTCTTCGGGTACAAGGAGGAATTAACGCAAAGAACACGATTTTTGGAGAAAAAATAGAATGAAAATATCATTCGCAATTAAGGTAGAAGGGGCTATTAGCGAAGTAACAGGAAGGGAAGAGCCTTGTACTGACACAGCCCGCCGCAAGGGTTGGTGAATCAAAGATGGGGGAAAGAAAGATAAAAAAGGGAAAAAGGATGGTACAAGGAAGAGAGGAAAGAGTGGTTAGATGGGCTAAGATAGCGGCACGTATGTTGGCAAAAAGAAAGGCCGCGGCGCCGGGCACAGTGAGGCTTGGCTCATGAAGCGAGACAACGGGATGGGTTTCTAAGAGAGAAAGTGGTCAAGATGAAGACTGGGGCACAGCAAGCTCAAACAGAGTTACCCATTCTCGTCAAAAATTCACGCAGACCTTCCCTCAGTACGACACAGCGCGCGCAAACGCTTGACGGCAGAAACCCGATTCTCAGGCACTCAATGCTCCGTTCATTTTTAATTTTAGAGTCCATGCTCCCGAATTATTTTTCACTCAAGCATGACAAGTTACGATCTCATAACTAAATTCCAATTTGCGAGGGGGGTTTACGATGCTGAATGAAGGAAAGCTTGAATGACAAGAGCAGAATTTGCAGAACTGACATAAAAAGTTGATAGTGAGAAATAAACTCCTTTAGCCGTAACTGTGTTCTGGCGTGATGGCGGAAAATTCAATATTTTCTGGACAAAATAAGCTGAGTAACTGGAGACAAGGTCATCAAATACTCTCTCCATTGCCGCAGCTCGAATTCTCCCCCAAATTTTTAATCTGATAAGAAAAGAGCAAAACAAAAGAAAAACAAACCAATGCAAAACTTCCATTGGTGAGAATCAGAACATTAAAAACAAAAGAAATGTATAAAAAGGATTTTTCTTTTGTCTTTTAACTCCACCTATAGCAACACCACCCAATTCCCTCCCTTTTTTTCGCCTCAAAATGGAAACAAACCACTTAGACCCTAAGACAGTCGAATCCACAAAGGTAGCTCCAATGTCAACATCGGAGAAAATGGTAGGTTTCTGGCATTAAATGTGATTCTGTGATGATGTATGAATAAAAATCAAGTTAATATGGAAAAATACTATTTGTCAAAAGAGTACAAATTAAACCTTGGTCTAAAAGGAAAAGACAAAAGTAACTAGGTCCGAATTAAAATCTCATTGAGACTTCCGGCTCGGACCGTCTTCTTGGCTTATTCCGTATGTTCTACATCAGTAATAATGTTAAAATTCCTAAAACTGCTCATTTTTCATTTATCTTATAGGTTATAACAGTAAAAAAATTAATTCTTTTCAACCGATAATCGGGAACAACGGAGTAGATTCACTTCTTACTGTAGAGAAGAAAGAATTTTGTCTGCAAATTATGCCCCACAATTCTCGTGGAGTGGAATCTCAAAACTGCTATGCTAAGATGGCTACGATGATATGGCTCACAAGGTACAAAATCCACAACTTCTTTGTCTTACAATTGTGACTAAAACGACTGAACAAACTACAACTGACGAAAAATCAGGATAAAAATGTACAGAATACAAGTCTAACAAAAGAAACAGGTTTTTAATGTTCGCATTTAAGCAAGTAATTATCAGAACGAGTTAATACAATAATGGTATCGTATGAAAGGCATCCCTTTTCCTCTATTATGGTGTGCAGAAAGTCACCGCTTTTTATTTCGAGAATTGTCGGAAATTAAAAAAGAGAAACTTCTTAACTAATAAAAAGCAGCTTTCCTAGTTACTTAGCGAGGAAAATTATACAAGAGAAAGTCGGGAAAATAAATAAACTTAAGGAAAGATTAAGACTAATAAAGATAAATACATTTTTGGCTCCTTTACTTCACGGAGAGGTATCAGTAATAAAAGCGAGTGAGAGGGTAAAATACACGTTTATGGGATAAGGTCCGATACCGTAACTCGAGTAAAATGATAAACGAATTCGGGGCATAAAATCACATACGTATATATTTAATGAGTTCTTCGGTGGAATAAAAAGGTAGACCTTTTAAGAAAACCCTTCCGAAGGCTCTTTTGGAAACGATTACCCTAAGTGCATTCCCAAATGCTAATACTCCTCAGGACGATTATCTGAAAATAAATCACGTGACGTCCTTTTTCGTGGATTTTATTCCCTAACGTAATTTCCTGTTATTTCAAGTGTGTTTTTCCCCCAACTCGCCAGTTTTCCGGATTTTTTCTTTTAATCCTCCATTACCAGGGAATATAGACTTGGCCGGCAACCATTATCTTATTAAGAACCATAAACTTTGGGGGGTATAGGGGGAAAATTCCCTTTTTCCTCGGTCTCCTGAAGTCTTTTTGGGCTTAAAAGTGAAAAAACAACAAGAAAAGATTCGAGGCGATCATAGTGTAAGGAATGGAGAAAGATAAAACACTTTTTATTACATTTCCCGAAACTTGTATTGCGGTAGTGAAGCTACCGCATGTAATTGAGGGATGGGGAAGCAAGCCGGCTAAGTTAATAATAATTTGCCTTGTAAGTGGAGCTCTTAAGTGATTAAAAATCATTCTTTCATAAACAACTTATATGATGTTATATTACATTTTAACTTTTCTAACTTTATTTTACTAAATATATTTACAGAAATAAAAACTTTAATAGCTTGAATAAAATTTACCACAATTGGAAACTAATAATGGATCTTTTTAAACCTGTTCATAAAATAAAACTTGTGCCTCTGGTCAGACAATTTATAGAATTTCACGCCGATATTATTTGGTAACATATTTCTACTGAAAAGGATGGAATAGGATTATGTATTTACAGGAAAGAGCTAAGAAGTTTGAATGGCATAAACAGGAGCCANATTTACCACAATTGGAAACTAATAATGGATCTTTTTAAACCTGTTCATAAAATAAAACTTGTGCTTTAATTCACAGATTTCAGATATATCTGAATAATACATATATGTGAAATTACCAATGTCTTATGTTTAAATGTTCCCCTAAGTTAAGACAGAGACTCTTAATTACTCTGTTTACTTAATTATTCAGGAATTTAGCAATAGGCAGTGCGGACTATAGGCTTCCATTAAGTTCCACCTTATTTTAAAACGTTAATTGAAAGGATACTAAAGATTAAAATTGTACATAAGGGACAACATTGAAAAGATGTGGCCGCAAAGAATAAACGGTACTTCCTTCTCGAGTGCCTGCTTCTCTTACCGTGATAATGCGCTTCAAAAATTGCAAAAAATTTGCACCTGATTGGCCTCATTTAACATACACCTTTGCTATGTTTAAAAGAGATAGACCGATATTATTTTAGAGGAACAAACTAACATCCATAAGATACGGCAATGCACTCATATACGTGCATTCTGAATTTTTCAAATACAAATTTATTTTGCTTATACGAAAGAGCAGTTTCTATATAATATTCCAGATTTTCGCACGTTTACAATCCCGTTGCACTTGATTAAACTTAGAGAAATTCCTTTCCCGGATTTCCTGTGCACTTTTTGCTTCTCAATTCCTTCATCCTTCAATCTCGCTCTAAGAAATCCCTCCGATTTCTCAAAGAGTGAGTAGACGCTTCAACGCCCATCCCGTGGAGGAATTCCGTCTCCATGCCGACGCCTGACGCTGCGGAGGCACCGCTTGCGATAAGCTATTGCTTCCCCCCGCACATTTCGATGAGACCGGTTGACGGACCGAGAAAATTATAGTGAGGAAAAAGAGGCGATTTCACGCTTGCAATCAATTATCCGTTTCCCTGCTCAACTCATCGCGTTGTGCGACGCCGTCATTCACGGATGTGGCTCTTCCATCCTCAACCGGTTAGGTATTCGAGCAGCAAGATCCCGATCGAAACGATTTAGGTAATCTTTAAGTAATACTATTCGAAAGGAAATCGAAACGATTTAGATACTCTTTAAGTATTTAATTTAATTAATTAGATCATTCAAGACCTTAAATATTTAAACTTAAATTCCTTTAGCTTTTTTTCATGATTTAATATCGTTGATTCGATCGCATGGGAAAGAGGCATACCATGCATTGATAGAAAAAAATAATAAAATATCGATCTAAAATGTGTTAAATGTGACGAAACAAGTTGTTGAAAATTGTTTAATTAAACTGGTTGAATCAATCGAAGGAAGTTTTAAGAGAATGTAAAATAGGGAATGTAAAATATTTTGATAAATGCTTCACTAATATAGGCATGAAAAAAGAATGATTGAAGCAAGTTGATTGGAACAGCTTGAGAATTTTACCTCTCAATTTCACTGAAAACTATTTAGGAAAGATGTTTGTGGGGTACAATAAAGAAACATTTACAAATAAATCGAGAAAGGAATTTTCGTAGTACGCGCAAATGCAATTGAAGCAAGATAGAAACCGAGCATTAACATAAAAGGCAAATATAGGGCACGATTGATTGGCTCTGCGAAATAAAAAGCCAGAGAATGTAATAGTGCGCACTTTTTATGCATTAATGACAATTTGTATGCTATTCGCACGTTCCAAGATCCATTACCTAACTATTTCACTGCAAATAATACGGTTAATGGAGAACAACTATACTTTATTTGGGATATAAATCAAGAAATGAAACTAATAATTTAGTGAACCGATAGGTACGAATATCTGTTGAGGCGAAAGAAAGAAATCGATGAAAATAAGGAGTGGGGTGCGAGAAAAAGGATTTTTCTTATCAATGAAAGAGGCGAAGACCAAATGGACCAATGGATAGAGTAAAGATGATTTTGAGCGGAAGAAGTAAAGGAAATAAGGAAAACGCCATAGGTTTCTGCAGGGATGAGTTTGGGAATAGAAGATTTGGTAGCTTTGGTGGGAGGAGATAGAAGCTTTAGAGACGGAGGATCAGAAAAAGCCCCATGCGAATCGAATAGGATGAGATGAGCAATGGCGCGCGCAGGCGCAAATGTGTGCCTTCGCGATCGCGGCGATGTGTGGCGGACGGAGATATGGAACGCTCTTCGGAAGCGGAAGAAACCCGCTCTCTGCTGAGGATATGTGACGTGCACATCCAATTCCGTCTTCTGGAAGGGGCATCTCAGGGTGTTTTCTTTTTTCTATTCTGGGTAAGAGACTAACCGAGGAAATTTAGAAAATTTTCGAGTTTAGGGATCACCCAAGTGAATTTGCGGTTCGTGCATCTGCTGAAATTCGACGTGAGAGCAAATTAAACGTTTAAATTGCTTGAAATTAAGTAGGTAATGCATTCCATAACAAATGATATATTATACACTCATCTTTTTGTTTTGGCAGTCAATTTAAGGTCATTTTTTGTCTTTTGTTGAGTAATCCAGGATAATTGAGACGACAATACTTAATGGGAGAATGGTTAATAATTATTAAAAGAACGTTAGCATGGTTATCCTGTAAATATTGTGAAAGGGTAGATGGCAGTGGAAGAGTGATTAAGAAATATCGAAAAGAATCAAAAACAATACTAGAAACATTTCATTATTGATCATCACTTTGCTATCTATTATATTTCATAAAATTTTATAAAATTAATTTTAAAGTAATTAGCTAAAACTTAAGAGATTAATTTCCGGAAAGAGAAATGCTAATATAGTTATTCAATAAACAAAATATTCCGATAACTAACATTTGTAAACAACAAATTCCTCCTGCTTTAGTCAAATAATAATAGTGTAACTACTTATTACGAAATATTATAACGGCTGCAATCGTTAGAGGAATGTGCAGAAAAAGCGACCAAAGTTGCATATTAACTCTTGTTGAGATAACAGTTTGAATGATTCTCGATACCTTAACAATCATTCGACAATAAATAAAAATTCTCTATTTTGTAAAAGAATGCGGAAATTAATACATGCCTGTTATGTTAAAGTTATCTCCTTCTTTATATCATTATCAGTTCTTGAATAATAAACCAAAACTTCAAATTTAAGCTAATAAATATGAGCGTTTCCTTGGACCTTAACAATCATTCGACAATAAATAAAAACTCTCTATTTTGTAAAAGAATGCGGAAATTAATACATGCCTGTTATGTTAAAGTTATCTCCTTCTTTATATCATTATCAGTTCTTGAATAATAAACCAAAACTTCAAATTTAAGCTAATAAATATGAGCGTTTCCTTGGACCTTAACAATCATTCGACAATAAATAAAAACTCTCTATTTTGTAAAAGAATGCGGAAATTAATACATGCCTGTTATGTTAAAGTTATCTCCTTCTTTATATCATTATCAGTTCTTGAATAATAAACCAAAACTTCAAATTTAAGCTAATAAATATGAGCGTTTCCTTGGACCTTAACAATCATTCGACAATAAATAAAAACTCTCTATTTTGTAAAAGAATGCGGAAATTAATACATGCCTGTTATGTTAAAGTTATCTCCTTCTTTATATCATTATCAGTTCTTGAATAATAAACCAAAACTTCAAATTTAAGCTAATAAATATGAGCGTTTCCTTGGATTCAACAAAAATTATATGCATAATAAACTTATTCAATAAACTAATAATGACTCAAATCCTTCATGATAAATGTAGACAAATTTTCGAAAATCACGTTAAATAAAATTTTCGTCGTTCGCATATCTGTTCTATTCACCCCACTCGACTTCGTGCGATACCCTCATGACACGGATGAGCAGCTAATTGACAGAATACAGACAGCGAGGGAGGTATTCTAACATGAGGTGTTGCGGAATCGAGAGACGGGGAACATGGCGAATGCCCTCAAATGTCTCACGGGAGACGAGCCGAATTTCTGGGTTTTCGGCGTAACACAGAGCGAGGGAGGATTATTCCTTCCGCGGTGTGCGCTTGGGAGGGATGTGATGGGATAGAAAGAAGTCCCAGGCGGCAGTATTAGAGGTTCGAAGACAGGCCCACTGCGGGGGATCACGAGTTTACGAGCGGCGCAAACAAGGGTCTATCTTGGTTTTTGACGGCTTATGCCAATACGAATCTGCAACCTTGAGGGAGGAGAAATAATGAGAAGGTGTAAAATTGAAAATGTTACCACCTGACACGATCTACTTTTACCAAAAACAAAATTATAAAACACAAATTAATTCCAATGATGTCATTTCTTAAAGCTATTCAGCAAATACTAGCATTATTCCAAATCGATGAGCTATACTAGAATCAGTCGAAATCAATTCGTGCGCAAATTAGATATATGCCATTAAAACCGAAGGCAATCTTATTGGATATTCGTCCTCAAAATCCTGCAAAAATAACTGTTTTATATGGTCTATAAACTAGGAGAGCTTAAAATCCTTATGTTTTATTCATTATTATTTCATGCCAAAGTCTTACGTTTACGTCTATCAATTTCATTTAGTTTTAATTCCAAAGTAGAAAATCGATTAACATAAACGTGATCTGCAGATACTTCGTTAATAGTCTTCACAGATTACTATCCATATCTTTTCCACAATAGTTCATCTAATTACGCGCATGACAGAGTAAATTTCTCAATTTGCTGGGAAAATGGAAGTGCACTTACAGAAAACCGGTAATTTATAAGGAATTTTCCCCAGTTTCCAAATGGCAACAACAGAGCTACGGCTCTTTTCTCTATTAACTTAATCCGATGATGCAGGAAATAAATTAGATCTGGGGATATATAGGAAAAGAAAAAGAGTTGGCATTAACTAAGAAGCTTAGGTCATCGAAAACAGATGCTGAAGAATGGAAAAAATTCCGTTCTCTCTCTGTTTGTTTTTCCATTCCTTTCCACCCGAGTGGTTCCAAGACTCCCAATCTCGGCATCGATCTCGCAAAAACGCCGCTAAAGGAGCTTTTTTGCGATCCGGCTGCTCCAGGGGTTTACAGTCATTCGATTCGATTCCGATGCCTATAATTGCAGGTCGCGTTTTTTATTTACTTCGGAGTTAAGGAATTCCTAGCGCGCACAAGTGAAAGCTGGAAATCTCTCTGATAAACCCGCATTGATATTTTTTCCCTCCCGAGTTACTCGGAGATAACAAGTTTATAAAGCCAATTTTTATTTCTTTTGCTTTAATTGAAAGCTAATTAATAGAAAATTCAGAACAAAGTGATTGTAAATAGTTAAGATATGACTTAAGGTAAATAGATTTAACTCTGTTAGTTTAAAGGAAAAATCTAAACTTTAACCGATAGGAAAGAAAATTAGCGCGGATAGTGCTGTGAATTTTTAAATCGAGGGACATGCCGCCATGACGGCTGGCAACATCGAGTATCGTAATAAATTATGAGTTATGAGGGCTAAAGCGTAAGTGAATGCAGGATAAAGATTAAATTAAAGATCTAAATCCTATTCTTAAGTGGAATAAATATAGAAGAAACTTGACACGTAAAGCTGTCCAACTTGAAACCCAAGGATTCACAGAAATGAAAAATAGCGACACGATTGTGACTCGAACCCAGGCCTCCCACTTTCCGAGCACCTTGTGGGCATCGTGTGAACTTTCAAAGTGGCAGACCTGGGTTCGAGCATTTAATGGAGTGGAATTGATCCAATATGGTAGATTAAGGGGTTAGAGTACCTGTCCATAAAGTGGGATACTTGGGTTTGTGTGCCAGCAATGCCGACATTATTCACTTCTGTTTCTCCTTTCCTATACTTAAAATAATTTATTATTATGTCTAATATAAATAAATGCAAATAACAATATCACTGGAAAATAAAAATAATAATATTCCGCATTATTTGCTAATAATACTCGCTAGTAATTATTAAACTACCACTTCAACAAGCTACTAAAATACCAACTAGTAGGAGGCTATGTTAAAAACCAACAAATCTTCATACTTAAATTATCTAAGAACCTGAAACGTCTCACTGTGGAGAGTCGGACAATGTTTACAAGCGAAAAAATATAATTACACCGAATCTCTAGATCTCAGTTCTGCAAACACTGCAATTTCCTTTCATTAAGATGAGAACCTTGCGTTAATTTTTAGTGTTGACAGTGAATAATGTACCCTCGCTGAGAAATTAAAAAATTGTTAGAAGGTAAGCTCGATAATACGCGACGAACTAAGAATCTGAAAAATTATTCAATAACCAATAGAATTTCACGTTTTATTTAAGAGTTTCACACCTAAATTTTATCTTGCTCGTAATTCAACACATACCCTTACGTAGCACAGGACGCCAAACCCAAGACTACCCAGCAATACTCGTTTAAACTGCTCTTGACAAATCGTCTCGACCAGCATCTATATAAATGAGAGATAAACTGGCCAATGGAAGAACGCCGAACGGGATTTTTTTGATTTTAAAGTCCATCCCATTAAAAAAAAATGTAAGACTAAAGGTCAAGAGGTAGAGAATGCGGAGGATGCCCTCGGGGTATAGAAGCCGAGGGAAAAAATCGAAAATCAAACTCCAGAGGAAAACTCTTTGGACGCTATTCCGAAGGTGAGGAAATTGAAATAAAAAACCGAAAACCGCTAAGTGATAGCGGTCGGAGATCGGGTGAGGGAACAAAGTGAAACACAGTGGAAGGGGTAATCACTGAAAAAGAGGATAGCAAGAGAAATAAATACCCTTAAATGAGCGTTCGGGTCATTAAGAAAAAAGATGCCGATCAGAAAAGAAGATAACCATCTCTTACTTTTTTTCAAATGATTCGTAGGGATGAGGAGAGAAGCGATAGTAATGACGGATGAGAAGTACTTTAGTCAGAAGATAACAAAAAAAAGTCCATCGATGGAAAAGAATCTCAGATAAGAAAAGGAAGCGCTTTCCTTTTGGGTGGCCGAAGCATCGATGCATGGATGAGGATTTGGGACTGGCATGACACTAGGGACTACAACTAAAGATTAAGTTGGTGAAGATCCTTAAAATGTCGATTTTTAACTCTTCGGTGTTCAGTTCAGTGCACAGGGAGAGTGATGAAATGTAAGCCATTAATAACGTTAAAAATAAGAGGTGATGAACACGATACATTTATATCAAAGAGAGGGTAAAATATCTAATAATATTGCAATTTCCAAACTCCTTGACGAAACGGGATTACTGGTATATCTATGAAAGTAAAAGCTGAAAGTCTCTATTTGCAAACATAAGTTGATTGGCCGCTTAATGTAATGTACTTGTGATGTTTACCTTATGCTGCTGTTTGCAATTATGCAGCTTAACTGCTATAGTGTGAAACTATGTCGTCCTACACAGAGCGATGAGTTATTTCCCATTTAAAATTAATTTCTTAATGTTATTCAAAATATATATTTACAAACTATTACATTCGAATACTATCCGGTATTTCCCAAAACAAAAATATCATCAGATCAAAGAAACAGTTAAAGCGGTCAAATGGTAACCTATTTTTCCCGATGTTTAATTCAGCATATCACACTGATTTCTTCCTCAAATATTTCAATGAATCAAAATAGGTACGTATTGTTTTAAAGCAATATCATTCATGCCATCAAGTAATCATACCGTTCGAAGGTCTTGGAATTATTTTTAACAGATATTCAGAATAATTTTTATCGAATTAAATTCATGCACATAATGTTAAATTCGAGAATTAAAAAACTCTCAAGCATTTTGATTAAAATTTCCGCATTAAGAGCCACTTGGCAGTCTCGCCAACTCCGATGAAAATAACGCTTAGCAAATCCTCCGATTCGATAAAACTCAAGAAGTTCCGAGCATCCGAAAGGAATAAACACCGCGCAGAAAAACACCCTCAAATTTTTACCCCAAACAAACGCAAATGGAGAATTCGCAGTTTCTCCTGCAATAAACCATTATAATTAGATAAAGGAAAATTAATTCACTCCCGAAGGAGAAGGGATTTCCTCTCCTCCCGCTTCTCACGTAAGCACTGTATCTTTCCCAAGTCGTTCAATCCTTCCGAAGCGTCGCCTTGGAGATGGAAGAATGAGGATGGGAAAGAGAGAAAAAGGGGTGTGGGAGGAGAAGGCCGCAGAGGGAAGAAGTCTTGGGAATGAAAATGAAATTAAGGTTGTACCCATTAGAGAGTGGAACGAGAACAGGGGAAAGGCGCTAAATGGAGAAGCGACGTGGGTGTAGGGAAGATTCTACGAAGGGAGTGTCAAAGAGGGTGGAAAAGAGAGAGGGAAGCAATAAGAGTAAGTGGAAGGGCAGGGAAATGTGGTAGAGAGAGAGAAGAGATAGACGTAAGGGAGTGGTTGCGGGTTCTTTTTTAAGGTGGTGGAGTAGATGTGTCCGAGATAAACAGAACGACTCGGAGCTCCTTACCTATCCCTACCCCTCGATTCCTTTGGAAAGAGACCTAATGGTTGACGTTTTCTTGGGATTGCATTGAAGAGGGATTAAAATGTGGACCGATTAGTGTTTAATAGCGCATTTACTAAGAATAAGGTCACAAAACCCGACTCATTAGGAATTCACAAAGTGTCTCTTCGAAAATGCTACATAAGCGAGATAAAGAAAAATGCGTACGGATTTAAATTGGTCAACCATCGCTTAGAAAAAATTTAGGATATATCAACTGCTACAAATTAGCGCTTGACAATATTTCCCCCTAATAACTGCTCTCGAGAGCTGAAAATAAAATAGTTAATGGAATTAAATAATTGAAGTATTTAAGAGTGCTTTTATGGATTACACCAGGTAACTATAGTTTTATAATTTGAAACTGTAGAAATGCTCCACAACATTTTATCACATTTTGTCATGATAAAGGAAATCCGCGCTGATATAGAGTTTCAAAATAAAGAACTAATTTCACGGGAACGACTCAAACGTCATGTAACTCGTCCGAAGCGTCGTGAGTTTCCTTTACACTTTTTACAATTTCCGTAATGAGTACAAAGGCTAAAAGAGAATTTCTGCCCCGAATTCGGAGCCCACATAATCGAATAAGAACAGCGATGTTACGATTCCAGATTTGCTGTGCTAATCAAACAAAGTGGTACCACGCCTCTAAGAGGGATGTAAGAAAACATATCAATAAGGAAAAGAAATATAACAGGCTACAGTAGCAGATACCTAGGTTATACGCCTTGTGATGATGTTTGGGTAATATACCGAAAGAGGCCCTAAATTTTCGGATAAATCTCATTTCGCCTGAGCGATCCAAGAGCTAAGAGGCGGAAACGTAAGATTACTGCCGAAGATGCTTCAGCAGAATGAGTACGAACTTGGACCGATAGTAGTAGCGTAGTAAAAAAAAAAATATCCGCTTACTTCGTGAGCATATGGATTAAATAAAACCTCGGAAATGAGATAAAGGATGACTTTTATATATGATTTCAGGAAACCTTATCATACTCATGCACCTTGTAAGATCATTGGGTGAAATGATTTAATCATCGAAGGAGTAATAATGTAAACAATATGTAATGAAGTTAAAGTTACATGTTTGTATGTTCGTAATATTATGTTTATGCATAATTTCGTCATTTTTAAAGTTTCCAAAACTGTAAATAATCTGATTGATTTTGGAAACCAAACCACGTAAAATAACTCAAGATAAATGCAAGTTAGTCTGGAACAAAATTTAATTTATTTCAATGTATCATACAAAACAGAATTACGAAGTGGAACAGTTGAATAAAAAAATTACGCGCTTTATTTTAGATTTTAAAAGATGTTTCTACGTCACTAACATAAAAGAACGAGAGGATGAGGGAATTATAACGTGTAATAGGAACATTGAAGGCATGAATAAATCATATATAAGATGAGAGAGAGAAAAGCTGGTATTCTGATTCACCCCTCTAAACTGGTGAAAACAATGAAAGGGTGGATATGAAGAGTGATATCTCCCCATAGAGCATCACTCTAATTTCTTATCTCCCTCCAAAGATCTTGGTGGTTCCTTCGAGTACTTTCAGAGCAGTTAAAACCTTACCGCCAAGTGAAGGGAAGAGATCTCGCGGTGCGGACTCCTGGTTGGGAACTGCTCATTAGACACTAATTGTGGGGGGAGTGAATGGGGGGGAGATGGAAGAAAGGGGCGACGACAGAAGAGGACCCCTAAATTAAGCCTACTCCACGCTGTAAAATTAGGTAGACGAAGACGAAAAGGGATGATAACTGTTTAGAGAGAGAAAGGACGTTGGGAATATAATGCCAAACCTGGTCGAAAAGTGTTTTGAAGATAAGTTGACGAATCCTGCATTCCTTAACAAATGACTAATTTACATAAGCGGGGGTGGTATAAGAGAGGGAAGATACTTAAACTGTGATGGATGCGGACAAATATAACTTTAAGTTATCAATAATCCAAAGAGTCGATAATGAGCAACTGGATGCAAAATAAATACAACTTTGGGTGAATTAAGAAATAAGAAAAATAGAAATTTCAATAAACAGCAGTCTCATAAAAAAGCATCATTCAAGAAATAATGAAGCTGCAGAATTATAGAAAATACTCCAGCGTTTACAGTTAAAAGTGTGAAGAAATTTTTCTTAAGGTGATGAACTAATCAATTCCACATTTCACTCTCCTGCTTACCTTAATAAAGCTAGAAATATCAATCAGACTACAGTATATATTATGGGGTGAGTATAGGCGAAGTCACGTCCTAAGTCTAGTCTGCTATACAAGGCCACGATTATGTTGCAAACTCAGAATACGGAAACTACATCCAGATGAAATAAGCAACTAATGATTAAAGGGACGCTAAGTATCCTTCTGTGAACGCAAAGCCAACATGTTTACTATTTAAAAAGTGATTAAATAAAGCATTAAACACATTGAAGCACTCTAGTGATGGGGTATGGCGTGAAAAGTAAGGAAGTGAGGGTTTTCAAGAGATGTCAGGGAAGTAGAGTGAATCCGATAGGCTTGCCTTTCGTTATGATGATGATGCTGACGGTAGTTTTTGGGTGATGTGGAAGAGAAGGGGAGATGATTATGACGGCAGTGGCACTGGAAGTCCTGTTGATGATGCTGGCAGGATGGGGGAGAGTGGGATACACAGAATGCGAGATATATACGGGGAACATCCGAAAGCAGAGTTTGAGGGATCAACAGAAGCTGTTTTTCGGCAAAAGTGGGAAAAATGGCAGAGATACCACACAACATGTTGAGGAAATAAGAGAATAAAAAGGAATTGGGAAGGAAAGGAGAAACTTTCTGAAGACGTTAATTGGGATCGTGGACACGTGTAATGTCCCAAATCCTTTTTCGCTATAGGCGCCATACCAGTTTCAGTTCTTAACGGCAGTACTTTGGCGGAATCAGACGATAGTGCCCAAACGTGGGAAGTTAAAATGAAGCAGATAAAAAGACTGTAGAGGCCCAGCAATAATAGATAGGAAGATTCTGAAATAGACCTCCATAGAATCAAATTGGGAAATTTGTTCGTTTCCTTAGATTCGATTTCTATTTCATAATGGCCTCGAAAGAGCACGAAGGGCATCGATTAACTATTTCGTAGAAAATTTCCTCGAAACCTACCCCAACAACCAAGGAGGTTTTATAGCGATATTAGAGCGGTCTACGGCAGCATACCGATAATAAAAACTCGACCCTAATTCTGCGAAAGGACCGATTGAGGTTGATTTTAGGGAACATTTTTACCTATTAATTGAAACGAGCCCAAATCCTCCATGCTCAAACGGGATTCTCAATTCATTCCTTCGTTTATTCTCCGCGTTGCGATTTTTAAATAAGCCCTAAAAGTAACCACACGACCACATGTGACCAAAGAAGTTCTCGTATTAGCGTAAACTTTCACTATAACGTGAAATAGTGCGCTAGGGAAATAGCTCATTAAGGAAGACTTCATAAAAGGCCAGAAAGGTTTGAAATGAAATTATTTCTTCAAATTCTCTGTTTCACTAACACAGTTACGTCTAACGTAATTTATTCCATTACCAATACTTTGAGAAAATGTAAATAATTGAGAATGCATTCCTAATTTTTAAATATAATGGTCAGACGCACAAATTTTTCTCTACATTGACATCGAGCACAGGTGTAAAAGAAGAAAGTAACCAACGGCATAGCGAGTTAAAGAAAAGTCGTCCCATATAGAGTTTGAGAAAGCTCGAAATATTAAGAAATGGCAAAATATTAATTTAATCAAATGTAAATAAATGTAGTTTAGCTTTATTTGAAGAAAAATACACAGAATATTTTAATTTAAAGTTGAACACTCTTCCAACCCTTGCTTAGACAAAGGGTTAGCGCGTTTGCCTTTGGTAAAACAGTTCCGGCTCCCGTTGGGGGCCAACATTTATCGCTGTTCACCCAGTATCTGAAGAATATCGATAGCTATCTGAATTAAGATATTTCGGGTCTCGTCAACGTAAGCTATGACGGCGGCCTGGAAGGCGATGCTCTGACCATCCATCACTCGCTGTAAATGTTGCCTAGCTAGGTCATATCTCCCAAAGGGACGCCGCGCATTTTTACTTTACCTTGCTCTCCTTAATCTCTACCCAATTATCACGGGAGAAAGTCCGTTCCTCTGTGAAAAAGGAAACTAATTAATGCATTTAGGTATCATCAAAGAATAACTTAACTACACAAAACCTACTGACCA
Organism: Ladona fulva; assembly: GCA_000376725.2. Classification (NCBI taxonomy): domain Eukaryota; kingdom Metazoa; phylum Arthropoda; class Insecta; order Odonata; family Libellulidae; genus Ladona; species Ladona fulva. The sequence continues at coordinate 264,072 of KZ308400.1, read as the reverse complement.
AATGACGAGTAGAAAACATTAAAGCAATACATTTTCGCGAGTTTTTCAATTTTCAGGAAGACTTCCCAAATTTGAAAACAAAAAAAAATGAACAAAAGTTTGAAATCTTGGCCCAAGTTCAACCAATCGCACCCATCATTAAGTAAGACGTCATCTCCGATGGAAGAAGCCATTCTCTTGGAGCTGAAGCATTTTATCCTCCGCGGGCTCTTTCAACTGCGCCTGTCAGAACCTTGCGCGTGCTACCCTCCATACACGCCAATGCCAACGCTCTCATGAAACGCTTTAAAACATCTCAATGCGAGGGGATATAAGGACCGTAATAACCGCACCCGCAAAAACCGCGGAGGCAGTGAAAGACACGAGGAGGGAAGACACTTTGGAGGCGGCGGCGGAAAGTGGAGCCAAGATCGGCGAAGGCTTAAGAAACGAGATGTAGATAAAGGATCCGCTTCCTCTTCCTCGCTTCCCGACGAAAAGGGAAATGGAGCGGTCGAAAAGAAGAAGGAGATAAAGAGGAGAGAGAAGAGTCGATATGATGCGGGGGAGGAAGAGATGAAGAAATGAAAGGAGAGGAGGAATTTTGAGGAGATAGAATGAAAGTTTGAGGTTTCCAGAGGAAGGGGAAGAGAATAAAAGGACAGCATATGTGGAGAGAGAGAGAGAGAGAGAAGTGGTTAGGACAGGAAGGGGTATGGAAGCAGGTTGGCCAAGTCCAAGAAAATTTACGCTCAGAGGAGGAGAGGCGACAAAACTTAATTGCTACGGAAAATTACTGATGAGCTCCGAAAGTTTAAACTTTAAAAATGTTTACATTTTTATGGTTTTATTGCCTTTCATGAAAATAGTAAATATTTTATAAAAACTAAGATATCTGTAAGAAAAAAATAAGAAAAGAAGTACTTCTATCTCATGGCAAGCTGTTTATAGCTGTTGATCTCTAACAGACCTTCCTTGTCTTTGTGAGGAAATATCGAAGCGTTAAAGCATTTTCTCCAATTCTTTTATCGATGGAAGAGTGATCCACACTCATATTAAATATATCACTGGAACTGTGTAGATAAAAATTTTAATTGATATCGGACGCGGCAATTTTGCCAGAAATAAGATATATTGAAGGATATTCTCGATTAGATAATTTTCGTCGAAGATTTACTCAGCATCAGCCTGTAATTTCTCCTCTCAGTTTTCCTAATGAGATATATGAGAAATAACAAAGGAAGTTTTATGAAATGAAGAATATATACCGTAAACCGAAATGATAATCTGAAATCGGAAAAATACATACTGTAGCACATTATGCCATTGCCGATAAGATTCAGTTTCTCCAACTTTAAAACAAAGTGTATATGTACTGAAGCACAGCGTGCATGTAATAACTTACGTACAAGCAAGAGTTTTTTTTATAAAGAGCAATAGTTTTAATCACCTCCCTGTAAGGTAAAATGAATTCTGTTGAAATAACTACAGTCGAATAAATCATTCTAATTCAAATCCTTTTCCCAGAATCGTTTCTCAAAGAATTCTAATAAATTAAGGCGGAGAAAGTAACATCTTTGCAGATTTCTCGCTGGTTAAGATAAAATTACAATGTAATAAAGTAAATAATATTATAAATTTTAACCATCTAACATAATAATAATTTTTGAAATTTCTGAGATTCCAATTAATGATGTTATTATATATAGAAATGATAATTTAGATTTAATAATTATAATACACCTGAGAATCGTGCGAAGAACTAGTCCGGTTTTTGACCCGTCAGAATATGCTCAACACACGAATTGGTGAATTTTTCACGCGGAAAATAAATGACTTTTCAGCGTTGGCAACTCCGAGAGAAGAGGCAACGTGAGCGGGGAAGGGGTAAGAGGGAAGGAGCCTTCATTTGTGCTACCCGCCCTTATCTCCAGAATTGCAAGCCACCGAAGCGTCGTCATCAAACCGCCCCCCCGCGCGAAGGACCGCACGCTTTAGGTCCGCACCCTTGTAGCTTCACGCTCCCAACAACCCGAGATATTACGCCACCACTCCTCCCTGACACCAAACTCATCCTTCCATTCCTCTCTTTCTCTCTCCTTTTACGATTCCCTTTCGTCGCCTTCTTTCTCCAAGGACTCCTGCAGAGGGTTCTTACCTCCGTTATGTTCCTCGACAAGATGCTCCAAAGTACGCGCCAAAGTTTGGGTGCTTCCTACTCCTTAGACGACGTCGTTAGGAATGTGTGGTGAGTGTTAGAAGGGAAGATAGACGTATGAGTAAATTGAAATAAGGAAAATGGTAAATGTATGTGATGAGACTATTATGAATTCTTGACATTATAATTGTGTAAAAATTCGCAGAAACAAGCAAGTTTACGAACTGACGTGATTTTAAATATTCAGGAAACTCACTATGGAAACGATTCTCTAAAGCTTCGTGAAAAATTAAAAGTTTAAACCTGTTATGATGGACTATTCCTCTGTAAAAAGAATACTGCTTTAGCAGTTTCTTCTGGTAGGCGAATTTTTAACGCTGAAGTAATGTCATAAGAAGGGAAATAAAAGCTTCACAAAGTTTCATTATATGAGCCATAAAGCCAAGAAACTTTCTTATATGAGGAAAGATGCCATGAAAATTATGCTATCTTCAAGCTACGTCTCCTGTTTATTCTTACTTACATTTTCATTAACTACCATTTACGGGACACTTGAGCATAATTTAAAATAGCCTTCCTTATTCAATTAACTAAGTTTTTCAACTTAACCAGCCCTTTAAACAACTATATCGCTATGCCTTTAAAATTGAGACATGAAAAAGATTTTTTTTATTTTATCTGCGTTAATTTCTACAGAAAATTCTCAAGCTATTTTTAATAGTTGACATATTTTAAATCCTAGAGCTATCTATGCAAGAAACACCACTTGTATCTTATATCTGATCCATGCTACGCTCTCAGAAATGTCTACTCGCAGATCAATGGAGAAGGTCGGCGGTAACCAATGCGAAATCTTTGCTCAATAAAATACCCGCAGAAACAAATCATTGGGCCTTTTTAACTGAAGAAGAGGGTTTCGACTTCAATCTTACGATTGCTAGATGTGTTCATATTAACAGCGATAGCATTTTCTCGATCGTCTATCTGATTTTAAAGCTAAACCATTACTTCCCCTCTACGGTAACTCCTTACCAATCATAGTCTACAATGAAATAACAACAACTTAAATTGAGCAGCTATCGTCTGAAGACACAGTCACGTATCATTAACACGAAAGATTGGAAACGCCTGCTACTGGTAATAATACATCAAGAACCGGCACACAATAAACGTGTTGGCAGACCACGGAATTGACATTCCTGTTATACCAAAGCGACCACGGAAAGTTAAACCATAGCCGATTTATTTTTGTAAAAACTAAAAAGCGCACAAGTCGAACGGGATAGCTAATCTATTCTTGAGGTATGCTGCCCTGGGATAAAAGGCCGCTCCCTCTCAGCCTACGCTCACTCAAGACTTCCGGAGGCCAAAAAAAATAAGTAAAGAAAATATTAAAAAAAGAGAAGACGAAATAGGCTGTGCGCAGCCGTCGAAGGCTGTTACGAGATTCTCCCAAACCACGCTCGGCCACAAAACATCGGGGATACCCACTCGTTCCTCCTCATACCACCTTCTACGACTATCACCACTCCCGAAACGCTAGCACATCTTCCGTTTTTACTGCCTTGGTCACCCGTCTGTGTTTCCCATGGAGCGAGTGCTCTCAGAAAAAAGGGAAAAATCTCGATCCCTGAGAGTGAAACATCTCCTCCGAATAAATAACAGTACTCTTACGCCTTATGTGGTTCCTGTAAAAGATTTGCAAAATACTATAAAGGATGAGTTTATCGTGCCTGCGATTTGGTACGTTAATCGAAGGAGAGATTCACAGCTGTGATAAGGATCGACTTACTGGTGACAAGAATCTACCGATTATTCATACGAACAAAAAACAGACCCAGAAAGAGAATAACAAAAGTAAATCCATTGAACTGGAAATATTGTGATTTCCTTACGCATATTCAAAAATATAAACTTCTTCTATAAATTTAAAAATACAGCTTCTTGGGGAAAAGTAGATTATATTTTCAAAATGAAACATCATAGATAGAGGAAGGAACAGGATAGAGGAAGAGCAAAAAATTTCAGATATTAATGCAATCGTAGATAATTTGGCTGAATGGATGGTTTGTGGTCGAGCGGACACCAGAGACTATCATGTCAATGGTGCGGTTAGTGGTCAAGAAGTTTACTTATGGAAAGGTTTTCGAAGACAAAAGAATTAGAAAGCTGAGAAAAATCTATTCGGAAATGGCGAAGGCGACAAAATACGAAAATCCCATTTTATTACCTTAGGTTGGGATAAAATGTTTTAAGATCGATCCAAAAGATCCAAAACGGAGGGATATTTCTTCCCTTTCCTCATCACCTGAAAACTGATACGTTTAAAAATGTTTCGAGTTTTGAGTCGTAATCGAAATATTCCAAACCGAAAATTCTTGTTTCCGTCACACAAATTCATAAATTTATTTAGTGTATTAAGAGCTTGTAATGCTGACATAGTATTTCAAAAAAGGTAACGAGAAATTTTCAATGAATTCACATATTTTTGCAATCATGCACTCAGGCCTCTTCCTTTAATTCAGAATTTTGAATAGCGCGTAGCAGGCCCCCAAGGGGAATCGCACCCGAGACCGCTTTCACCAAAGTCGAACGCGTTGCCCACTTGGCTAACTGGGAGCCCCTGAATCAATAATATTTTTTTTTTTAATATTTTACTTCTGTTGCGATGAATTCATTATCTTTTTAGATGTGGATGCAGAGCGAGAAATAGACAATACTGGGAGGTACAAATTTTCTACAGAAAGCTTGAATAACGTGAATCAAATACTCCGTGCCTTCGATCGCAAAAACGCAGGTTTTCATAACCGTATCAAGGATTAGTTACGAACCACAGCCGATTGAATTTTATTCCACCAGAGAAAATATACGATATTATAATAAATTCTCCTCGAAGGAAAACGTGTTGAGGAGTCGGTCTGAAACCATTCATCATAAAAACACGTCAAAAGTTACGACTCAAGACTACGAAAGCGCCTCTGGCGGTTGAGCTAAATCCCCTTTTTCTACCTCCGCTTCAATTCGATAGAGTTTAACCCGAGTGCGGTCGCCGTAGTAATTAACGGTTACCGTCGACGCGACGACAATGGGATTAAGGCTTAAAAGCGTTGCCACGAGCAAGTACAACACCAGTGCGGCACGCTCGTTACGAATCGAGTTTGAGTTTCCTCGACGATCTCTCCCTCGTAATTAATGTTTACCTCCGATTCCCGCGAATTAAGTGTGAAGCGTCTGAAGTTGGTGAGAGGAGGGAAAGAGAAAAAATATAATTAGATGAAAGAAGGAAGGAAAAAGGAGGGGAGGAAAATTAAACGAGGAGAGGGAATAATTTTTTGGCAGCTTGCTTGAGGAAACTTCCGGAGCAAGTAGAGGAAAGGGGAGTAGGGAAGCCAAGTAAAAAAAACTGTGGAGGATAGAAGCGGAGAGTAAAGGCAACGAGAACGCGTCTCAGTGATCGATCAAGAGGTGTTGGGAGAAAGTAGCCTAATAGACGGAGAAGATATTTAATTTGAATGGGAGGTAAGTGAAAAATCATCTATTCAATCGTTGCCCAAAGACATATCGAACAATATAAATGGTCTTAAATATTTTATTCGGATGCAACGAAAATACGTATGCTTGACAACTATCAGTAACCGATATTCATCACTTTCCTAGTTTTGATCGATCCCATTAACTTATGAACCTAGACAGAATCACAAAGTATTGTTTAGAATTTTTCCTTTTTGATAACAGTCGAATTTAAGATATTCAAAAGAATTTCATACAGATTTGTTATATCTTATATTACAAAAAGATTCTTACTAACTAACAGACTAGTTCGAACTATAGTATCCTCATTTTCAAATAATAGAAAATCACAAAAAAATCATTCATCAAAGAGAAACCGACTACGAAAGAGAGAGACAGAGGAAAGACTGTGGATATCATAATTAATTTACTTACCAGTTTCGGTAATGTATATTTTTTATCCCAACAAAATAATGTAAATACATATGTTTCATTCTTTATAAAACTAAAACGGTCAGGAAAGAATCATTTCTTTGCTTTGTTAATGGACTGACCAAAACCCTTGGTAGGATAAAGATTTTACAAAAACTGTAAGAATAAAATTATGACATTTCTTACAACGATTTTTTGGCCAAATCTCATACTTATCTTTTGAATAACAATGAAAAATGCTGTTTCTTTCATAATGTTATAAGAATGCACGAATTATTCAACTATTCACATGAAAAATCTACAAAGATTTGAGCATATCGAGATTTCCATCAATGATCGTTCATGGAATAACTGGTAACTAAGTAGTCACAATTAAGATTTAATTTTTGTATAGCACTAATTAATATTTGTTAAGCTAAAAATTTTAATTCTGGAATGGCATTAGGTTTAAAAACATTTTTTCGATAAATATATAAACAATTATTGAACAGTGGTGCATCCGAAATAAAAGTTAGCCTTGTGGTAAAAATTAATTATATTAATTACAAGAGAAGTATCGCAGCTAATCCTAACCCAAAATTGCTCAAATATTTCGTGAGCTGACGAGCATTTATATGAGATCGCCAAAAAATAAACTCTTCGGGGACAAGACAAAGAGTAGGAAAGGAATTCCTAAATTACTGCGGGATGGAAAGAATGTAACGGGCATAGGAGCATCTGCGGGGGTGGATGGAAAGGGATGAGTGGGGCGCAACTGACCAGGTGGTGCAAAATCAAGAGGTCCGACAAACAGAGGCGGTGAGTGGAATAAAAATGCAAACTCTCCAACCAAAGGAAAAAATAAGTCAGACAGAGAGTGAGGAAGATGCAGTTGCTCGGAAACGGAAAAAAAGACCTGAAGGGGAGGAAAAAGTCGTCACCGAGGGCGAAGGTGGAGTATGAGCGGTGAAAAAATGAAAAAAGCTCCGGTATGCTAAGGACTGCCTCATCCCATTCTCGAAATATTTCCCCTCTTCCTTCCCGATCTCCCCTCTTCTGCCATTGTATCGAATTCCAGATTCGCTTCACCGGAACGCCGTAGGTTACCCCCAAAGGACGCTAGAGAGGAATATAAAGAAGGGAAAACACCCTAAAAATGGAAGGGGCAGATAGGGAGAAGGCAAAGGCGTGGGAGGAGAAGAAGTATGCAGGGGGAGACTTAGCAGAAGAGTTAAAGGATGGGCACCGCAGAGAGGAAGATCGGAAAATATTTGAAAGAAATAAATTCGCCTCCCGTAAGAAAAGCGACCACAAAACACCAAACTAAACGCAGTAGGCTCTAGAACATACAATATTAGACTGAAGTAGAAATATGATGCTAATTGCGCCGTTATTCAAATGTTCTGGGGCATGGATACATTTAGAACTTACAATGTTGTTGTTAGCCTTAATGTCGCTGATTGTGCATTATGCTCTACTAGCATACATATTTAACAGTAGAATTAGCATACAATTATCTTAATTTAAATTAAAAGGGGAATAATCTATCATAAAATCTTATTGACTAGGACGTGAAGAAAAAGACACTTGAAATCAACTTACACATAAATTAAACGTTACTGAAAGTAGTCCAAGTCCACAAATTCCAGAATTTGAATCAGACGTTATGATAATATGTCAATAAATCAATGAACAGCTAATAGGATGTTAGGGACGGTAGGTCTGGTTCATCAACCATCAACTGAAATTTTACGATAGTCGGTCCTTCGCATCGCATATTTAGAGCAATTGAATACTTTCCAAACTTCTGGTGATATTATTCTACATTCACTAGCTATAACAGAATCAACTGAGAAATTACTTTTAATTTCGACTGATAAACTGTAATGTTAACTCCGGCTAGATTAATATTGTGTCCCAAGGGGTTAAGTAAGAGAAAAAAATAACCCATTTGAAGAATCCCCGGATAACTTACCACAGACTAGTAAAGTTCGCACCCATTTTCTGCGGTTTTTCCTTGAAAAGGAAGGCAATTCTGCGGTGTGAGACATGGTCTAGAAGGGCAGTTAAAGGAACGGGTGCAGTGGAGCAATCGTCGTCGAAATGGGTTTCGCGGTCTCATATTGATTGGATGCTCGGTAAGACATTTTCACCTGTTGTGAACGTGAGCCAGGTAGCTTGGTGGGTAAAAGACGAAGGATAGATGTAAAGAAAGAATGAGGCACAATAAGAAGGATATTGGACGCAATGAAAAGTGACAGTTATTGCTTGCCTAAGGGCGGAGTTCCACAGAGAGACCTCGTGAAAGGAAAAAATGAAGGCCTTTTAGAAACTATTCGCTCCCAGTCTATCATACACATTTTTAAAAGACGTTACATTGACTTCTCTTCTTATCTTAATGGTACCTTTTGAAAGCTTTCCACAATTCCTAACATACTACGATTCAGTGGCATCCAATTTCAATGTCTTGTGGCGTATGTCTCCATATTTTGACAGACTTAAGTATGTTATTACTTTTCTGTGGAGAAAAATTGAATATGAAAAGAAAGGAGCAAATTTCAAATAAAATAATAATTAAACACAATACCTTACCGTAAACACGGATTATTATACCGTACAGGAACTTAGTTATTAACTGTTATTCATCAAACATAGCATTGTTCATTGTACTCCATATTATAATTCTCGATATTACTATCATTTTAATGCAATATTATGATTGAAGATTCGCCAATAACACGGCTTTAGTAGTTCTTTATACGCAAGAAAAGGTGGTGTTTACATAAATTAACCGACAGTTTCTAAGAATCTCGATTACTATATTTGCGAGAGAAAAATCTATTCCTCCACTTGTTCAATTAAGAACGATCCATTAGATTGCGTAGTTATTTAAAATTACAACTTTTTAGAATGAGGACTACAATACAATAACGGACTGGAAAATGTCTTCTAACTCGAGCGCATCCACATCGAATACATTTCGTCCCAACAAAGTTTGGCACAAAAATTTTCATGACGCTGATATGGATTCTCAAGTCCACAGAGAGGTTTGAGAATGGACGGAGACGAATTCTTTTTAAATTACCGAAATTACAAAAGAAGTGAAAGTTCTCGGAAAAACGAGGAGGAAAGTAAGAAAAAAATAAAGTGCATGAATAAATTGAAAGAGGGGGAAAACACTTCAGAAGAGTCGATTTGGAATCGTAAAACGAAATTACTTATGAAAAAATCCAAAAGCAGCTCTGTTGCTTTTCAAACAAAAATCTTCCTGGAGTCGGTCCTTTGTTCGCCCGGGATCGGAGGGAAAAAATAACGAACTCATGAAGTGGAATTAAATGAAACGGAAAAATAATTACAGAAGGAACGGGAATTCTTTTGGAAATATTCCTCTCCTTTGATAGGCATCCGGGCAAGGAGAAGATATTCTAAGAAAGTATCGGACGAGATATTTTCATCGAAGCGAAAATATACCAATGAATGATTTTTATCAATGTTAAATTAATAATGTCTGAAAAGATCGTCTCATTTAAAAATATAATTATCTTGTTGCAACTTCTAGAAATTTCCCACGGAATTTCAACATGGCAAAACTTTCCCATAAGATTTTCATTTTTCAATAAAGTTTTCAATCGAAATCTTAACTTAAGTCATCTATTAAACGAACGTTGTGTTTGACACTGCTAAAAACCGGCAATTCAATGTAGTTACATATGACATCTAACTCCGGTAAAAGACTGCAGTTATTACTATAAAATTAAATACGAAAGAGAATATACTTAGACATACAGCAAAAAGAAATACATTCCCATAAGAATTTTCAATGAAATACATAGGATATTAGGCTAAACGCCTCGCCTCGTATTACACGTCAAACATTTCATGGCTTGGTATCTTCCATCGAAGTTTTACATTGTAAATAGGTCATCCACGACCAGATGCTTAAGATAACTCAGGCACGGGAAGGGATTTTGAAACTTGGGGACATGTAGTTGAAGCTAATCCTCGCTTCGTCATTTCATTATTTTTTTCCCTTGCCGCTCACAAGGAAACCATTACGGCTAAAAGATATTCCTGTTATTTTACCACATCCCCCTTTCTATGGACACTTCTGGAATGTTTTTTTCACTCAGAGAAGTCTACGAGGAAAAGAGAGAGCAGGTGGACAGACAATTCCAAGGCGAGGAAGAATAAAATGATGAGTGACAACAGAAGGAAAATATCTACTCTAAGAAATTGAAGACACAAGACAAGATGATTAAGTCGCAAGCTGGAAGAACTAAAGAGGGCAATGTAAATTGTTTCAATAAAATATTTGTATCGTATAAGTATATAGAGGGTATTGTAAGTACAGTCCCAGAGCAGTTACATCTCCACTAATTCATGTCACCATCAATTTTCTCTATTTGTTTAGTACCTCTTCATTTTTCGCACTCGCTACTTTTAATTGCCCGGATTACGTCTACACTTTCTCAGCTGTGCCTCGTAAATAAGATTTTCATTTATTTGGGGATGAAAATGTTTACGAAAACATCGTATTTTAAGATCCCGGATGTAATAAGTAAAGGTAACTCGCTCGAAATTTAATCCCGTAGTAAATTATAAGCGGGAAAAGTGCTGAAAATAGCTTAAAAATAGATAATTTGTGTAAAACCGACCTAATTTAAAGAGAATAAATCTGCTTCTAATTATGCGTTTAATATTTCAGCGCTTGAAAACAAATGAGAGATGAGGTGGTAAAAGAGCGAACGTAGGCTGGTAGAATACCAAAGCAAAGTAGAGAAACACAGAGCGGAATGTACAAAGGAAGGTATGATAGCGGAAAAGGAAGTGATATACGACTATTGGAATGTTTTTTTGATGAAGAAAAACAAATGAATTTTAATGAACGTCATAAAATTCACCAAGCGGATCTCATCATCGAATTCCTTCGCATCCTCCAAAGCTGTTTCATCGATAAAATATCTCCAGATACACCGATGCTTCACGGATCTCGGAATTAGGTTTAACATGGAATAGATAGAGAGCCGATAAGAGGATTCCGGTGTATCAAGTTAATATCAAATCGCTTCTAGAAGTGGTCCCCGTTTTATTATTAAAACGGCATTAAAACCTTGGATGGGTGCGGTATTGAGAAGGAATCTCTTCTGTAGATCGAACGTATTAGGCCGCTTCGGGATGTGAAAAGGCAGAGAAAGCGACGCGAGGCAGAGGAAACTTCATGAGATAAAGAAGCGGCATTTTAACAGATACAGAGATTAGATTAATGCCACGATGATAGGGGAATGGGGATGTTTCAAAATGTCGTCTTCTCCGGGGGCCTTTTCTTTGCTTAGATTTTCAAGCGGCAGTCGATAGACCAGGCAAACGGGAAGAGGGCGACACAAAGAGAATATTGAGAGAAAAAGAGACACAGCGTTACAGTTTCGGAGTTTCGATCATTACGGTAGTGGAAAGGAAGAGAGAGAAGTATGCGAGATGACTGAGGAGAGAATTAAAAGAGGAGAGTTTCCAAATCCAATTGTTAGGAAAATAATTGGGAGTCTCTTCGAGTCTCATTACGTTTTCCGAGCTCCAACTTGTTGAAAAGGATGTTTCCGGGGTCTCTGAGAAATAAGCAATTTTGCGACTACATAATTAGGCGGTCATGGAAGAAAAATGGATTATTTTGCGAAAACACCGTTATGAAATAATATTGTCGACTTCGAAAGCAATCACAGAGCTGCTATGCTTTCATAATGTCACTACATCAACTTATAAGTCATCATGTTGGGATAAAATACGATACAAGGATTTTATTGATCCTGTTATATAAAATTAAATACATCCTGCTAAGTAAAATTAAGAAGATATAAGATGACCTAAAGTTTACAAATATGGCCTCCTGACTTTCATTCCTACTATAAACAATTATTTTTATAATATTATATTATAACATTATTAAATCATTTAATTTCATTATACTTATTATGGTCCTATTATAATGTCAAGAATTTCGCAATTCACAGAAGAAAATTCAGTTTTGGCGGAACGACCTAGTTAAGTAAAATATAGCATGTTACGCCGACAAAATAGATATTAATTAAGTATACTGTGGAAATAATCATTGTAGAGATTTACAAGGTTAGAAGAAACCTGTCTTTTGTATTCATTTCATTGATTGGTTTTTCATCCATAAGTGACTTTTCAACATATCTTCAAAATATAGTAATCCTTACATCTTAAATCGCACATCGAGAATGCGCTAAACTCATGCTTTATTACGATTTTCTGGATTTTTGACTTAGAATTTTAGAAAAGGAGATGAATTGGATGCAAGAAATCAAAGTAATTCCTTCAACAGATCCTTATGTTACCAAATGGCCTGAGTCAACCACACAGCACACTAATGAGATGGTATTTATAACATAATACTCTGACGTTTTGATTATTGACATTTTGCTAAGCAAATAAAGCTATGCCTTTAAAATGGGAATACCACTGGAAGTTTATCTCATCATCGACGATATGCATTAAAACTGGCGCGAACATACAAGACACGCAATGTACTGAAAGTAACTCAAGAAAAATGTTTCAAACACAAATTACAGACAGTCGAAACCAATTATATGTAACTGGTAAGATGGAGATAATCAACCCGATTTTAAAATCACCCCCGACATCGAGAAAAATTCCACAGCGCAATTTTCCAAACAGCAACACACTTGCTCTCCTCCACTTCGAACGTGAACTCGTCAACTAAAGCGACGTCGCAATGAAACGAATTTTTCGGGAGAATCGAGAAGGCAGAGGGATGGAGAACGACCAGTAGGCAGATGAGGTGACGGAAATGAAGTAAAGGCAAAGCGGAGAGCGAGGGAGAGAGAGGTCAGGAAATAAAAAAGAATGAAGCTGGGAAGGGATATGAGGAAGAGAAAAGAAAGGTGAGAGAGAGGAAGGCCGGAAATGACGAAGACACGAGGGAGAGAGAAAGAGAGATAGAGTGGGAGATAATACATACTAAGGGGCGGAATGGGATGTAGATGGATACGCAGCGTGGAGATGGAGGTATCAAAGGACAGGAAGGGGCAAAAAGGGAGTCGAAATGAACGCTTGTGATAAGGACGGGGAAGGGGGAGATTCGCACTCGGCGGATGGAGAAAGACAAAAGTCGGGGGGAAGGTGAAGGAGCATTTTGGGAGAGAGAAGGGGTGGGTTCTGGGAGGAAATAGAAGGGGAAGGGTTAGAGGGGAAAAAAGGGAAACGGGAGTCAGGAGTGGCCCAACTTAAAGGGTTGAAGAGGAAGAAGCGTCGGTGAAGGGAAGAGCAGGGAGAAGAGTACATTAGTCGTGTTTATGACATGAAAGGAAACGATGAAATGAGAGGGAAGGGTACAAGAAAAGGATGCGGTAAAGAGGACGCTCGCAGTTCAGTCGAAGGGTAATTTTTATGCTGCTTCTCCGCATCGCGAGTATCGTGAACATATGTACTCGAATCGAAAAATCAAATACAATCACAGCGGGCGTTTTTTTCAGAGTTTCATGGTTTTGAGAGCCCGCTCACTTCTTGTAAAAGCGTTCTGAATAATTATTCAATACAAAACTTAATGAATTTACGCCCAGCTACTTGAAGGATTCGTAAAACAAAACATGGGCGTGATTTCAAAGCCCGGGAAACGAATTAATGAGGTGCACGTGCTTCTTAAGATATTCCTTAGAAGCAAAATCGAAAAACCCTGCTTCCAAGGATTATTTTCCATGCGATAATAAGATAAATTTAAAAAGAAGCCCAAAGATACAGGATGATAAGAAAACAGTCAATACTCTCGCAGAAAGTAATGAATTCTCATATAGCAGTGACAAAGAAAGTTAGGGAGCTTAACCTTTTAGAAAACACATATATTAGTGAATTTATGACTTTACTAAAAGTGTGTGTGAGAAAATGTTGTTGGTCAACTTGACCAAAATTATTTTCTCTTCGATGGTTCTTTTTGCCCTAAAGCTAAGTGTCTTGCATTTGGTTCTCCCTTTTCTGTAATTCTTGCTCGCATTTTTTTCAGTCATGCTGAATTCCTAATTTTTAACTTTTAATTACCTTTGCTAGCCAACATTGTAACCATCATTATGTTGATGATATTCTTTGCATCCGGGATAGGTGCGAAAGACAAATATACCAACTGTTCCATTTATTAAATTCCGTTCACCCTCCTCTTTCCTTCACTTACGAATTAGAAATAGATCTACCCATTAATATGTTAGGACTTAAAATACTTACCTCTGGCGACCATATTCAATCTTCCATTTATGGAAGACCAACTTACAGGGACCATCGATATACCCACTTCTTCTTACCACCACTACACACATAAACTTGCTGCCTTTCATTCACTTATCTATACTTGTCAAAATACCGATTCTTCTCGGCGACTTTCAAAAAGAATTGCACAAAGCCCATACCATTGCTAATAATAATGGTTAGCCTTCCACTCTCATTAACAAATTGCTTGCGCGAAAAAATGAGAAAGCTCGCTATCCATGCGATGTTTATTCCTCCAACGAACACTCCGTCGTAAGTTGAGGACACCCTCTTTCTGTGCCTCAAAGATCACACTTAATGAGAATTTGTAAGACAAAAACTATCATTGGATTTTTCACCTTCCATCCTTCATTCATGTCCTAGCATGCAAACATTTGGTCAAGCTATAAACATTCTACATCACCATCTCCACCATTCCCATTATCTTGCCAATGAATTTCTTTTTACCGGGAATCCCCCTAAATTGTTAATTTTCCTTTTCCTTTTATTACCTTCTCTCCCTCCGTTAGTTAAATAATGGTCCAGTCACATTGTTTTCCTTATTTCGTAACATTTTCTCCCATTTCCTTGTTTAGTATATAAGCGGTTAACTTAAATTTTCTGTGCCTGATGATAGTGTCACCTAACACCGAGACCACCAAAAAATTCTTCCTGATTGCGATGTAGGAAGAGATTATAAGCTTCCTTCGTTTTGATGCACCGAGTAAATAATTAGAACCTTCTAGGAAGACTACCACTACTCACTCACCATGGGAAAATTTTCTGAGGGTAAACACACAATGGACCTAACTTCACACAGACCCAGCAAGAAACGAGGGAGAAGGTTTAGTTTCGAGGAGGAGGTAAAGGAACATTAATCTCCACGGATATGACGCAAATAGTGAATCAGCAGAAACTTCTTCAATCGTTTCAATCAACACAGGCTCCAAAGAAGTACAGTTCCTTGAAAAGAGAAACGCTTCTGATGGTAGACAATCTTCAGCCGTATTTTGAGGATAATTAGGAAAAGTATCTCATTTCCGAGACAAAAGAATCGCTATTCAAAGAAAATTATTCGACTCGTTGGCCGTAATTAATGAGAAGGAGAGAAATGAGGAAATAATCGAACGGAACTGGAAAATTGGAAAGGAAGACGAAATCGGGAGACTTTGGAGAGGAAACTACATAAGATAATTATGTAATGGAGGAAAACTGAGCGGTGGATTACATCAAAAGGAAATAAAGTTATATTTGAAAATGGCTGAAAGTTCATAAAATTGAGGAGGATAACATTGACATCTCAAAAGCTAAAGATGAACGGAATGGAGATTTCAAAAGGTATGTAGATGAATTATAAAAGGAGAAAGAAAACGTGCAATATCAAATATTAATATAAAAGACCAATTAAGGAAGTAAAATGATCCAGGGTAGGGCAGGGAATAGATAGTCATGTTGAAGAGAAAATTGAAAAATATAGAGAGAGATTGTGAGAAAGAAGTAATCGAGAAAACCGAACTTTGCAGAGGAGGATTAAGAGGAACTGTGTGACTTTTGTAGTGAGGAGAGGCTTATTCATGGCTAGAAACAGAATATATTATTCTCTTTCATACATGAAACAACAAAATTTCGTGATGGGTCCGATTTAGTTGCCTGTCACAGGAGGAATATTTCTAAAAGTTCAATACCTTCGAATATTATACTGTTACCTCTCGCTTGAAATGGATGAGGTTCGGCAAAAGCAATTTTATACTTTTCACATCTTGCTGCGAGGAGAGTTTGTGAAGTGATAGATATTATAGTTCCTCTGAGACCACGGCTTTCAACTAGTGCGAACATTTTCAAAGCGCCATAGATTTCAATTGCTATCCTCTGAAAAATACCGCGAAAATGTTCTCGAAATGAAAGTGTTAAAAAAAAAAAACATTCGAGCAATTTCATCTCCAAGGGAGTCTGATTTCACTAAGAATTGATTTGAAAGCATGAACAATGTCTTGCGGAAATGAATAAAATCCTATTAGTGAGTTAGGGAATGTCTGGAGTGGAAGAAGAAAGGGGGGAAGAGGGAGGAAGAACGGGAGATTGGAGAGAGAAAAGAGAAAGGGAGGGGTGGAGAGATAAATGTTGGCCAAAATGGGAGGAAACAGCAAATGAGAGGGGAGGTGGAGAATGGCAATCGGGGAGGGGATAGTTCCTTAGGAAGTATGTTACCGTAACGAGCACGGGAGCAGGAAATAATAAGGGCGAAGAGAAAGGAAGGATGGAGAAACGGGAGGGGAGAGAACCTAAGGAGGGAATGTTGATGGTGGGGAGGGAAGTCTAAGACGAAGTGAGGGTGAAGATGCGTGTGTCGTTGGATAACAAGGCTACGAAACCCTAACTAACCAACGATGGTGGTGCTTTTAGCAATAGTGAGATGAACTCCTGGCAGAAGTGAGCCAGATATGCGAGAAATAGAGGGCAAACAGAAATGAGGAAGAAGCTGGAGCAGATGGAGGATCAGGTTTGTCGCGTAGCTTAGTAGTCAGCGACCCGTGGACATGGAAGACTTTCCGAATCTTCTCGCAATGGAAATTCAGTAAAGCGGAGAAGAAAAAAGAAGGGGATGGAAATTCTTCTCCCTTTTACGGCATCCCCCTCCACAAACCCTCACACTCTTGTGTGCCTTGTCCCTCCCTCCTCTCCTTCTTATGGGTTTCCTATGGGTTGGGAAGAAAGACTTTTCAGTGAGAAACTGGATTCTTCGAGGGGCGAGTGGCAGTGGAGGGACTTGGCGCTTCATTACCATAGGGCTAGCGCAGATTTGGAGCTTGTTAGGCAGTATTTAGGGAGGAGAAGGTCCTTAGGGGAGGGAGAGAGCTACTTGGAGTCGAAAGAAGGAGAGCTACTTGCAGTTTTGAGGTTGCTTCAGCAAAGGTTTACGGAAGGCGAAATGGACACGTAGACTGAATTTGATTTTGTTTTAAGAGGATGTGGTTTCAGTGGAGAGAAAGAAAAAGAAGTTGCTTTGTTTATTTGTTTGCTTAGGAGGGAGTTTTAGGTTTTCTGCTTAGAGAAGATACACAGCTGATCGTGTCAAGATGAGATCTGCAGTTCTTCATGGGTTTGTTTTCATGCACAAAATGTAACAGTCGACGTAATGACTGATTGCCAAAACTAGACACAAGCTTCTTTCATAAGAATTTATGCAAGCTCTGAAGAAGAGGTACTCTTTCTTTCTCGCATTATCTATTGATGTTCAAAACAATTTTCTACGGCACGAAAACACTATTTACAGGAATTTATAATTAATATCAACATATTCAGGCTCCTTTTTAAGTGAAAATGATGTACTTTAAAAGCGTTGGCAAATTGTTTTTTAGTGCACTAAGTGAACAAAATCTTTTTGGAGAAGAAAATACCACAATACTGAGTAGATTTGGCTGAATCCCTACTGCCCCTATTACATGGACACTTGTTTCTGGCTCCCTCTTCTAGCAAGGACTGGAGAAGCGTCCGATTCTTCCCTGGCACTTAGTGAGAATAGTTAGCAGAAAATGTCTTAGTAAATGATAGGATAGAGAAGTAGAGTTTTCTTTGAATTCTGAGAAAATGCGTTAAAGAAGGCAGCTATTCTACTAACTAAATAAGTAAATACTTTATCATCCGAGAAATAATCTTACTTCATTCGAATTTTACTGCAGTTGATTCCTCACATCCACTACCAAGATATAAATTAAAATTCGACATAGAAGTTTTTTTTTTACTACTGGTATACCTTTATGAATGACACTCTAATACTGATTCTTTGAATGTAGGTACTCAATTCGTTGACCAAAACGTTGAGTAGAAAGGGGACGAAAAATCAACCAGAGCCAGACTCTTCTTTTTTAAAACAATTCCCCTCAATTAACTTATCTGCTCTATTGATGGGAGAACTTGACAGAAAAAATTCGCACATCTATACCCAATCACAACTCAATCCGACGGTAAAATTAAGAAGTTTAAACGCAGTCTCTGGACTCGCCCATTGTGAAATGAGTCCAATAAAAGGAAAAATAAGAAATACAGTCTTTCTTTCTCGACCATTCATATCTCCTCCTGCGAGGAACACGTGCTCTCCTTGGTCCAGTGGACGAGATTTGACCGTGAGATGTCGAAGGGTGAGGGCAGGGGAAGTCAGAGTTGGAGTGGGAGAAGCGACGAGAGTGAGAGAAGGGAACCATATGTAAGAAGAGATGTGAAGAAGGGTGAAAGGTTTCGTGTGGGCGGAAGATGAAGGATGGGTAAGACGACAGACGGAAGAAGGAAAAAGAACCACCGTGAATACTTCTACCTCAGGAGTGGCAAAAATTTTGGGCCCGGAGGAACCAAGTGCACGAAGATGTTCTAAATAGAAACGGTAGAAAGGAATAAATTCAGCAGTCATTTTCCATTAACATCTCTATTGAAGAAAATATTTACATACTTTGTCTGCAGCCCGAGAGATAAAGGTTGTTGTAGAGATGAAAATTACTCTTTTGCGGAGAAGAAAATGTTCTTCGGGATTTCTCTTGAGGGAGACTCTCAAGAACAATCATACATCGAATGCGTTTTAATTACAGAGATATAAGTGGTCCTTTCAATTAACATACTTATTAAAAGATGTTTGATTCACATTTTAGAGTATGATTAACTGTGAAGTATTGCCATCATAGTTGCGATCCTAAACAACTTTCCACGACTGTGCATGCGTGCATCTCACACCCATGCCCATTACAGTGCGTGCGTGCTTGCCCAAAAAACCATATAAACCCAGAAGAAAACGGGCACGAAAATGGCGTCCGATGTCATTGAAGGGAATGGACAAAATGAGAAGAATAAGGGTTGAGAAGGACGCTAAGGATGGCCAACACAAAAGAAATAAAAGTTTGAAAGGAACCCGGAGAAATATGTGAAGAGGTGACGGCACAATGGAAGACGATATGGATGAATAGCACGGGCGTGAATGGATGTGAGACGGCGATCAGTTAAGATGGCGTACGGGGGAAATCACGAAGCAAGAAAAGGAAAGAGAGATAGTGAGGTGAGAAAAAGGAAAGAAGGAGCTTAAGGTTGGCTAATAGAAAAAGAGTGGAAAATCTCTACGAGGAGACGACGGCGAAAGGAACTGGACTTGGCTGAAGATATTGGAATGGAAATGGATCTTGAAAAGGATGAAATGGGAGTGGGGAGAGATAGAAAGAGGGCGATATACAGGGAAATATGAAGGAAACGGGCTGGTGCAGAATGGCAAAAGAGTGAAGGAGTGGCTCGGAGAGTGGGGCGGTATAAAGGGAAGCTGAATGGATAAGACTGAAGTCCCTTTTAAAGAGAGCAGATGGATGCGTAAGAAACGCGTGCGAGTGTTAGAAAAGAGAATTCGGTCCAGGAAATAGAGAAAAAGAGCCGGTAGTAAAGAAAACACAGAGGTGGAGGAAAATACAGGAAGGACGTCTAGGTATCGAAAAAAAGAACATGCAAATGAGAGTAAGAAAAACGGGAGAGGAACACAACCCACGCACGAGAGGAAAAATTGTAAGGGAAAAAGTGTATTTCCGACGGAGTTTGAATGCATATACTTGAAATAGTTCCCAAGGAAAAGGACCTTGGTGGTAACATTTATCAAACAGAGACATAGAAATAAAGCTCAGTTCTGCGAAAAACAGACCGTTACAAAAATCTCGTTTTCTGTCAACAACTTCTGTAAGCCGTTACTAACAGATGGAGAAATTGTGACCTCAAATTTATGGAAATATTTTCCACGATCGATGGTCTAGAAAATTTTCCGTGTGTCTCTTTTTCAGCTATATATCTGTTTCTTTACAATACACTCTACGAGAGCTAGTTTCCACGCAATCATAATTCCTAGATAAAATCATTCTCGCTGATTAATGTCGTTACTAAAAATTAAAAAAAAACAATCGCTGGGAGAAGTGATAAGCGGTTTAATCTCAATTCCAAAATATCCACCACCATTTTAATAAAATACAGGATGGATACAGAAGAAATTGTATTCGAAAGACTTCCTAATTGGTTTTAATTCGTGGCGTAAAATAAAACTTAAAAGGCTTGATTCGGCTTGATGAGCACATCCTCTGCTTTCGAAAAGCATACTCGATACATGCTTACGGGATGAATTTATCATTGTTTGTCGTTCCGTGAGTTATTCGAACCAAAGTCTCTTTAAGGTTACAGAGAGTGTCACAGATATTTCTACAAAAACTTTTACGAGTAATTCATAAACTCTCTCAATAAACATATCACATAAGTATCAGGTTATTCAAAACTCTGGATAATCAATCAGAATTATTTAACGTACAGAATTAGCCGACATTTGTAACCAAGAAAACGAGAAAAATACCACCTTTGAACATGTATCACGAATTTAATTCGACTACAACAACAAGGAGCTATAATTAACTGCCAAAATTTATCGCTTTTAGAAGCCCCAATATTTTCTGATAGAATTGTTCACATTATTTTATAAAAAACTCAATATTTAAAAAGAAGTTATTATTTTAAGAATTAAGTCCCTTATAATAAAATTAATCAAAGTGATACACATCGCAAAATACCCGAGCGAATTTATTATGGGGAATAAAAGCAGCTCGAAGCCAATTTTTCATATCACGAGTCCCGAAACAGTATCGCCCATAAACATTTTTCCCAGTGATTGCGTGACATGTTTTGAAATCGATCACTACAATAAATGTCTAGAGAAAGTAGATTTAAACGAGAAGGCCCATGAAATTCCTTATACGCTTGAATGTATTTATGGTTTAAATGGCATCATGGAATCATTCCTCAGTTCTCGAAGATTCTCAGACTTTTTCCTCGAAGACATTATCAAATAGTTAAAAGGGCTTTAACGTTCAAAACAAATTCTTTACGAAACAAGACCGAGACGAATAAAAGAGTATAACGTAGAAAATCAAGTTTATGATGTTCGAAATAACAGGAAACAGCTATAGCAAGGCTAAAATAATAAACGTAGCTTTAGGTTTTCGGATGGAAGAAAATCGTTTTGTCCCATTTTAGTTCGTTCCCCTAATGGAGTAAACCTGTTTTTTTGGGATGGAGAGCTGACAGGAAGGAAGAAGATATGATCGATCTTTGGACTAACAGAAAAAATAATCATATTTGCGACAGGAGAAATCGTTATATCAAGGTATTTTTGGTGGATAGAGTCAAGGATTCTGGTACAAATATTTTTAGGAACGCCTTCGACCAAGGTTTATTAATTTTTCGATATGATAAATAAAACGAAAGGGATTTATTTGAGAAGAATTATTATTCAGAGGTTTAAATATTGAGATATCATTGCCTTAAGTAAAGCTGAATTCGGTGATGGTGATATCGAGTTACCCGGAAACAGGTTCTAAGGTGATTCAATAAACACCAATAACGGCTTAAGGAATAACCTTGAGAAATCAAAATATAAATAAAGTCAAGTACATCCTCCGTAATTTGAACTACCAAGTATGACTCCCAAATACCTTCAACAATCACTTTCAATGGTTCATTCACGCGTTATGCACACATGGGTACCACCCATATTTTCCAGTAAATATATATGATCATTTCCATGGATGTATTAATACATATTAAAATATTGATAATAATTATTTATTAGGAGGGTATTGAAATTTGCAAATCAAAACTATAAAGCTTAAGTCGATTTCGGTAACCCAATTGCTATACACAAATATCACCTCATCAAAGCCAACACCCCACAGAAGCAATTGCTAAAACCAGAAGTTACTAATGGCTCTCCTTAACGCGTTTGTGTATCTGAGAAAACTTCAAACGGAACACACATTGGGCCAAGTCTAATCATTAGCGCGTCAGTAGAAACAGCCCCTCGCAATTAGCACGGAGGAAAAACGTTTCATCCGACGTACAAGGAGCATCATTGAAACCCTTTCCGTCACGCACTCTACGTCTTAATCGCCACTACGCGGAGAGAATTTTTTCCTTCCCCATGAACCTATCGATCCCTTAAAAACGAGGCACGCATTGGCAAAACGGCGAATAAAAAAATAACAGCAAACGTGTTCGCGTAAAATAGGATCCGGTCCCGAGGGAGGCGGACGTGGGATAGAATGAACATGTTTGGGTGGAAAGAGTGGAATCGGGAGAAATGGACGAAAGAGAGATAGAAAAGTCAGACGAAGCGGCGCGAGGAGGCGTTCGATGAATGCTTTGTACACAAACACACTGGCCGAGCGAGGATGTGGAGGTCGAATGGAATGGTGTGAGAGGCGGTGGCGTGGGTGCGGAATACTTAAGTGGACAAGAAGGGAGATGAGAGTTTAATGCCTGCAGCAACGGTGATTACGAAAATTGAAAAATTTAATGGGAAAGAAGGGGAGCGGCGAAATTCCGGATGGGAAGCAGAGACTCTTACGTGATTTCCGTTTCATAAGAAATGACCATCGAAACTTTTACTTTTATACATTCTGAAACCGTCCCGAAAAATATGAAAGGAGTATCTCGGGGGTAGTAAAAACACTATTTCCGCTAACGGAAAGGTGGAAACAGGTATTCGTGAAGGCATGTGAAAATTCGTCAAACCTTCGTGTTCTGTCATACGTAAGAACACATGAAGAAAATATGGTATTTTGTGGAAATCTCTAAAATAAGCTTATATAACCAGTAAAAGATTTTGCTAGAAAATTAAAATAGCATTAATAAAATTTATTCATTCACTTTAGTTTCCATCGCCTTTAAAATAAATTATTAAATCATCTAGCATTCTTGGTACCTACTTTAAAGTAATATTCAGTATCATTTTCCGATCTACTTCCTATTAAGCCTCGAAGTCTAATCATTAACCGCTTAAAAATAGAATTATGATATAGCCTTGACTAACCTACGTATCAGTTGCCTAGCATACTTATGGTAAGTGAAAAAAGAAACGTAAATTTCGATTTTTGGCAGATCTACCTTCGGTTTAAAATAGATATCAAAGAAAAGGAGTTATTTAAGTTTTTCTATTAGGAGAATTAAATTACCTCTCTCTATGGAGTTACTAAAACGCATAACGAAATATCGGCGAGCAAATTTCATCCGTCAGAATGACGGGTCAACTTTTCTATTTTTCTATAGGAAGCAAACAAAGCTTCGGTTCGAGAACACGCGCGACAGCCTGATGAATGGTAGCTTGGAGAAACATGCTACGAATCCGAATAATTTATCAATTAAGTCTCATTGGGAATGCGCGGCTAATAACTCATCCAGCGCTAACGACGTAAATTATTTACGCCGTTCGGGATTCGCGTTTTTCATCCGGAATAATTGTCGAATCAGTTCCAATAATGATGGATTAATGATCTTCAACGTGGAATGCGATTGAGTCTAACAAGAACACGAGGGCATCAGCTTCGCCACTCGAAATCCGTCAGCAGTGAAATAAATCACGGGAAACCGTTCTAGATGACGTAACGCTAACGTGCGCGAATTCGTCTCTCGAGTAAGGCATCCAACCCGGTTAACCGGTGTTTCCAAAAATTCTAGCTTGTCAGAAAACCGATTGATCATTTTATATCATATTACGACTGTGCTAGTTCGCCTCATTTTCAACCAATCCGGAATTCTTGGAGATAACCGGGAAACTTTCTGGGAGATCCGATGAAACGAAGATGGTCCATCTTTCTCAGGCAAGTCCGCGCCTATCTCCTTAACATCCCATTCATAACCGATTACCTGTCAATCAATCCTCGCCCCAATTCCCATTCCTCCCGAAACCTCTCCTGCTAAATTCTTGCCCACGCCCAACACCGATTTCCATTCCACAAACCTTTAAAGAGAGATTCCATTTTAGTTCGGTCGGCTTCTTATGCCGATGTCCTCCCGCATAAAAACGACCCGTGGGGATAAGCGATTCTCATCCACTTTTAAAGGAACGAGAGCTGTCATCGAGCAGCCGAAGAGGGAGACAGCTTTTCTCATGGAAATCGAAGACCTCGAAGGAGAAGGAGCTTTGAAGAGGCATCAATCACCTCCGAAGACAAGCCGACTGCGGGAGAAAGTCGGGGTTGAGGCCTCTGGTAAAGGAGAAATGGATGGGGGATGGTCACGTTGGGAGGGAAAAAGACGAATAAGAAGAGGAAAAACAAAAGAAGGGAATGCGACCGCTGTTCCCGGAGGCGTCTTCTTGTACACTCCCGTCTCTTCCCGAGGGCCATAGCTTGACTTTCCCAGAGGCTTACACGGTGCCTTCTGGAGGAAGCTGATGACTATCTGCCGCTTAATATATTGTTTGACTTCTAAAATCGTAGGAACTAGAAATTTTACCTTATAAGATGAGACCGCCCAAGCCGAAGATATTATTTGGCAATGATTATGAAAGATTTTCTTTCAAACTCAAATAAAAGTGTTCGAATTAAAGTGTAACTGGTTAAATTATACTTTTAATCTCGTAAACAATATCTCGAACTTTCTTAACCCTAATTATAATTTCTTATTTTGCTTAAATTTTGCTTGCATACCTATCACTATTGATACTATCTGACAGACTTAGTAGCACTTTCTTAACGATCTTTCGCCTTTGGAGGCTTGTAAATGTATATTATCACATTACATATGACAAATAAAAAGATGGTAGACAGAGAAGATTCATCTGGTGGCTCAGAATTTTCATTTGTTGATTTTTTGGTGTTAGTGGTCCGCGTACTGAAAAGGAATTCCCAGTATGCTTTACCTTTACATTTTGATTACTCTGTTGCTTCAGAAAAAGCATCATCTTGCAACATGATCGGTTCAGCATAGAACCGTTTTGTATGACCAACGTTCTATATTGGAATTATTTCGGAGACGCATTACGATGAAATAATTCAAATCAACATTTAATTTATTTATGTAATCTTCATTCGAATTTGACTAAGGTTTTTACCCCGAAATTTTTCAGAGACCACTTTTTTCCAAACATTTTTCTAGCCTGATTCCTCTTATAAATCACATTAACATTCTTTATCAAGGATTTTAGAGCTATTCTACCAAACGATTCAGTTTATCGGCACGGCCTTACGACTGGCAGTAAACGTAAAAGCAAAAGGCAGTTGACCCAAAAGACACCTAGCAGCGAGCTTCGCGTATAAAACTCATAAACAAAGGGTTTCCTGATAGTCCTCCATCTACTACAAAAAGCACACGCTACCTTCACGGATCATGCCGCTATGTGCAGCTGCGTGGATCGAATTAAAGCCGATAATAAAGAACTAAGAATGTCACGAAAAAGGAATGCGGCCATCAATTCCAACATTCCGGGCAGGATTTTGATTCAAGACTTAACCTCCATCGACAAAAGACCGAGTATTCGAACTTCTATCGTATTCCCGCTAAGGTATTTTCCAGATTTTCCCCCAAGAACGACGAATGAGATTTTTATGTTAAATGAATACAGTAGTATTTCTTCCCTAGGTGCCCCTTGGCTTAAGAAAGACTTCTTTCAGAGTCCTACGGCATTTTAAAATATTCCAAAAGTCTTAGATTTCCGTTAGCAGCATGAAGTTTTCTCGCTCAAAAGTTTTTCATCATTAGTTTGTTAAATTACTCTTCAATTGAATCAAAGCCTTCAATACCGTTTCAACGATTGAGCAATTTTATTCTGGTATCCACGAATTAATTGGTTCTTCCTTAAATTTCCAAATTTGCCCTGACTTAAATTTTGTTGGAATGATAAACCTAATCATTTATCTAGAGCGTCAACGTGCGATTTATGAACTTTGTTGAATCTGAGAATATGGCATTCATAAATCTTTAATATTATTAACAACTTGCAAGTCTAAGGAAAGTCAAAATCTTCACCTCTTGAAGAAATCATCCGTCTCTATTCTGTGTACGTGATCTTGCAGCACAACAGAGTAGGAGTTGGATAAACGTAATTTTGTTCCTAGCATTAAATTCTCTGAGATTTCGAGATAAACCACTTCTTACTGCTCGCTATTACTCATAAAAACCACAACAATTTGTCCACTACTGGATTCATATCACATAAGAGAGGAGGTTTGTGTGTTAGTTTCTGTCTACAACGCAGCTTCTCGAGTTTGAAAAGGAAAAAAAAGGAAATTCAAGCCATCAGAATCCATTAGAAGTAAATCTCCAACTTCTATTATACATACTTCTTTCGATGCCTTACATTAAATTTCTTTCTGTTAACAAATTCCGTGAGATATTTGACTTTGCCAAAAGAATATAATCACGTCATCTTTGGAAAGTTCTATATTTTTATAATCATATGCAGATATTTTAGAGATTAATTCTAGCGCAGAGAAAAACACAGATATCTTGTATTTACTCAGTTGAAAATAACTTGGCATTTGATCTAGTGAAATAGAGCTTGGTTGATTAAAAGCATGAGTTACATCTTATTGAGACATAGACCCGTCTCTCATAACCATTCTTTTATGGTTACTGAAAAAAAATGTCTACAATAAGTAAAACAGGCCAAGAGTACTAACTAATAGAATATTACGAAAGTTGTCCCATAGCTGTATGGGACTAAGAATTGATAGAGAGTTTTTCAGTTAATGACCCGAAGAACCACGGCAACTAACTTATAGCATTATAAAGCAACAGTACGGTTTAGTATTTCTCGTAAATAGCATAGGATTACGGAAAATTTTTATATTTGCCTTCTTTCTTAAGGCATAATACAAGGATATTCGATTTGCAAGCAATAACTCAGGGTTCGGTGCAGCAATTCACATATAAAGCACGCAAAATTCTCCTGAAGTTTAACGTCCTTATAACGGCATAGACAGATCCCTTCAAACCTTCTCTTCCTATACAGCAAGAGAAGAAAAATTGCGATATAAACGTGGTCGCTACCGGAAGGGAAACCCGGAGTTGGAGCGAGGCAATAAAAGAGAAGAACGGCGACAACGATTAAAAAAATACATTCCGCACCCCATTCACGAACATTCCTCACGCATCCGACGAAGGAATTCCGAATTCGAAATGTACAAGGCGCCGCCCGTTGAGAAAATAAGCCTTTCGGAATAAAGGTAAATAGAAAACGCGGGAACAAGGAAAGAAAAAAACACTCGCGGCTGGGTGAGTTGTTTGGAGGCGGAAAAATAATAATAAAACAATGGAAGTGCGCAAAGCGCAACCCGCGGTCTTTTGTTTTCGCATGGATTTTTGTTCTGTATTGGTGGAAACCTTGGCGACCGCAAAGTAAACGCTAACCTGTGGTCCTACGAACTGGGAAGAGACAGCGTGAAGGATGTGTGATATGATAGTGAGTGACGAGTCCGATGCAATAAAAGGAAGAGGTTGATAATAGGCGTATATACCGCGCAAACCACTGCTAACGCCAGATCTCTCCGCTTACATTGTGAAGGGTTAATGATATTGTTTTCACGATATTAGAAAATTCTTCAGTGAAATTTGGTACATAGATAGATATAAACGATAGAGTGTTATATCTTTGATTTTGAGATAGTTACTATGATCGCACTCAGGTCCAAATGGCTACACTAACTAGAGTTCATAGATGATGCTCATGATTGGGTTGTCATGACTAACGCTAAAAAACCATGCTATCATTCCAACTTGTTGCTCTTTCAAGGAGAAATTTTAAAGAAAAGTTAAATCATTTGGCAGTTCAGTAAGAAAATATCTCTTTCCTCATTTTTTACTCGTTTCTTCCTCATACCACTTCTTAAGAAGTAGATAATTATCGCTCGAAAGACATGTATTTTACCTAAATCTTCTTCCTGGATCCCACTAACCTCATCCAACTTCGGAAAAGGGGTCTTGGTTATTGAAAGACGCAAACATTAGAAAGTGTTCGCTGAATACTTTTGTAAATGGCTTTGAGAGCTGTCGATTCGTAGCTTGAAAATCCTCATGAATAATGGCAATCCGCAAAAAAATTCTTATGTAGAGAAGCTAATACCGAAGTAGTATTCTCGTTAGCGCCCAGTCAATATTTTTGCTCGTGAATGCGACTTTCTCTTGAACTTTCCTACTGATTGAAAACCAATTGAAAAATACTCAAGAAAATAACTAGGTATATCATGTGTTTCCTACATGTAATAACTATATCATGTGCTTCTTACGTTAAGACAAAAATAAAATTGAGGATAAAATTTAATAACAATTGTTCGAGATTTATGGTTTTCATTCACATACTCTTACACATCAGATTTTAGTCTTTCTCACTTGATATTTTTCTAGCTTCTTCTAAAATCCCGCCTTTCCTTTCCGCTTTAATATCAGTCCACGTTATTCCACTTCTTCCTTCACTAATAATTCATGCATTTTAATGTATTGCTTTCAAGTCGTAAACTGATGAAGGCTTATTTGGAATACGGCAAAAACTAATGTCCGTTCCATTTATTACGACCACTTATTTCAAATGAATGACTTATAAATTAATTTTTTGGCGCAAGCCATTCGCAGTTTCACCTTTAACATACTGTTCCATGCAGCAAAAGAGACGTTTATAAATACAGCAGAGAATTAGCATTAACTTAAAACAGCGGGAACCCACTTCGGGACTGGGCTTCCTTAAAGAAAGGACCATTTGCAAAAATAATGGCCTGGAATGCTAGCGGAGTGGGAAGAAAACGCTTGCTGAATCTCATTCGAGCCGTGCATATTAGTCTTTTTCGCGAATAGAGTTCTTACGCAAAGTAGACTTTCGTTCTCTCCTAACAGAGTCCCAGACTTAGAGGACAGTAATAAATTCTCAATGACCCTCCGTGAGAGGATTTATCGATGATTTCTGAGAAGTGTCTTATTTGGCTCTTTTTACAAACTTAAAATAGGTTGGTTACAAATATCCAGGAAATTCAAATTACGTACAACAGTCTAAGTACAGCAGATTTATTACTGTACTTTAACTATTGTATGCAGTTAGAATAGATAAGCTTGGAGTTGGAAATGTGTATTTTATTAATAAAATTCATATAGGCGGCCGCAAATGTATGGAAGTGTGACATATGGTAGAGAGATAACATGTACCTATCGACTATTTCTATTTGTATTTAATTGTGAAAACGAGTATTCATGTTAACTTAAATTGCTATTGAATGGAATTTGTTTGCATCGACTTGTCTCCTCCCTCCACCCTAGCATATCTCCCTTCCACAATCTAGTTTTCCTCTACAAGACTAATACTAAAATAGCATAAATATGACAATAACCAGTTGCCATTACAATTTTTACACGTAAAGATAAAACTTAATGGTTTCATTTCTCAAAAAACTTCATATTACCTGATATACCTTAACTTATCTTAGTGATTGTATGAATAACCCTCTTCCTGAAAACAAAAAATGAAATTTTAAACCGCTTAGAAACATTTATCAACTTAGCCGAATCTAATAATATTTAAAGGGCCTTCCGCTTATAAAATTCTTTTAAAATGTCCATGTTTTTAACACTTCCGCCGTGGATTATTAAAATATTAAGATATACTTTCCCTAAATAGTTCGGACGAATATACCTTACTAAATCCCCGCCTTGTCTGCCAGTGATTTATTCAGTTTCATTCAATAAGAAGGCTCCTTTAAATTGGATAATAGATTTTTCTAACGTTTTCTATGATTTAAGCAGCTCATAGATCATAACTTATACGTTTGATACCGCCGGAACCATACTTTCTGACGAGGCTACAATGGATGTCCGCCTCTTCTAAACCCGAAACGGACCCTTGGAGAGGGCATTATTGGCTGCATCATTCGTTGCAAGAGCCCGGATAGATGAATGAGCGCGGGAAAAGGGGATAAAATTGGAGGTATAAACGCTTGGGCGGAGAAGGTAAGGGAGGAGAACCTCCGTTGAACCGCCAAATCAGCGTGACAAATCGTGGACACTTCCCTCCCCGCGGCGGCTGCTGGTGGACAACCCGGCAAAAGGCTTCCTTCTAGCATATGAAACGCATTTCCATCCCAGACGCATTCACTTTAGTTGGCCATAAAACGATCGAAAGAATCTGCCCACCCCACGCTGGATATTCATTCATCGTTCCGGTTCCTCTCACCTCGATCCAACCCTCTTACGGGTAAGAAAAACAAAGGGACGAAGTTAACGGACCAACCCATTTCGAAAAAATTCCATTTTATATATGCCGCGTCCCAAGGAGACTGTGTTTCAAAAACATGGTTTGAGTGATTGGCGGACGGTGTTTTTGGAGGGTGGGAAATGGCAGGAGGCTGAGAGAAGAATGGGACCAACATTTGGAATAATGAGAGGATCTTGCGGCTTGACGGATAAAAAGAAAAGGGCCTGTGTTCGGAGGGCAGTAACACGAGTAACCATTACGAAAGAGATACGGTTGGTCTCAAAGGGTTGGCACATTTAGGATTTCTCTCGAGTTTCCGCGGTAACCCCCGCAGATGGATGTCCGCAGAGGATGGAATTTTGATTGACCCCACATTTCAAAAGCGTAATACGAGCGCCTCGGAGAAACTAAAAGGTACGTGGAGGGCCGAGACTTTTCAAGGTAATCCAGATACACACTAGAGTTCAGTTGGGATCTCGGGAAATTATCTACGGGTGCTACTTCACGTATTAATATTTATTAAGTTCCATATAATTATGGCTTATAGCTATTTTTTGATCATATCGATCCTTCGTTATAGGATAAAAGTCTTATTTACAAATATAAATCCTGAAATAATAATGTAAGGAGAATTTTAAAAGTAGTGTTTCTTAGAATTTCTAATGCACTATATTTATGCACCCTAGACGAATATGGTGGCATTATTTCATTTTAATCGGATACTACAAGATGTTTCAGAGCTATATTTAAGAATAAACCACACACAATTCCTAGAAAAATTCATTTGTGACACTAAACTAGCATCACATTTATTCCTTACAAACCTCTTACTAGCAAAAAAAAAACCTTGAAAGGTTGAATATTCTGAGGTGGATTATGGGAGGTACTGAAACAATATGACATCAAAGATACTATATCACTCTATAGGAGTGGTGGAGTATATTTCCTGCATTTACCTAATGTACCCTAAAGATATGGCTACAAAATATAGGTAAGTTATCTTATAATGGAGACCATTATTCACTCCTTTAAAATGTGACACTCTCACTAAAATTTAAAGAACTTTCTTCTAGTTATATTAGAGAAAACTATACTTTTTCACACGCATATCAGGTTAAAAATACACCCCTCATTTTCTCCAACCTTAATGATAAACAAAGCCATACGGCGACCAAGCAAATATTTATGTCAAAAAGACAATTTATGCATAAAGAAAGAAAGTTTAGCCTAAGTGCTGAAGAGCCTCCGATTTTTCTTGAACATCCTTCTAACTCAATCTGTCAATTATTGGTGATAGATTCACTCGGTGAAGCCCGCCCGATTCCGATAAAGTACGAGGCCGCAAACACATGCAAAGCGACTGGGATCCGATCCGGAGACATCATTCTTCCGGGTAACAATCCGTTATCCGTGGTGAAAGCCCCGCCAAGGTCGGAGGAAGGAAGAAACGAAACGTAAAAAGGGACGAGAGAAAAACTTCAACCGGCTCCCTCATGTTAAGAAGACGATAAACTCGATACGAGATGGATCATTAGTCAGAAAGAGAGGAGTGAAATATGGAATACGCCCGTATGAGAAATGGGGGACCGGGAAAAACTACATAAGATGGTCGTTTATGCAGTTGTAACAGAGGAGGGTGGAAAAAATGAGGATGCGGTTGCTGAGAAGGGATGTTGAGGAGAGAAAGAAATAAAAAGATACGGAAGGACACAAACGGTGAAAGAAGGGAGAGAACAGTGTATAAAACAGTATGTGATGTAAAGAGTGTGAAGCAGGATACGGAGGTTGGAATAAGGATAAACACTTATGCGTATGAGTACAAATGGTATGAGAGGAAGGAATGCAAATATGAACGGAAAAGGGGTGAAACAGATATAAAACAAGGAAGTAAGGACGAAAGCAACGGAAAATCAAGCGGAGATTTAAGAAAGTAAGGTTGACCAAACGAAATATTACATGATTAACTATTCAAGAAGAATATAATATGAATGGGAAATTATGTGAAGCAGAATTCAACGGCATTCTTCGTTTAATTACTTCAGAGATCATTAAAGGCCTTCGATCACCCATCAGCAATAATACTTCCGATCATCTTAATTGTTTCATATCATTACTATTGCAGTGTTTTGTTTCCTAAGCCCTCTACGTAAGAAAGTATATTGAAGCCCAGGAATGGTTTTCGAAGGATTTATCTCCATAGAATTCTCAACCGCTTTCAGTTCCATTGATTTACATTGCTCGCGGTGTGGAAAAGGGAATGCGAGATGAAATGGATCCCGAGAATAATGGAGAGACAAAGTATTAAATTAAAGTAAAATTAAAAAGAGAAAGATATACATTGATATATAAGATAGATTTGAAGAAGTAGCGAAGATTAGCATCCATATACTGGACCATCAAATAAAATAGTATATATGAATGGTAGAATGAATAAAATAATGAAATATTATGATTTCGAAATAAAAATGGAATAAAAATATACCATTCAGTCATATTCAAAATTACAAATCAAGTTCTTCGCTACAGCGCAGTTTTTTTTGAAGAACGAGAATCGAAAGCTTATTGCTATATTTGTAATTTTTAGCAACAACAAATTAAGTTTCTATCGTTGTCCGATATCCGTTTGCAAGTTTTAGCTCACAAATCGCAGTTTCAAATGTATTGGGCATAACCTTCGTCAGAACGCCTTTACGAAAAATCCGAAAATATACACTGATAAGAAATATACTCAAGGCGTAATAATTACTGCAATTTAGATTCCTTTACGACCACATGAGAATCGATTTTCGAATCTTAAAATAAACCATATATATTAGAAACGAGAGCCGTCATCGTTAAAAATTAATTCTTTCTTAAAAAACGAGAGGAAATCGATTTCAAAGTTTTCGAGCACTGCTTTGGAGGTTAGTGTTCCGCCCGGTGACTCGTAAAACGTCACCGTCCATATATATTCAAGCGAATGATTTTCTGTATTATTTATCATCGGTCATGAGCCCACCACCCCCATTCCCAACACTTTTTATACGAGGCTCGCACTCGTTGCCCTTTTGTTTTTGACAAATAACGAGGGTTCTGAATCAGAGGCGGAAACACGCCGCATGCTGGGAATAAAAGAAACCGCCACCCGCTGCATTCACACACGACCCGAAATGATTTTGGGTGAAATCGCCGGATATCGTCGGTTGTCATAGCTCACTTGTTTTTCCCCTTCATCCTCCGAGTGAATCGCAAAATTCTCCTCTTTCTCTCTCAGCACTCCCCTCGGAAAACAGCCCCATGCGAGCAATCGTACATTAACCCTTCCCTCGACTTTGTCTTGTGCTTCGATGAAGAACCTTCCTGTATTCAAAAACTCGATATTTACCGCGTTATAAACAGATCATCCTTGTAAATTTAAATGGAGAGAAAAATATGTCGGTGGCCAGCAACCGTTGATCTCATCGACAAGCGAAGAGGAGCACTAACTATAAGTGTACACATAGTCGAGGATATCTTATGCCTTAACTAAAAAGTTGGTCGAAATCCTTTATCGTGTATAGTTCTTTCAATAAAAATATACAAAAATTGAATTTAGCAAGCGGAATTTAATCAACTCTTCCCAGATGCAGAATAGATGGTTTCATTCGCATTAAAACGTACAGTAAATTTTCTAAACATCGATATTAACTTTATTATATTTCCCCTTTGTTTAGCGAGTACGTACCTATATCAGACAACAACAAATGACAAGGAAGAAAATTAACGTAGAATGCCATAGAAACACAATTCTGTTAGTGTATTAAATTGAAAAGTAAGTAGATAAAATCCATAGACGGAAATATTACCTAATTTGTGTTATTCTATCGCAGGAGAAAACTTTATTCCGAAGTACGATAGTAAGTTTAAATAATACGTATACCAGTCATAAATAACATTTAAGCTTTCAGACATTTAATGTGATAGGATGTTTCCTAGGCTTATTTAAGTTATAGAACTGAGAACGTCTATCTAAATTCTGTATTACAGGCAATAAAAGGCTGCTGCTCGATTTTAGATCAATACATCCGATAACCTATTCCGTTCGCTCTTGACTAACTACTTCAGTCCTTTCCAGACGGTACTCATTCTAAGAAATATATATTTTCCTGCCCTTTCCGATGAAAAAATACCGCGAAGAATTGCTACAAAGTATGATAGTGCCATAGTTAGACTTTAACAACCATCTTCCAAAAAAATTCAGATCAATATCCCTAACTTCAGAGAAGCCTTTCAAAGTATACCCACATTTACCAGAGGTAACAAACGGTAAAAAATCAAAATCCGTTCTGATGAACCTCAAAACATTCATGAATATCCTTCCTCTTGATATCCAGTCCAATAAACCACCCTAAAGAAACCCGCGGGACCTTTAAAAAGGGCTCCTTCTTTTGTATGCAAAACGACGCAAGAAAACGATTCGAAACTACGGCGTAATAAAGCCGATACGATTTTAATGCGATACTATTTCGGAGGGAGACATTTTTCCGGCACGAATAATCTGTCATTTTTTCCCAAAGAAATGCCGTCGTCCTCTCGAATCAGAAGGAGGAAAAAAAATAAACACGCATTCCGAATGGAGCAGACGTAATGGGAGTGGAAGGGAGATGAGAAGGGAGGAAATCTTTTGATTCATAGCGCAGAAATGGAGCGACAGATTGACGCTTAAAAAAATCGGAGTATTGTAAGAGGAGAAAAGGAGGATTAAGTTTTTTCACGAGGGAAAGGGGTCGCGGAGGTGGGAATCAAAGCGAGGAGTGAGAAATACCCTCTTTAGAAAAGAGAGGGTTAAAAAAGGGAATGGGAGAGCGGTGAAAGAAGAGATTAGAACACGGAAAGAGACGGAAGAGAAGAGGATGGGGTATTAAGGGAACGGCGGGAACTTTTGTAGCAGGAGAACATCGCTCTAGTCATGAGTATGAGGTACACGAGGATGGAAATAAAAACGGATTTTTTCCTCCTAGGAAGGTGTCGAGGAGGGAACAAAGGGCAAGAGCGTCGGGATCATAGAGGGGGCTTGAGTCAACCACATTTTCTTCTGAGGGTAGAGGGTGTGAGGGACAGGTGAGAAAAACGTAAGGACATTGGCATTAAAATGGACGAAAAGGATCGAGAATGGGGGGTTGCAATGTAAAGGGTTAAAATGTTACGAGATTAAAGCCTATTGAACAACTTCAATTCTCCACCCATAGGAGGTTATTATGCTGAAAGAAATATATTTATAAACACCATGGGGCTGTATCATGCGCATTCTCTTGTAGTCCCAGAAAATTACAAACATATTTAATTTTTCTAATTCTATATATTTTATAAAATCAGATGGAGTGTAAAAGATATAATTAATATCTAGATCTACTTACGATGTGATACAAATGTATTTCGTTTTATAGAAACTTTTAAGCCAATCATTAAGGAAATATTATGATTTCGTTTTTAAACCCTTCTGTTTATTTAACAAATTATGGTGCTTAAAAAGAAACTTATTATCTACAGAGGTGGCAACGATACTGGAATAATCATAGAAATAATATTTTTATTGAAAATTCCTTCCTCGTCATTCATTTTTAATTAAAAAACTTCAATGTAGATTTTTCTCAGTATTATATTATAATTGTGCAGATTTAAGTACTTAAAATGATTGCTACTTATTATACAGAACAGTAGCAATATGATTTTAACATTCTGCTAGTTATAGTGCCTCACGGAATGCTTCTCTTACAATTTTTCAAAGGGTGACATATGAAAAAAATCATCATCATATGCAATAGCTCTTCTCGGAAAATTTTTAAGGCTATACCTGGCATGGCGTAGAAGTGGGGTAAAGAGTTGAAAAGGTAGTCCCCATGGAAGCGTCCGGAGATAAAAGAATATAGAAAGGTAACTCGCAGATGAGGGAACCGGAAGGTCTTAAGGAGATTAAGAGAAAGGATTGATGGGAGATCTCTTAGGGGAGTAAAGCGTCATGACGCTTTAAGGGATATCGGAAGTCTCCACGGACGTATGTGACGAACAAGGAAACGCCGAGGATTACGACAGCGGGGATGCGGTAGTTAAAACTCCTTTCTAAGGCATCAACAGGAAAGGAACGAGCCTACGCTTTGAGCGGATGGTAGCCGACGAATAGAAATAGAGAAAATAGGAAGAGCTATGCTTAGGGGATAAAGCGAAAGAAAACGGCAGGAGCCCCAAGGGAAAGAAGCGAGGATAATTCAAGGTGCGGATGTTGCCTGAATTGAGAATGAGAGGCTTATGATGTGGACGAAATGAGTTTCTCGTTAGCGAGGGCAAATGGGGTTAATTCGTTTGGATGGGTAAAAATTTATGACGAGACGAGAAAATCCTTGCAAGATTTCAACTGTAAATTTTCTTATGGGATTTATAAAACTGAGATTCCTATATAGGCAATTTATCAAGGTACTACCGTAAGAGCCTCACGATTTCCCATTCAGAAATATAGATTTAGATGACCTCCAAGTCGATTTATAAATAATCAAATGCTATTCCTATCTCTCAGGTAACGAAGGTAACAGAGGTGGTATTGTGTTTCGTGTGAAAGTCCTGAGTTCAATTATAACATTATCTTTTTTATGGCATCCCTAGAGAATTTACATCTACATCTACATAAGTACTCTGCAAACCGCCTTCCGGCGTGTGGCAGGGGGTTTATTTGTTAAAAGATTAATTATTCCTTATAAAAGGATAATATTAGGATGATAGCTTTTAAAACTCAATCAAATGAAACTTATTACTTATTTCGCGGTGCAAGATATTATTCCAGCTGATAGAATTAAATATTTCAACGATATATCTAATTGTAGTAATAATTATGCAATGAATATTTATCACATAGAAAATTAGAAGTACAAGATTAGGCTTCCAAATCATTTCATGAACAGTTTCTATAGTTTATTAGAAAGGATAGACGTGAGAAATTCGCCAGTTCAAAATACTTTTCACCTTGACTGCAAAAATTCTTGGCAAGACCTTAATTTACAATGCCGTTAAATGCGAGATACAATACGCTGCATGGTTTATTACATCTAAAATTTAAATGGTGCCAATTGTTAGCTTGTAAAGACGTATATGTTAATTCCATTACAGTAATAAACTCCAAATGATATTGACTGCTGCCGTTAAGCTGTAAACACCATGTTAACAAATGTGTGTTTGGTCTGTAAATATTTTGGGCATTTAACTTTTTGCTGGCATTCATTGGTCGTTTTAAATTGACCGAATAGTTGATTAGGTTTTATTAGTACCTGATTTTAATTAATTTTCCGAAGGAAATAGTATTACCAAAGCTAAGAATGGTGTGAATACATTCTTCTGAGCCTCGTGAAATCGTCCCTTTAGGTATTAACTAGGCTGTATTCAGACAGCTGCAATACACGGTTTGGAACTATACATTTGTCTTCTCTTTCAATTCAGCATAAGTTTTGACGAAAAACTAAACGCGTTCGGTATTGTCCAATAAGTTAGCTGATAGGGTTTGACACTATGTTTAAAATCCTAAAATACGTTACTGCTAGTCAATAATAAATATAGCATTATTTACTAAAGGAAAATACTAAAATTTAAATTCGAATAACTTTCAGTTATGAATGCGAAGATGCAGCCCTGTTCTATCACCTCTCAGTACGTATGTGTAGGTGTAGATTAAGAATAACTATTACGATTTAATCGTAATAAAGAAGGCCCTTTCTCATAAAAATAAAGGTATGTATTTGAAAATAAAGGTAGTGTTAGGAAATATGATATGGGATGGTGTAGATGGAATGTTGGAATATATAAAAATCGAAAAAGCTGTCGTTAACGTGGGTGACAAAATCACGCCATCTATGTGAGGAGAAGGACAAAAAGATTAGAGTAAAAAAAAAAGAAAGCTCATAATCGTTACGACCTCTGAGATTCGTCAGGCGACGGAGACAAGATGAGCATCAAAACAACACGTAACGAGAACTCGTAAAAAGAAACGAGAACTCATAAAGGAAGCTACGCATTGAAGACGGAATGCAAATAGAAACGTTAACGACTGGAGAATGAACTACTTCCATTTAAACGTGAGATGAAGTGAGGAAATGAAGTGATTCTGCAATTGACACGTACATTTTCGCTTAAATAGACCAAATAGACTAGGAATTATTTTTCAAGGTTGTGGAGAATAATATAAGGGCCATGATTTCATTGTAGGCGTGACGTAGTTAGTAGTAGTAGTTTAACGTAGATTGATAGCTGGAATTATTACAACTGAGAGGAGTGAAAAATTCAAACGTATTTAAGTATTTGATACCTTTTACTAAGAATAAAAGTAGAATCTATGTTAATTAATGGATAATGATTTCACGATGTCTATTTATTACGAACGGATTCCTCTCAAAGATGTGCTAAAATCAACGCTTTAATATTATATTCCAGATTATCAGAATTGCCAAATGCTTCTTAACAAGAAATAATGACATTACAAATTAATTATGTCTTAAAAGCTTAATAAAACAACATTATGGTAAAAGCAAAACCTTCCGACTTTCGAAAACGGGTAAAACATTTTCTGGTGTTAAAACCGAAAATTCATTTCCACAAAGAGAATCTCACTCAATCTCGGCAATAAATTTTCACCTCTACTGAGAATCCAACAGATTCTGAGGATGATGATTAGTAAAACTGGGAAAAAGATTGACACGGTGATAAATCCAAAGGAGAGATGTACTTTTTTGGCATCGCGATGCAAGAAGAAATCAAAATAAAGCACGGTACCTGGACGTTGACCAGCATGAAAACGACCTCAGATTTCAAATAAACGTCGACCATTATTTCAGTGCAGACAATGACGAGACGAACTGATCGGTGTCACGACAGACATTCGATCTCGCGTCGAGACAAATGACAGCACTGATATTCAACTCTGAAAATGGAAGAGTCGAAACGAGATTTATACGGCCGCTTAACCTTTTACGACATTTCCGCTACCGACGTAATAAAACCATAAAAAGAATTCCAGCTTCGGCTGCGGTGGTTTTACGTTGCTTCGAATGGATGCGTATTTTTCGAGATTTGCGCAGAAAAACAAATAAATAGATATAAAACACAACTATATGCATTTAACTTGTATATCTCAAATGTTTTGAGGGATAGTCCACAGTAATGGTAAGAA
Source organism: Ladona fulva (assembly GCA_000376725.2). Taxonomy (NCBI): domain Eukaryota; kingdom Metazoa; phylum Arthropoda; class Insecta; order Odonata; family Libellulidae; genus Ladona; species Ladona fulva. Next base: position 224,565 of record KZ308400.1, on the reverse strand, counting down.
TACATCGAGTAATAACAAAGAAATAAGATCAACTTTGAAATTTCATTTTATAGCCATCGGTATTCAAGAAAGTTAGTTATTCATAACCACTGCATTAAATGTTCCAAAAGAATTACTTACACAATGAAATTAGGCCAGGTTAAATGTTCCGATCATTAATTTATTGATACATTATCCACAATTATGTTCGGCTCAGTTAATACCGGAACAGTAAAATACTCACTGATAAAATTAAATGTATCGAATTATATTGCAAATTCCTAATCAACAGCCATAGAAAATGTAGATAATTACGATCAATATTAATTTGGTAAAACACATAGATGTTAACATAACTATACATTGAAATAGCGAGAAATATTTGTTGATATTATGATTATGAGATTTTGTTCTAATAGCAGCACCTCGTTTTCATTTGCATTGAAATCGAGTACTGTGATCATTACTGAAAACTTTATCTATTTGAAATGATGAAGTAAATTCCAACGTAAATGTGTTGGTTTAAATCAAAGCATACATTCAGTAGCAGTCCACCTAAAAATTAGCAACCGTTCCATTCAAATTATATTAAAACCCCCATCCAAATAGCCTATCCATTAAAACTTATCAAGCGACCACGTGAAACAAACTTTGAATAAGAACTGATAAATACCACCAGCCGATATCCCCGGCAACCTTGCTATTGTTACAACAACTCGTGAGAAATGAACAAATACGAAACCGGAGCAGCTTTGACGTACCCTACACTTCTCACACTCTCTCCCCTTGACTTACAGACCCCTATTGCGGACACCCCGCCGCGTAATAATGGTCCGAGGCAGATTTTTCGCTCGCACGGGCACTGAGAGGATAGAGAAAAAGAAATGGAGGAGTCTCTCGTATCTGAAAGCTGCAGAGCGAGGAGTAAGCGTGGCGGAATAGAAGTGCAGAACCTCCCGCAAGAAAAAAATCCAGAGGAAGAAAAAAGAAAGAGTGTGACCCCGCATACTGATGTGTTCTGAGAGTAAGCCTGAGAGCGAACGCGGAAGCCATCTTGCCGAGTCATTAGCGACCATCTCATCCGAATTTACGACCGGCAACCTTCACGCATATTATTGGTTCCTTTTACACTCCCCATGCTCGGCCGCTTCAGCCCTCTTCCGTGGACAGAGCGTGAGGACACTTCAAGCTGTCAGATGCCCACAGATCTTTTCACGCCCGTGGTGATGAGTCGCAGGGCTTTGTGATGTCACATGGGAAGTTTGGGCGAGGAGAAGGAACGAAAGAGAAGAGGATGCAGTTCTGGATCACGCCTAGGGAATCCAAAATACCCAGATTTTAAACTCCCCGGGTTATCGAGTCACCAATTGTGAACTCTTCGTGCTCTATAGTTGTCCGAATAATACTTACATATAATTCCTAATTATATTATCATAAAAGGGATAATATAAACAATTTAATTATAAGAATCGATTACTTTTAGTTGTGATATGATGCTGTATAGTTGAAAAATGTGTGTGACTTACAGTGCTTCGTATCTTAGCAATAAAGTTGGAGTAAATTGAAAATAATTTTACAACAAATGCTGTCGACGTGCGCAAATGAACTAAATTAATTAAACCATTTAAAACGATATAAGGTATTTTATTCTTTTTATGATTATTTAAGAAAGGGAGCGCTATCAGAATTAATCCAACCATCCGTATTCTATTAATATTCCGATTTAAATACTCAAAATAGAAATACAGAAAAGAGTAATTTTTCTTCGACTCAAACACAACGAATCTATTCTAATGAATAAGAGGACGAAAGAGAGAGAGAGAAGAAAGCATATTGAGACATTCACGCTTCATATCTTCACTGCCCTGTGTAGAAGGGAAATTTGTCACTTGATAATATGCAACTCGTTACTCGATCAAATACCCAGAGTAGTCGGAAAATTATGCTAAATTTCAAGTACTCGAACTTAGATTCTACTATATATCTTTCTTACTATACTAATAAGGCAGCTGACTTATACACAACATGTAAATATGATGTTTTTGCGTGTAAATGGGGAGAGAGGCTATGGAAGAAGTTTGATGAGGAAACGTTTCTGTCCCCGCGTACTAACGAGGGTGCGTATTTCATATCAAAGTGAGGGGGAGAGAGGGTGGCGAATCCTGGGAGGGAAGCTCTCGTTCACAGAGACACAAATGATGCTCAAATTTCGCGGCGGACTTTACGATGAAGATTCAAGGCTTCAAAGTCTGAAGATATATGCGATAAAAATGCTTTTCGCTACCTGATAACGCTGGTAAACTACCGTAAAAGTATTTTTTTTACTCTTAGGAAAACTTGGGACGCAAACTGGGAATGATCCGTATACTATATCACCTGATGATGCTTCCACAGAAGTGAAACCGGTCGTATTAATAAATCTTGTGGAAAATACAAAGTTTTTTTTTAGCTTCTTCATATGGCTTTCCACAAAGTCACGCCTACGTACATCGATTTTATGGGAATGATCCGTATACTATACTAATGGAAATGGTATTTCTGAAAGGAATTTTTCACAAATAGGCTTTTACTGCCTTTTTAATGAATTATAAACAAGGACCTTTAGATTTCTGTAAAGGTAACGGGCGCTAAATTACACATAGAGCACTCGTTGAGGTTCCTGTTTTCATTACAATGCACAAAGCTAATCTTTCATTGTGAATAAACCTCTTTTCCTTTAATTCTGTTAACTCAGGGCTCATATTAGCTGGATTTTGTCAACCAACCAACATTGGACTGTGAAGAAGTTTGTTTCTCAATAAACGGAGTCTTTAGAAATTACAGTACAATCATTCTTCAATATCCCACCGATTTATACCCTCCTCGACTAAACAGTCGTATATAACGCGTGGGGTGACGTATTTGCCTCATTGATCAACAGAGCAACGTTAAGCATATGCAAAAATACAAATATTCCCGTCTTTTACGACCGAACGGCAGTTATATAAACACCCCACAAACGACGACGTCCACCCAGCACCGCTACCAGCTCGACAAAGTCCACCTCGATCGCACAGCCATTCCTCCGCGGTCAAACAACCGTCCTCTTGTGAGCGTACACAGCGGTATCATCTAACTCCCGCCGATAACCACCCTTCTGTTCCATCCGCATGCCAAAAGCAGTAAACCCTGGGAGAGAAGCTAAAACCGAAGTCCAAAGGCTCTGTCGCTCGCTTCCTCCAATCCATGGGGTGCTGTAATCTGGTACGGAGACTTGCTCAAGGGAATCCTCCGGGGTGGACTGCTGCCGCAAACGATTCTAACCCTCCACCGCAGGCTGGAGAGAGGGAGTACGACCAGTAGATAAACCTCAACTCCCTCGACCAAAACCGAGGAACCTCCGCCGACGCCACCCCTTTCTATTCGCCGACCAGCCCCCCGACGCAGCATTACCTCCCCCGCATCTCCCTTCCAGACGCAGTTCTCCCTGAGGAGGCATTGCGTGCCCTCCGCGGTCGATATTAATCGATGCAAAAGGAAGCCCGAGTGTGTTTACGCCATCGACCTGCCACCTGCGTAGTCGACGGGAATTTTCTTCAGCGAGGGCGGAATTTTGTTTCAGTTTTCCCGTGCGCTTCGCGGGAGAGATTGCCGCCGTTTATGTCGCGCTGCGTATACTCGAGGGGGTGATTCGATAGGTGAGAGATGGCGCTCGTAGAAAGTTGCGTGATAGCGCCGTTTTTATTGTAAGGACTTGATATATTTCCCGTCAAAGATATTGGCTATAAATATGAGATTATCGTCTCGTAAAGTATCGAACTGGTCGCTATTTTTATAACGGAGAAAAAAAGACAAAGAAAGAAACACTATAATTCTTGAGGAACTCCGTTCGATAAGAAATTAAATCAACAAAAATCGAAGTAATAAATATACAACAGAAAAATTGTTAATAACATTACCTATAGTCCGAGTAGGTAAGATAATTATGTAATGACTTTCTTATTTTCGATTGAAACTATTTTAATTTAATTTGAAGCATTTTGGGTAAAACGATAATTTTCATTGAGTTTATCTCTCGTAAATATTGAAGTATGAACGAAATAATCAAAAATATATACCACATTTTAATTCGGAAGCTGATAAATCCTTCATACTACATTCACACTCCGCTACATACACAATCAAACAAATTATTACTGAAATACTACGATGTACTTTAGCAAAGAGAAGTTTGGAGATCTGGACGCCGAGATACGAATACAAAGAAAAACTATTTGGAAAAAATGTGAATTTGGGACATTTTTTCAACCTTAAACCAACCGTTTCTTTTCTTGCATCACGTTCCCAACATTGTACACATTTGGAATTCGCCTTGCCCTTCCATAACATCGAGGAATTAGCTCGCCCTGGTCACGTCAAGGTAGGCAAAGAAAAATACATGGCAAGGATTAGGAAATCATCCACGATGTATGGAAGGGGTTAAGGGAGAGAAAGAAAGGATGACAGAGACGGTGAGGACGTAACAAATGAAGGTGTGAAAGCGGATTTGGGACGTCGTTACAGAGTAATTTTTAACGGAGGGAGGAATTCGGAGAAAGAGGGAGAAAATACGTGAGGGATTTTGTCCACAAAAATCTCTCGTTTTCTTCATGTGGACACGCGCGTGTGTGAGCAGGTGTGTGTACGCGCACGATATTTGTATTTCAGCACGTCGTGGACTGGAGAATTTATTTTGTGACGGTGCGAAAAGGCATGAACGGAGTAAACTTCAAATGGGATGTTCCGGCCTATTTGTATGGAAATACTTCTGATACGTAATTAAGTTACAGCAGGAGTCCATGTAGAGTCACCGAGGCTGATTAAACATCAGTGTTTTCTACGAATTTTCCACTTAAACTGGGTAGCAGTTGCAATTGTTAGTGTACTCTTCAAACAAAATTTTCCTCTTTAATGAGTCGTAGGAAAATCCAATTCAGTTAACTATTATCATTCTAACGGTTTACACCACTGACGGTCAATACATACATTTCACATATTTCAATAAAAAACCAGTTTACGAAGTTTGCTCAGCCTTCTCTGATTGACGCAGAAGAAATTACGGAGAGTTCACATATCTAAATTACTAGCTTAATCCAAAGGGTAGGGGGATGAAATTATGTTTGGGGATAACACACGATTAACATTAAGAAATGGAATAAATATCACATTGCCACGATAACATATTAGATAGGAATTGAGCATTTACATCCTGTTTTTCATCCATTCACATTTACAACATTCGAGACCACATAATGCGATTTACCATACTTTCTTAATACGATTTTTCTGACAAGAAAAGAAGCAGAAAAACAGTAATAAACATAACAAATTAAAGATCAAGAACTTAAATAAGTAAATCAAATATAGATTTTCGAAGAAACCGCCGGTTGCTTTCTAGTCGAGACGTTGATTCGGTTTTACGTCCTCGTAGCTACCTAAGTTACTGGATCATTTAATACGAACCACTAAAACTGCGCTCCACAGGAAACCACTTAAATTTGTATTAAGTTCGTAACATAAAGTAGTAAAATATAAAAAACTTGCGAGAAGAAAGGGATATTCTTGTACCTCGCATAGTACGGGCTACACGCAGATTATACTCTCGTCGTAAAATAGGAATTAACATACCTGATCTCGGAAAAAAATTCTCATTAAGAAAAAGTTACCAGGTATGAGGAGCAATTCCCAAATAAACATCGTCTCCAGCGCCTCTATCGAAGAGATAGAAATCCGTTTTTTGCCGAGCGTAAAAGGGACCGAGACGATTGCTCAGGAGGCAGAGAAGAAAGGGGCATTCCTTAGGGCGAAAGAGAGAGTAAGGGGCGATAAGTGTGAATTATACAATGTGAAGGAAGTTGGGAAGCGGCAGATAAAAGGGGCGTTGGGTGGGAGGAAACTAAAGACGAATTACGATACAATTGCGACGGGAACGGGGAAGAGAAAGGGCGGGAACCGAAGGGAGAAATCGGGATTATTCCCGTGTTTAAAAGGAGTTTTCCGAGAGCGAGGAGGCTGTGCATCTGGGTGGAGCGGGCTGACGGGTCGTTATAATAAAACTGAGGTTTATCTAACGATTAAAACCCCTTATCTCCATTGCTTTATGGCCGTAAAGTACACGTTAATGATCGCTTTACGCACTTTATTGCACGGAAAAAATATATATTTGCCCGTTTTCGCATCGGGCGACCGGCGAATGAGAGTAAGAGGAAAAGGAGATGATACGGAAGAGGAGGAATCACAATTTTAAATCACGGAATGAGCCGTTCGGTCTGGAAAATAAATGTCGCGAGGGTTTGGAGGCGATTCCATTTTATGAACCGCGAAGGTTTATTCCTATTCGAAATTTTTTCGCTTTACCTTTCTAAAAGGATCACCACTATGATCGTGTCTACAACTTTTACTACAATAAAAAGTCCACATGAGCTAAATACGAAATGTATGGAGCTATTATGGATTATAATAATGCGGATTGTATCAATCTGAAACTACTTTTCAGGAATAGTTATGTCATAAATAATAAAATTTGCAAGAAATATCTGATACCATCAATTGATCGAGCATATCTATGTTGTTTATATCTCTGTATAAGTCAAAAACAACGTCTTCTCTCAAAATAAACTTGGGTGACGTGGTTTTCAATCTTTTGAGTAAGCAAAGCCATAACCTCAGCAGAAAAATATTTACACAAGCGAAAACCCCGACCTGAGCTTTTCGATAAAAGTTATAAGCACTCTAAAACACATCTCTTGCTAGTTTCGTATGAAAAAGGCATCATTTAGAATGAAAAGGTTGGCACAACAAAATATGACACTGAAAATAAAATGCGGAGAAGGAGTATGCCTTTTATTTGCCTTTTAAATCATCTTCAAAACTTGGGCTATGAAATACTACAGATGTCATAAAAACACATGCTATTACTTTCCTTAAAAAAATCTATTATGCTGGTGAATTCTTGGATTTTTCACCAGGAAAACATCAAAGATACTTTTATGACGTTTTTTAATACGGTATTTAACAATAATAAAAACTGACGAGTTTTGTGAAAATGGAGGATGAAGCCAATTTTCAAGGTAGGATAAAGTACATACTAGAAACTACTAAGTTATAAAACCGTATATAAAAATCAACTTATTGATTGTAATCATTCATAGCGTACGCCTTTTGGAGTTGGCAGGTAAAAGCTTGAGACTTGAGCCTAGCGGTGTGAAATTAAAGTACGCTTCCACCGCCTACCATTACCCAGAGTTACCTCTGGAACCCATTTTTTACAGGCTGAGACGACCTTCGGCCTAACATTCTCGGAAAATGCCAGCAGATGAATTTCTGTACTAGACTGGACCTCAGCCTTCTGCGTAAAAGGTAAGCACCTTAACCGATACTGCGCCGAGGCCTCAACTTATTGATATCATAATAAAAATACCAATTTAACGTTTGTTAGAAATCATACTTTAAAAAACATCTATTGTTTTAAAACTCAGAGGATAAATCTATTCTTAAAACGCCTAATTTCTAAGTTGTGAATTGCACAGATACATTGATCAGATACATTTGCGCTTAATGTATCTGATCAACCATGGACAGATAATATTGGGTAATAATTTTGATAAAAAGAACTCGAATTTTGCCTGGATCGGCTCCGAGCAAAATCCCAAACCCGGCCGTTTATCACTGGCCATTTGCCCGAGGTCCCCTGAAAACGACCTTCTCATCACGCCTAAATCATTGGCCTAACGTGAAAATGACTCGGTGGAAAGAATTTTTAGGATTTTGGCGTCTCATTCCGGACTTGAGAGCTCTAAAGCAAACTCTTATTCATCCGCTGCGCGGAAAACAGCGCACATTTTTCAAGGAGTGGGGAGGTGCCTCGAATTCCTTTTCTCTCCGGGCAATATCTGACTAAGACGCAAATGATAACAGCGATAAATAAGCCGGACGGCGAAAGCCTGCATGTACGCCCCCTCTCTCGCCAAGGAATTAACGCTGGTGAGATGCCAAAGATTTTCCCCGCACGAAGTGAGAGAAAAAGGTGACTTACCACACAACGAGATCTACTACCAGTTAATGCACTCAACACATTCAGCATGTAATCGTTTAGTTTGACATCTTACACCTCAGCATAGTTGTAGGTTGGTGTTCGATCTCTCCTCTGACAATGCCCTCAGCGAGGTACTTACCTGAAAAAGAGAAATATTTCATCGTTAGACAGTCACGAATAAAGTAGTTACAATGTGGAATTATCATTAATTACAGCATTACCAAATTTTGACTATACAGCTCGTGATTATCATGGTGGGTTCCTTAAGAATTATTATCTTATATTTTATGTTTACTACAATCACAAGGATACTTTTCTGCCGGCCTCGGTGATGGTATAGTTAGCGCGCTATCCTATCAACTCAATGATGCCAGGTTTGAGTCTCAGCCAATAAGGTACATACTTCCCGCATAAGAGGTTTGTATGTTCTTTCATTGCTACTTCACATGTCACTCCAACGACTGGATTCTGTATACAATCGACTTTGAAGGCATCAGGAAATCAGGAAATGTTATATTATCCCTTCAAAGAGTCCGAAAATTTAAAATTTCTCACAGTTCGCAATTTTTTCTATGCATGATATTATATTTTGGGAAGTGAACTACAATGTACGTGCCTGCACCTGTCTCTGGGAAGTAAAGTAATATTTGAAGGTATATATACTTCAGTAATTTGTATCACCCGTGCGGCCCAATGTTACTCGTCTAAGGCGAGATACGAAGGAGGATTTGAGTACGCTAGAATTAGGTAATTATTTTTAGACCTTCGGGCACTTCTTTCGAATGGAAGGCATTCGAGCGATATCATGCGAGAATAAGGATTCTTCATCCACGTGGGAAAATTCATTCATTTTCTTAGTATAACTGCAGAAAATTTATGAATTTCTTAATTTCATTTGATGAGTCATAGGATGAAAAACACGATACACGATGTGTTCATGTCTGAAAGATAGATAGGCTGTTGCCCGCCACACCCTTAGATAAATGTTTTAGATATCGGAGTGGAGAACAGCATTCGGGAAGTTTTCGAGAACCAAAACCTTTCATACATATAAACTGAATTGCTTCCAATTGAAACAGAAAGATGGTTTCTGTAGCATGGTTTTACTTCTCGAGAAGTAAAACCATGCTACAGAATGAGAGCAAAGTTAATCAAATAATCATATTAATATTCGTACATCGAATTTATCAAAGCAATGTTCGGCGAGATGCATAAAACCGTCCACAATTATACGGTCGTTTCTTAACTAAGTTCAGAGAGATTTTTTTGAAGATTAAGAATGCGTTATGTATGGTTCAATGAAGTTTTAATTCTAGAAAAAAATGTATTGAATCTCATTTATTTAGAAGTACTCCCAGAATTCGAGGAAGATTGTATTAGTGCTTACAATAAGGTATAGATAGAGACAGACACAGATACGGAGAGTACATACAGTATTATACTAACATTCAGAATACTGCCCTCATTAAAAAAAACAAAATCTCATCATATAACAACGAGTATTTCTTTGTCAGAGCCCTTACTTAAAGATGATATTCGTTGGAATATATTACGATATTACGCCGAGCGATCAACAGTGATTGTTTACTGTTGCAACTGCCTATGAAAATTAGAACGAGTTTATTCTTTACAATACAATCATATCAACACTTAGCGCCACTAATGTTTATGCAACTAAAATAAACGGCTTCCTAGTAGAATCATACCATTCAGTAAATTTTTGCTCCGACAGGGAATAAATAACGCACTTTACCCTCCGATAAATGCAACAGCGTAAAGCATTAGCCTCCTTAAAGCCACTAGGAAATGCACTCACGCTCATGAACGTGATGCAGCGGATATTTTCAATACAGAGAGTAACTTTTGTCTTACAAGAGGAGCTCACTACCCAAGGTAAAGCATTTTTAACAGGAACTACTTTACTTCAAGACAAAGTAGATAATCCAAAGAGAGATTAGAGGATGAAGGGGTAAAATGCAATAAAAAAAGTTGCAATGAGGTTAATCAACGCCATCCAGTCTTTACCAAAGAAGCTAAAAACTTTAACTATCAAATTTTTACAATTTTTGCAACTTCCTAACGCCAATGTAATCCATACCTGTTTGCATTAGACCTTTGAATATCAACTCGTATCTTCCATACCTGCGATTGATTGAAACAGCTGTTGCACGAAAAAGCCAAAGAGACTTTTAATATAAATGTATACACAGAGAATTTTTACAGCTACTGAACTAATGAAATAATCCTGTTTTAATGTATATTTCACAGAAAAGAATAAATTTGACAGTATCTTTCAGGCGTCTGCGTCCATTCATGTTTACATATTATACAAACACAATTAAAGTGAAAATAAATTATCGATATGGTTTCATAAAGAGTAGAAATTTAAGTATTTAAAATTAATTTGCCCGTAATATTCCCGCCAAAACCGCCACAGATTAATGATAAATCCTACCAAAGTATTAATTTGAATGTAATTGCGGTTTAAAGCAAATTTTCAGGAGGAATTTTCATTATTATATTTATAAAAATTGCCGTTACTGTATAGTCCTAGAACCAACTACAGTGCTAATTAACAGTACCGTTCCAGGTCTAGGTTTTAAAGCGTTGTCATTACGTTATGCGGCAAAGCGGTACAAAGATGTGTGACTGGACCTTTAACTCCCAAAGCCCATCCAAACTTTCCCTTTGGCTCTCATCACCTTCGTCCTACACACACTCGCGCCCTCATAAACTGTCAGCTCGGAACAAAGTCAGAAACAATGGGAAAGCAGCATCCGGAAGAGGAGGAGAGACAAAAACAAATGAAAGTAAAACCCGAGTGAGAGACAGGCTCGGAGAAATGACTCGTCACTGAAGACAATAGCGGCTTGAAGTAAGACGACAAGGTTTTAATCCGAGCGGACGTTGTGCTAGCGGTGAAAGATCCATTTCTCTCCCTCGTGCTCCTATCTGCTCTCTCTTTGAAAGGAAAAAAAACTATCGGAGGTGTTAGAGGTTGTATCGATTCTACGAGGGTGAGTATAGGCACGAGGGAATGGAAACATAGTCGATAGGCACTAATCGCGCCTCGAGTTCGTGGCGTACAACGACGAGTCATTTGAGTAATATTCGAATCGAGTCCTCTCAAGAAGAGATATCTCTGCTAGAGTTCAGAAATAAAAAAGGAGCCACCTCCGAACACGTGTAGGCGATTTTTCCTGTCTCAAAAAGCGGATCCCTCCGATAATACGATATTTCAAAGGCTGGTAATTTCTTTTCCCTCGTTTCTTTATTTCCTTCAAAGGCGCCACACGGAAGTGGGTATTTTCTCCATTCATATGTCAAGAAGTGAAACGACTGACGATCCAATGATGAAGTGATCGTTTCCTTATAAATGATCTTACGTAGGTTGGGACAAGGGTGTAATTGCCACTGTACTTGGAGAGGACAAATGGATGAGATAAGAACTCTTTGAATTAAAAAGCAAACAGTAATTTCAAGTGGGAGGGGCTCGATTTTGACCTATTTTATAATCCGTATATATGGTATGCAACAAAATAATAACCTGGCTGGTCCCTAGATGCTTATACCACTTCATGGCCTTACGGAAAGGAAATCTCTTGATCCTCCAGATAAGATATGCAAAAATATCTTGTTACACCTTCCATTTCCCTTTTAGATTGTATAGAAGGGAGAGCAGTTAATAAAATAAAATAATTCCGAAAATTATAACGAATATTGCCAATAATATTGTTCGGACATTTTCCTGATGAAAAATTGCGTAACTCTTGTGTTGTAGCTACATCACGGAGTTTTAAGCCATTCAACAGGCGGACAAAGCTTTTGAAATAAGACGTATTTCCCTACAAAGAGTTAAAATAATGAAACTAAAAATACAGTAGTAATTTATCATTAGGATAAATCTCCCCTAAAACTGTACTAACCTATCTCAAAGCATTAAAACGATGCAGTGAGAATAGGTGGGGTGGAGAAATAAATGGGTGGGGGTTAGGAATATCTTCGTATCTCGTTCCACTCTTTATACCTCTTTTTCTTTTTCTCCCTCAATCTTTCTAAAACACTTTTCTCTTACGGTTCCGGATCACGCCAAAGAGAGTGCCCTCAGATAAGGGCCTCTCTCAAGGAGAAACGCTGGGACTTCTCCCGGCTATATTTCCACCGACAAACAAAACCTTTCACTCTTCCCTTCCTTCTCTTTAAGGCCTTCGTTTTTCTTACCTCAGACTCCTTCCAAATTTCACCTGATCCCGTCGTGAGCCGCTTACCTAAATTCGCGACGAAAGGTTCGAAATTCCCGGTTGATACGCAAAAATATCTCATGAAGAGTCTCCTCGGCGGCCAATTTGCCTCGAACGAGAGTATAATAAAAGATGCCGTTTGAGAAAGCCTTTTCATCTCCTCATAATAGACAGCTCAGTCGATTTCTATGAATGGATTTTTTTTCGACTGATCGGATGACAGAGGAATTTTCAGATCTGAGCGGCAAGAAGCGAGCTTTTCTGAGGGAAAGGGGTGAGGCGGTAAGTTTTGAAATGTGAAAGGAAAAGGGAATTTACGCAAGATAAGTATCTTAAGAAGCATTATGGAAATATAATCCATGGCATTCTGAAAAGGCCATGTTATGACTTTATTTTTGAGTGGCGAAAACTGATGTCTTCGCATTACTATCCATCAAAATCGCGACCATTTATGATAACTATCTATTTAACTAATTATAAAGCCTTAAGGACAAGTACTGTCAAATCCTCGACTTATAGTCAATCGGTTTATGAATTTTTATAGGAATCAAATGTAATAACAGATGATTGGAAGACGAAACTTGGCTGTTTTCTTAGAGCTGTATTTCATGACAATTTTGATTCAAATGACTCGGTATTGTTCAAACCTTTACTCAAAGTTACGCATAAAACAAAAAGAGAGATAGTGATAATCTGAGACAAAAAATATCATTTCATACCCCTACACTACTGCTTGGACCGGTTTTTCAGCTTTTACTGGTGAAATATAAAGCATTACTTTCGAGATTTAGTCATAAAAATAAATTTCAACTACAATAGTGACATTGGTTAATAACAATTTACATTCATCGTCAAAACTTTATATTTCAGATTACGGCAATAAAATATCATGGAGCACGATCCCCTCCACGAAATACCAGTCAAAAGTAAAATAAACTTTTCTCCTGCATCTTTTCCATTACGAAACGACCGCTGCCAGACCTTAAAAACATCTTTTCCAACGGTAACTCAGCAGCAGAGGGCGAGGAATACTAATATCATCACCCCATACCTTGCCATATATCTTTTCGGGAGAACATTGCCGCCCTTCTCCGACCCTTACAACGCTCAGCGCTGCAACCGCAATGTCTCCGTCCCTTCCAAGCCACAAACATTCCTTATTCGTGGCTTCCATTCGATGGTTGACATCCATTTGGTCAAATAATACACTGAGATGTCTCTCTGTTCTGTAAAATATGACACGTTTCGGAGCAAAAATGCTAACGCGTCCGATCATTACTTTCAATTGCAGAAGTACAGCTTTCCGAGTTACGTGTCCCATTCTTTTTTTATGTTAATGCGAATTTCGTATTCGAATGAGATTTTCCAGAAAATAAGCGGATATGTCAACGGGGTTTACAAATAGAACACATCTATCTTTTTAGAAGCATGTTACTAATAAATTTAAGTTATACTACTATGATTACTTTACTCTTTCGTGGAGGCTAGGCCCATATGGTCCCTTTTAGATCTAACCTCTGAAGTAATAACATGTTAAAATCTAAGCTAGATCGACAACAATCGAATGTAATTAACTTACATCTGTAAAAATGACATCAAAACATCCAAAGAAGGAGGAAACAATTTGAGTTGTGCTGAAAAACTCCTCAACGGAAAGTTTCAGGAGAAAAACCCATAATATGACATTCACTGATAGTGATATATCACATATGCAATCAGTTTATACCTTAGAATACTTGAAACAACTAACAAATGAAGCGGCTTCTGATAAAAACAATAAAAATCGATTTTTAAACCAATTTGAGAATACCGTCAGTGAATATTAACATTCAAAGAAAATTTGTTAAATTAAAGAATAACTCTCTGTATTGCTCTTTCATTTACGACGTAGTTAGCGTTGAATTAATGCTGTTCATCGAATATGACATCGCTAGAATGAACGGAAAGTAAGGAGATATAGTCTATGTCAAAGCGTTTTATGACCATGCAAATAGAAAGGACTATGAGAATTTAGGTCACAACCGTGTTTTATTGACCAAAAACTCACGTCGTTCTGCATGCTGTGATTCCGAAAGCAATATACACCAAACGGGACACCAAGCGGGGAAAAATATTGGTCAATCCGGGAGGCACATCTGTTCGCCGAACAAGGAAACCAACAGTTTGCCTCAACCGAGAGTACAGCATCCCTAATCCCATCCAAACGACGCATCTCCGCATGAAACTCAGCTAAGATATATCCAGGACGCCGCTGACACAATTATTGTTCAAACTTTTACGACGTTCCCACTCCTCTCAAACTTTTTACCGCTTTAGCCCGGGTGTCCGCATCCCATAATTCAGGGCATCCTTAAAAGAAACTCCAGCGACGATGAATGAATGAATGGTGTGGGAATGTATCTCGTAGCATGTTTTCTTCCTTCCTCATATATTTTAAACAGAAATTAAGCTTTTTTACAGGAGGCAAATCTGTCCTAGCTCTATTAACCCCATCAAGACATCGTTATGCCGCGCAAGGAAGTAAAATATGGCGGTATTGAGTTATTTTTACGAGATACTGACTGAATGGATTCTTTTTTCAGCCAATGATGCCAATGTGAATCATTTGCAGAGATGTTGACAAAATTAACCTCATTACAATAGAGTTAAACTGCGAAGGATGAAAAAAGAAATGCTGAAAGAGCAAAATGTAACAGGCGCTTGCCAAAAAATAGACCCTTCCCCTTGTTTATCATGACTTATACCTTTATTTTTTTCTCCCATGGTTATGAATTGATTTCAATAAGCAACCGATTCACAATCGTAGCTAGCAGTTTCCAAAAATAGAAGCTTCAATGACCCTTCTGACACCAATGATTATGGTCGTATGAGATGCGCATACTTATTTCAATAAACGCTGAGTAGTTATAATCATGCTTCCAAAACTTTCCTTTTAAAATATCTGCTAATGGTCTCTAATATGACCATTAATGTTTCCACTTATTGTTTCAACTATAGGGAGAGATAAATTACGAATAACCACCAAAACGCAAACAGAAACCGAGCCATGAAAGAAGGCAATCAATAATAAGTCTTGCGAACTTTGGCAACCAATTAGTTCTGTTACAATAGGATAAAAAAGCGGCAAGAAACCAGAATTGTGGAATCAGTCTTCCCGAAGAATAAAAAAACCTTAACTGGTACTTAAGGAGCACTCCATCGACACTTACAAAATAGAGACATCGAAGTTTTCCCTAATCCCTAATCTGGAAAGGATTTTCTTCCCATCGGGAAGAGAAAAGCGTAAACTTCCCTTCCTTCGTCTTCACCCTTCCCTTCCGCCTTTATGGACAAATCAGCAAACAAGGACGAACGAAGTTACTTTGGCCGAAAAGGCTTTTAAAGTTTGAATGTATGTAAATTGATCCGGAGTGGGAAGGAAGTTCTGAAGGAAAAAATAAAGAGAAGATGAGTCTCTCGTTATATTAAGCGTGAATTATGCCGCCAAAGACTGAGCGAGGCGGGGTTCCGCGGTTTCACAATACACGCCTTGCGAGGAGTGCCATCACCGCAGCCTCCCGCCCCCGCTTTCCCCTTTGCTCCCGCTTCCATTGTCCTTCGGCATTTATAACGTCCTGTGCTAAGAAGAACATTCCCACGGAATGGATCCGACCCTTGGTATAAGAACGACCTCCTGAGCCCCCTTTACGCATGACTCCATTGTCGCAAGCCCTCCTTTTTAATCCTCCTAACTAATTACTTCCACCACTACAATTTTTAATCGTCCCTCTTTTATTTTTCCGTTCTTCCCCAGTTTCCCGACCTCTCTCCATTCCCCTCTCCTTAAACGTAACCTTGAATGCGATCCAAAACTTCCCTCCTGAAATCTCTCTATTCAATTCGCGGAGAGGTAAATTTCGAATTTCCCTCCGATATTTTTTTTATTTTCACGGGGAACAAGAAATGTTTTCCCCGAGACGCCCACTCTGGAGATAAAATAAATATCGAATTTGTTTTAAGAAGGCGGAATGTCGCAGTAACTTTTTTCCCTCCACAAAGGATTTTGGACGAAGCATTTTTTAATGGCGTGGAAATATTTCATATACTTTTAGAGGCTTATTTGCGATAAGATAAAAAAAGGAAAAGCTCCTTAAGTGGAAAATCCCGAAGGCTTAATTCATCACGCATATAACGGCTCCACCGGGCATTGTGTTTCACTAAACTAAATCGAGGCAGCTTGGTGAATAGTTTAAACTTGTGAGAAGGGTCTGACACGAACGGAGCTCATTTTATCAAAGCTGCACATATTATTCCGACCTTTATTACTGACATTTTGAGGAGACTTTACGTGCAGCGCTCAATTTATTGCGCCTTTTCCGGCTCTTCGGGCGGACTTCCTCATGTTGATCTCTCTTTCCTTCTGTTCCTGAGCAACCTTATCCTCAAACCATTACTCTCTAATCTTCTACTCCACCAGCCCCTACCTTCCTCTCTCCCTTCTACTTCGTTTCCTATCTTTCTTCAAACCTTTTAAGAATTTTTCGGAAAGTCCGTATCGAACAAGCACGCGTGCTCTCATGCTGGTCGAAGAAGAATGAAACAAGGCACTCCCAATGCTTCCCTCTCCTCCAATGAATCCTCCGACATATCCAATCCTTTTACTCCATTCCAAATAATTTTCCTACAGATATTTTTATTTCTTCTCTCACGCAGAGATTCCCCGAGAGAACTCCGTTCATCTTATAAGAAAAGTTGTGACTATGACGGTGGGAGCAATAATGAGGATAATGTGGCATTTAAATTTTTCTCCTGAAACTTACTCTTTTCATTCAGGATGTCCTCGTGCTAATAAAACTGAATTATCTAATTAATCGATTTTAACGTTTTAAGGTTAATAGATGACTGTAGCTATTGTGATAGAAAGTCGACGTCTTGAAAGAAACCGAAATATTTGGAGAAAAAGTATCCCGACGCAGTGTGAGCGGAAAGAGTAAGTTTTGCACAAAAGCCAACATATTCCAAATTATGCTCAAAAATCGCACATACTTAATGTTAGCATTAAAAGAAATTTCGATTTAATTGTGAATTACGCAGGGGCTTATAGGAAGCGTTTGTAATATATTCTTTTCGTGCTTAACCGAAGTTTACTATGTAATTGAGTTATACAATTAGCTAGTATTTGTCAATAAAGAGATTCCTAAGTAATAAAGAATAAGGGGAATTCGGGTCATCATCAGGTCACCGGAAGAGTCGAAATCATGGCCGAATAATAAAAAATTATTGTGGTAACGGTAGAATTGTTATTTTCCTTATTTTTTGTAATGGAGAACTACCACAAAGTCGAGGCCAAATCAGAAGATTCTAGATTCTTAAGTAAATACGGAATTACATACTCCGTCTATACTAGAAGTATGACAATGATATTCTTGTTCTGAATAACTAACGTCGGTGAGCATTCCTTCGTGAGAAGAAGGAAAAGAAGAAAACGAATAGAAACTAATTCATTTTCCCAGAAACTTTTGAGAAATAATCAATTTATCGATATTGCTTTCTTCTTTCCAGTTACTAATTTTACCACTCCTTCCAACTCTCCCTTATTTCCGAATCTTTCTCTTTCTCCTTGCCGTTGGAATAAAGTTAACAGCTAAAATTTCTATACGAAATTCCACGTCTGTCTTTACCCTCACCCTCTATCTCCATCTCTCAACTTCTTTGCGTTCCTTACTTTCCGTCTATTCCATTCCCTACTCCATCTTCTCTCCAACAAATTCGCAAAGCTCCACCAACACTCCCAGAACCAAATAACTCCCATCCCATCCTCTACCCTATTCCCTCCCCATCGGTGCGTCTTTAAGTAGGTTTGCACTTCAAAAGCATTATTTGCGGGAGTAGGATGAGGCGAGCCGCAGGCTGAAGGTCCCACGGGGTTGCGGATATGAGGGGAGGGAAAACGTTGAGGGTCTGCACCAAGAATAAGGGAAACGCATGATCCGAGCTATACACTCCGTTCGGACGAACGGCAGTAAAGGGAATCTGCGTATGTGTGCGTGAAGGATTCAGATGGCAGATAGTCTCTCAGGGAAACAGAGGGAGATGGTGCGAGATGAGCACACCACAGGAAAGGAGAGGAAAAGAAATGTGGATGTCGCGTGGTTAAGGGGTGCGGGAGGCATAAAGAAGGATGAGTGAGGCATAAAAGCAGGCTAAGAGAGGGTCTCCCTTTCCCCGAGATGTGACGAAATGGCGTGGATCCCGCCACCGACCGATTCGTGTCTCAGCTCGGTTTTGATATTTCCTATTTGTATTTACTGGAGTGTGACGGAGATATAGGATTCGGCGTGTGAGATGAGGAATATGCGTGCGTGGGTCTCCATTCCCTTTCTGTCTGTATTCGGGGCTATTTCCTCGTAAACAGCGAGATTAGGTTCCTGAATATTACAAACTATGGTTTTCGGGACGTAAGATTTCTTCGCGAATGGAAGTGTAGCAACATTTCTGCATGAGAATAAGCTGATAAATTATTTTCTATATACAGTTTCCTTAATATAAATGAATACTAGAATGAATAGCACTGATGAGAAACTATCTTGTTTTTTCATAAATGAAAATTAAATTCGCATTCTAGAATGTCACACAAATGACAAAGGTATGGTACTTTTTCTATTTCATTAATTTACTTTGAAATTTTAGAGATATATCACGTGACCACTTCAGCGAATGATCGCCAACTGGCGATGAATTGCAGAAACCGGTCGTGGGAATAAACCTCCTGTTAAAGAAATACCACATCTTTGTTATTTAGACGATAGACTTTCACAGTATCAAAGCCGCATCTGTAAAATTAGACAGAACATCATTTCTGTATTAATAAATACACTTATTTAAGCAGAGGCTTTTCGTTCTCCTTCCAATCGGCAATAAAAATTAGTACAAAATATAATGAAAACTTTTCAAGTCATGATCAAAGCATGATTATTTTACCACATGGTAGGACAAGAATGTCGCGACAGACATTTAAATATTATGTTACTCAAAAGTTCTTGGGAAGGAAAGAATACACACAACATCTTTAAAAGCTAAGCTGAAAAGCTAGATTCCCGTATTTGTACTTTTTCAAAATCACATCTTCTGATACTTCAATGAATTTTTATTTTGAATCGTTACAAGGTAAGTTATTCTAGACTCTATTTGTTGAAATGTAAGCGTAGAACAAAAACTAATACGATGGATATATTTTTAGAACTTCATGAAGAATATCATTGTAAAACCATTTGTTGAATGGGAAAATTTGGAGAAAACGTAAAAACGCATTTTTAGAGTAGTGGATTATTTACATTTTCTATTCGAACGGAAAATATTCCATTAAATGACCATATTGGAAAGAAAATGGAACGAAAAGCATAATATGAAATGCAATACCAATGGATTTGCATATAAATTAAACTGAGGCATGAACGTGCATTACGGATTCTGTTTGTATGGAGATTTTAATACCGAGAGAGAGGAAAAAATTTTTCCAGGATTCTGATATTCATCAGTCTGTGAAAGCGCACACGCCACAGCGGACACATACATATTGCATTTGCGGGACCACGTGCGGGGGACGCGAACCGCGCGGAAATAACGAGATTGGAATTGAAGAAGTAATGAGGTTGAAAACCCGCTTCAAAGTTGAGATAGTTCCCAGAAATGAGAAGGAAAGTTTAAGTAATGCATAGAGAAGAAAGGATAAGATTTGATATTTGAGTACTCTCTGCCATAAAATAGCAGTAAGAAACTCAGTTGATAAGGCCATGTGATTTTTGTACATATAACAAGAGGCAAAGGAGACTCTAAGGTGAGATTAAAGTTATGACTAAGTTGTGAATTGGAAAAGGTCAACAAAACAAAGAGATTACACATGGAGAATAATTTCAAACAAGGGAATATACACATCATATATAATTTTTAAAATGTATGAATGTAAGAAATTTGACTGTAAGATGAAAATTGAGCGTACTGAGGAAAAAGGATAATATCACGAATAGCATTGATACGTCTTTTAGTTTTGGTTAATGCGTTAGTAATCGCATACAGAAAAATAATGAGAAAACTTATTGAGGTATGCTAAATGATTTATTGGTAATCGTAAACTTATCTAAAATTAAATAAAAAGAATGTAATTTCCACATCAAAATCGTTACGCATAGAATTTGAAACACCTATTAAATGGTACTAATATATTTGTTCCAGAAAGTTTACTATCAAAGTATGTACATCCATAACTAAGTAAAATCGTTCGCGGTAAATTGATGACTTTCCAACTACACCGGTCGTTCTGTAAAATCGCCCATTTTTACTGAAAGAAACACGCCCATGAATCTGTCTTTTCTTGAAACAGTCGTTTCCATTTACGTAAAAGTAAATAAAAGAAGGTCAAATGCTACCAGATTGCGTGCACGAAATTCCTCGGTAGACGTTTTGTCAACGTCCCTCAAGAATATATTGTTTTAATCAAGTCCAGAAGCTATGGAAAGTCCTGTCGGTTTGAAGAAAATATTACAATTGCTCATTCTGGGTTTGTCTTTCGCGTGAAATTTATGGACATTGGCAAATTAATCATATTCATAGACAACCACGTTTTAGCCCACCGATCATTCAGTCAGTGAGCGGTCTAAATATTTATTTTCTTCTTTTATTCCTGCATATTATGTAAGAATTACTTATTTCCAAAATGGAAATAGAAAGCTGAACTTGTTCTCAAACTCGCTAGAAAGGTTTACCAATGATTACAATGCAAATTTAAAAAGACTGAATAAGCTTCATCCATATGAAATGATAAAACATTTAGAGCAATGCATCTATTGCTACAAACCTAGAATGCACAAAACATGCTTAAGTTTGAAAATGTACCTCCTATCATACATAAATAAGAATTAAAAACTACTGATTTAATTCAGAACTTCTTACTTGATTCTTACTGCACCAATACACAGCCGTCCTTAATGTTATTCTTGAGTTACATGAAGTACAATAAGTACGCACATTACGTTTTCAAGAAACTTCACCGCCTCCCTAAAAATAAATGTTTTTCAATTACTTCCTTCAGTATCTTCGAGAGTGAGACGACTGTAGAAGTAACGCTGGTGGACCACGGTGCCCACGTCTGGAAAAACTTTCATGATGACGAAAAGGTAAACAAGGGTGAGATGTTACGGGAGAGGAAAAGGCAATAGATTGACTGAATAGGAAAACCACCCACTCCTTTGAAAGAGATACTGAGGAATGCAGTGGTTTTAGAAGAAAGCGATTGACAGACAAGAAGAGAACCGTTAACAAGAAGGGCGGGGAACCGGATTTTGTTCGACAGAACTTCTAGCCACCAAAAATAAACCTCCAGTTGTTGAATACGGTTCCATGGTTTTTTTCACTTCTATAAAAGAACAATATATCACTGCAACAGTACTTTCAAGAACAATACGCCATATGGAACATGTGAAGATCCCCACATTATTCATTCTGAGAATAAAAACAGCCCTCAGTTAATTAACATCTAACTAACTAACTTAAGTATAATTAAAAATTATGCCGAGATACTCAAAATTTTGCCTACTCGTAATTTAGAAATGTGAAAGCTATGATGCATCCCAAGGTGTAGTACTTAATCCACAGAGTGAACTCAAAGCCTTTCATACACTCCAATAAATACCAAAATATGCAATTTACAATTCAATTTGAATCTAAACGGCTCAAGTAGAAGCCTAAAAAGGAACCCAAGGGAAACGAGCTATAAACGAGGCCAATTTATATCAATATAAGAGCATACATGAATGAAGAGAAGCTATTATGTTGCGTTCACATTTCTCTGAAAAAGCCACCAATTAAAATATTCGCTACTACTATGGAGTTCAAACGGTGTTTGATTTGAGGAATATTCCACACCAAACGGAATATTAGCAAAAGAGACCGCACTAAAATGTTGGCTAAAATGTTTCATTTCGGGCAAAAAATCCCGGGGGATGCGCGGTGGAGGAATGGCACGGCATGATCTGATAGTAACGGATTCAGTTTCGGTCGGCAGAGAGACGGAAAGAATCTAGACGGGTGAATAAACAGGGGAAGGAGGATGATCCGACCAGATAAGGCCTCTGGTGTGGGGAATTAACCCATGGGAGAGCAAAGGAGAGAAAAAATAAAAGTTAAGAGGGGTTCTGTGCAGGATTGCTCGGCTGATAAATCATGGGATGAAGTGGAGACCGACGGAGACGAGGTCTCGAAAAAAACATGCGAGTTATGAAAATATAAAAAATGAGTGAAAGTGAGCGTGCCGGGTCAGCGCTGCCCGCGAGCGACGCTTTATCTCGTCATTCTGTATTTTTCACGTTCAATCGAGCGACCTTTTAATTTTATCTCATAACAAAAGCATTGTTAACTTAATATTTTTCGAACAATATAAGTATCTGCTAAATGGTACCGATTGATATATTTCTGTTCGAAATAAAAAAACCACTAAATGAGGGAACAAAATAAATCCTTCGTCGAACCGTCATAACATTCTCTGTTGTAACAGACCAAATATAACGAATTCAAAAATTCAAAAAGGAAGACAAAATTTAACAAATTCTCAAATTTGTTGAAAACAACACATACTGTTTGAGAGAGGCCAGCGAAATCTCTGTACAGTATACAAAAAAGTTCGTGCTACCGTATCCTGATAAACAGATATTTTCCATTTACCTTTTGGTACAGAATGAAGGAAAACGTATCTTACCTTTACTTTCATCTCGGTATTTTTAATTAGTGCTATAATATGAAAGCTGCTGAGGAACGAGTGACATTGAAACATTGGATTCATTCAGTTTACGCTTCATTGAATGCTACGAAAAGTGTAATTCATAAGGTAATTTTGCAACACTTTCGAGGAATATTTTCACTCATTTCGGATAAGTAAGGAAAATAAGAAAAATTAATTCACTACTAATTGGTAAGGCTAAAATCCTCTTTTGGGATTACGCTAGCTAATGACGGTTCAAAATTGGCCTTCGGACCTTACAGGTTGAAAAACAAGAAAAATTACAAAATTTTATTTGATGGCTGCTTTCAACTCTTCAGTGGCACTAAGAAAGCCTCCTTTATATTGCCGCTAAACGATGCGTTATTTGTCGCAATGAAACACACCTTTCTGCCCTTTTAACACAAAATTTGTCAATGTCTACTTTGCTTTTGCTTAATAGTTTCTATCGACCATTTCATACAACTGTTATATGGGAGCACTTACTCTGTTCCGCAGTTGGCAGAGGCACA
The DNA here is from genome assembly GCA_000376725.2 of Ladona fulva. NCBI lineage: Eukaryota > Metazoa > Arthropoda > Insecta > Odonata > Libellulidae > Ladona > Ladona fulva. The sequence continues at coordinate 201,030 of KZ308400.1, read as the reverse complement.
GTTATACGGCGTGCCAGAACGGAGAGGTAACATGGGATTTGGCCAATTTTTCGCTCATTTGATACATGATTCGGGCTTAAGACTTCTTGATTTTAGGTAAGAACGCAAATAGCCTCAACTGAGAACAGTTAATATTTGTATGAACTCTCTGAAGATCAATATGTTTTTACTGTTCTCACACCAGTATAAAATCTTTACTCATTTTATCGTACAGAAAGACGCGATGATCAGAGATTCCGGTCAGTCAAGAGGGCGCCGCTTTTGCCTCTGTTGAAAATGGTTCCGGGTTTGATTCCCGGTGGGGACCCACGTGCAAAATTACCGGTCAGAATATTTTTAACAATACTACTTACAATCGATTTCGAAATTACCTAGCATTAACTTTGAATTACAAGTAAGTCATCCGAAAATTATATTTGCTGAAAATAATATATTATGTTATATAAAAATATACGAAAATTCCGTACTTTTAGCATGAAGTCCAGATATGGTATATCACATTGAATACCAGTAGGCTACTGATCGATTTCGTGTGAAATCTTTATTTTTCCCTAATGTTAATGAAGAATTACATTTCAGATTGAACTCTAAAATATTTCCAGGAAACATAAGTAGTTTATTACGATTTCCAAACATAAACATTCTCATGAAAATAGTTTAATAGGTACAAATATTTTTAGAATATATGTAAGCTAACAAGAGAAAGACAATTTAGAAATAGTTGGTTATTTTAGGCCAAGAAAGGAGTATGTTAAAACCAGAAGGAATGGGGATGGGACAGAACAAGGGACCCGTGTTTGAAAAAGTGAATAAGAAAGGAAATACTTTTAAAAGGTCCTTGGGGAAGCTTATCATCTTGGCGCCGAGTGCATTAAAGACAAAAGGAACACAGGGGTCAAACTCCCTGCTTTTTATGGAGAAATTATCGCCCGCATTCTATGCTCCACTCTATTCGTTACACGCTCAGAGTCTTCGATTCATCCCATTGGCTCTCACATATACTATGTTTCCTGCTTGACTTCATCAGCTTTACTTCACTTAAGACCGATTCATATATATTCACTTTAGCTCATATGTACTACTTTCGCTTTATAAGAGACATTATTACGGCTAAACATATAATTATACAATTAGATGACTTTCAATACAATTGAACACTGATACTAAGAGCAACTTGTCGCCAAACATGACCTTCTGAGCACAAAAATTCAGAATTGACAATTTTAACAAAAACGCATAATACAATGAATGTAAATTCCCATTACATTCCTCTTGAACTAGGGCGCTTTTAATTACGAATGTTTGTGCAACCGATTTCAGGATTAACGTTAAAGAATATGACGGACGAGACAAACAATTATTGCAACATTTGATTTAAATCTTAATCATAAGAATAAGTGATACTACATTCACAAAACCTAAAAATTAGGATTACATATTAGATACAAGATTTCTTTCCCAACAATTTCCTTTCTTTCCTAGAGAACCAATGGGATAAGTATTTTATTTGAAACATTCGGAATCCTAAAACAATAATCAAAAAATGTGTGTCAAATCCATAGCACTCAATCGTTCCAATAATCCTTCGAAATAGAGGAAGACCTTTTGTCTCTGGTAAAACGATCGTTAAAGTCTGGAATTTCGAAAACTTTCCAACTCCATGGCCATCTAAACACTCAACCAACTCGCCAGCAGTTAATTATCAATATCGGCTCTCCGCTGCATATCGCTCGTATAAATTATCTTCACATCCAAAAACTTCCCCTCGTCCCTTCCGGAGTTCCCGCGTAAATCTTATGCACAATGTACGTCAAACCGTTCACGAAATCATTATCCGTACAATTGCCTAATAGCACTAAATTACGAACCAACCCCTGTCTTCTCATCCCGTCCATATAAAAGCTAAAAAAATCGCACATTCCCCTTTTTCCAGCAGGGAATTCCCACTCCGCAAATAAGATTCTATTGTTTAGGAGACTTTGGAAGAGCCATATTCTTCCGCACGATTGCTTCGTCGCCATACGCTGTGCGCAGCCAATTTTCAGCAGTTCCTCCTCCTGTCATTTCCCAGGACCGGAAGAATCCCTCAACGGCCCTCCAACAACGTTATTGACTGATAGCCAAATTCACCCTCTGGTAACCCGATCCTGGACGCAAACTCCCAAACGAAGCATAACTCAAGAGCAAGTGAGCTACTATTGATAGAGCAGAGATTATAAATAGGATCTTTATACAGGTCCAATTTTCTGCGAAAAAAACGTGAATGGCAACGAAAGATTCTTCCAAGTTTCTTCCAAATTAAGGACTAATGAGCATCTTCTGTTAAAGTTGGGATCAGCATGAGGCAAAAAAGGTTCAAGTTAAACTTGTGGCATAATGAGTTCAATACACATATTAATGGAAGAGGGATAGAAAATCGTATGAAGTAATGACGTTTCAACTCATTGCCTGTATGATAATACCAAAAGTTTCTGGTAATCCACAAATATAAAATACACACATGAAGAGGTGAGGATGCGACCCAAACATAGGAGAATATAATGGAGAAGACTGTAGTTACAGAAGATTCGTTCGGTCTTAAATAATAATAAAATCGGAAAGTAAATTTCCTATGATTTTCTCTAAAGAATTACACTAGAGGACTGAATGGTTCCCTCAAATTTACTACGCGGAGAAATAGAGTAAAAATATTCAAACTCACGAATTTAAGCATCCCGTTATTTTTGTATTTGTTCCGAAACCACGGAGAGTTCTGAAAATTGAATTCACTGAATCGTTTTAAATTAAGTCACAGAAAATTTCTAAATAAAGACGAGAATTAATGGTAATCACTCTTTTACGAAACGAAATAAGTCAAGCCAGAATAAGCGGTTAAGACAATACGTTGAAAGAAATCGAGCTGAGAATCATGTATCCCTTACTGATCCCGTAACCCCGTCTTCGTTTCGGCCGCACGCCTAAGCAATATCTCTTCTTCTCCCGGGTCCAAGGGGACAGCAGGAGTGTTGAAGGGTGTAGGAACGACGGTCAGATACCGCGAGGTACACCGAGGAGGTGGGATAGCACCTTCCGGTTGCAATGGAGCTCGCGGGCGAACACGCCCCCCACGACCCCATCCGGTCTCGCCACCTCATCCCCATAACCTCCGCAGATATATGGGGACAGCGCCACATACGTAGGCTCCGGGGTCGCGATGGGCAACTCAGATAACCTCGGCACAGCTCGAATGACTCGTTAGCACCACTCTCCCGCTCCCTCCCTCCCTTAACCCTTTCCTTCCCCACAACCTCAACCCTTTATCTCGCCGTCCTCTACGTTAACCGAGCCCTTTTTTGACTACCCCCACCCACTTTCGACACCGGGAGGTTTTACGGCCACCACGCATGCGTTGAGCTCAGTGACCAAACGCCGTCATCTCCCACGCATCCCCAACCCCACCCTCTGCTTTTTCGATTCGTAAAAAGCTGATTTACGATTGTGCTACGGTATGCCGGCTTTTATTTATTTTTATCGCTCTTTTATTAAGGACGAGTGGAGGAGTTTCCAGGAAGTAAAAGAGACTGAAGGGCGATTGAGAGAACGAAAACAACATCAAAACATAAGAGGAAATAACGAAAATGAATGATAATATAGCGTTGTACTTCCACCCCCAAGGTTCTCTGTATTATTTTAATGGAGACTGGGTATACGAAAGAATTATACACGTGCAGGGGTATGATATTAACCTTTTAGTGCGATATCCCACTTGAAATTCATGCAGCGTGATCGGAATGCAGGCGGATGTCGGAGCGATCAAGCGATTAAACTGGGGAGAAGATATCTAATCGTTTAATCGGGAGGGTTAATTTGGAGGAATTAATGGGAGCGGCGCGGATCGGATCGCCAATACGAATGATTTACGCAGTGGAAAGCCGGTGGAACCTCCGCTTTGTTCGTAGCGGAGCAATAACATAAATTCCGAAACGATGAATAACTAATTTGAGCACGAATTAACGAGTAGATAGATTTTTTTAATAGTCAATTATGGACTCATGAGATAGGATCGCTAACGAAACCATGTGATAAAACGCTGCTTTAGAAGAGGGAATGAATCCAACCTAAACCATTTAAGCTACAATCAGGATGTATATATATATATATATATATATATATATCCTCCTCCATTTGCCTCGACNCCGTGCACCCGTCCACAGAGTTATATATATATATAGTTAAAGGCCAGATACAACTCTCTCTTCGGAGGAAAACGGATGATCTGAATAGAGTAGGTAATCATATTTGATTTCAACAAGTGGACAATACTGATCTGAAGTCTAGTGAATAAATTTTTGAATGCTGCAAATAGGTCACAATAAAATATACATAAATATTCAGAATAAAATAAAGGGATTTGAGAAAAAAGGGGCTCTCCATAGATATGCAATGGTATCAATGAATATAGTTAATTTGTGTATAATATCAACATTTCGAGTAACAATTTGTACGTATCCATTCACCTTCACCCTTAATAATTACGCCTTCCATGGAAAAACTATATTGAAACATATGAGTTATTTCCTGGCGAATATCGGTAATACTGCATGAATTATTTATAACTATCACAAATACGCATTTAAATAAAAAATTAAGTAAAAATTAGCGGAAATGCGAAGGTCAGAGATTCACCCTTATCTTGGTACTAAGTTCATTTTCTTAAAAGTTAAGACTAATATATCAAGTAAATTATTCGAAATTTTCATTGCAAGATTCTGAGAGGTAATATTCACGTTTCGATAAAAAAATTCAGACCTGACGTATCACAATAATAAATAAGTAAAATAGGAATCATTACCAACACATTAACGAATTTCTTAGATTTCAAATTCCACATTTTTTCTCGGGCCTCCATAAATTTTCCAAATCAAGTTTCAAAAACTCTGAGGGAAGCTGGACATCTGTAGCACTCAAAAGTTGTAAAAGAGGAGCACCTAGAAATAAATACAAAAAATAATCCTCAGGAGAAACCGCAGGAAGTAATAATTGCAGGATACTTCCGGCGCTGGACGATTTTTTATCAAGCCGAGCGGTTTGCAGGCTCTCTCATTAACCTCACCGCTAAAGCGAACGTAACACCGCGGTGAGCTTTACGACGGCCGTCGAAGGCCCGTCCTTGCGGGATGGGTGACGAGTGGCGTGCGCGCCTGGGAGGGCACGTTTTTAACGCGTTCGCTGTTATTGGAGACGGCGGTACAGGAAACGGCAGAAATCACACACCCACGCGAAACGATTGATGACCGTAAGGTGTTGTCACACTATTCATTGTCTATCCTATTCCCAACGGCTATTTTCAACCCGTGACGTAAATCAGACCACAAAATGGAGCATATTTTCCTTGTTAGAGACATCGCCTTGGGCATAACTACAAGAACGAGCAAAATATCACGGAGAGAGTACCTTAAATAAAATTGGTGCGATCGAGCTCAATTGCCGAGAAAGACATGACTATGAAATAACAGTATTTTCAGTAGATTTATAAGGAGCGACTGGTTACGCTCAAACGTGATGATGCTATCTTACCAACGAAATCCGCCGAACAATAAATCAGAGGAAATAATGACGTATCGGGTCCAGTCTAAACAGGAAAATTTTCCGATTGGCGGGAATTATGGGGTGAATCTATAAAAATGTTACAAAGCAGTTGAGCGAAAATACGCTGAAATCTTAAAGATTGTAACACCTACATCCAAAATTTTCCGTCATTCCTGGACAGCGAAACGTCTCACTTCTAAAGGGGATGATAAAATGACTTTCAAAACTCCAATTTCTCCTGACTCGAATATAGCTCTGTCTACTTTGATCAGTTAACAGAAGTTTCAGCGGAGTTTCCTTAATGGGGTAGCCTAGATGTATGGAGGATAAGGCCTATGAGAACTAATTGTAAGAATATATTTATTTTCATAGTAACCAACAAGTGCTTGCATAAATACACATCAAAATGAATGAGTGGAGCTCGGTTATACATAAAATGAGCGGAAGTTTTATTATTTTGATAAGCATATTCTATCGAAAACCAGGAATATAAATACCAATGTCTTCGCTCCTTTCAATGACCATCTGTACAAAAAACATTACCAGAAAAGCTGATTATATTCTCATTCCCTCCAACTTGAGCTATCGCAAGCCTTTCAGAGGAAGTGAATCGACTAGCTATGATGAGTGAGTTTTCCTCCTCATTGAGACATAATGAGTGTAAAATATCCACGTTAGTGTAGAACAAGGACCCAATTTTCATAGCATTCGATAATGAGTGACCAAGATAAATTCCATTACTCAGGATTGCTCAAAGATCAATAGATTTCATACAATCACAGCTACGAACTAAAACGAGACAAAAGTAGATGAAATATGCATTTTTCTCTACTTTGTACCGAGACAAAAATGAAAAAGTTTTTATTCAGTGCGATATAGTTGCATGAGTTCCTTCGAATATATAATGTGTGGTCCATCCGATCTCTGAATGCCTTTCGTTGCGGTGTAACATGCTTTAATCACCACCAGCAACTCAAGAGGTTGTCACGTAGCTTTCGGGCAGCGCCCATCCCAACATTCTCACCCTCATCTCTCTACCCGATCTTTCATGCGATGCTCCCTTTTCGCAATCCTACCGTTTTTATCGCATCTTCCTTCCCCGATCACACTCCTTCCTTCTTCGCTGCAACGAGAGAACTACGAGATCTTTCGCAGAACGATTCGTAGGAAAACGTCCCTGGATTACGTATGCATTTGGCATTTGTTTCCCCTGTTTGAGATGGTAGCTAAAAAACCTTTTAAAGAAATAGTGTGAGAAGGAGAGAAGGAAGGTCCGAGAAACACGCCACACCATTTCAGACAACAATCGGAACCTTGGTAACAGTGGTTGCCTTCCTCACGCATCGTCTCTCTCCCACTCCTCTTCATTCCCACCTTTGCCTCTTTAACTGCTCTCCTTCCTTGTATGGGCACGCCTACTTCGAATTTCACGTCCCTCTGCCTCCCTCTCCAAGGCGTTAATTTACTCCCTTTCAGACCACTTCAAATACCCTCTTATCTCGCACCCTTAAGCCTCCAACCGAAAAAAATATTCTTGCTCTCTAATACTTGCGGGGACCGGCGCTCTATTATTCGTGATTCGAAATCGTTTAGAAAAATATCGTCCGGGAACGGGAGATTGTTTTCGTTTTTTTCCGGATCTATTCCCGGAATCGGCTTTAACGTTGAGGTACGGACATAATTCTGTTCCTTGTGTTTACACGGAAATTTTTTTCAACGTTTAAAGTTAGTTATGAGGCCAGGATATATAATTGAGGCGAAAGTTTTCAATTCACCGAATGAATAATTACAAATAAATGCACAGGATGAGTAGGGGTTAACATTTCCAAGGAAAAGCTAAGTGATTTAAATTTGGGTAGCTGAAGATCCTTATCTGAAAATAAAGAGCAAAATTGATTTTGAGTATTTTTTATCGACAGAGAAGAGAAAACATCGCATTCTTCACTTACATGTTCTTCAATTATTGTAACCATATTTTTTATTTTCAGAAAGTGAAGCAAAAGACGTACTTCAATAACCCGTGCACCCGTCCACAGAGTGGCGATTCCAAAAATTCTCATTCCGGAAGCCACTTTCTCCAGTTCCCACGGAAATGCGCCAGTTAGCTAAACAGTTGCAACTGAAACGATACTCCCCTCACCATGGATTTTTCCGCACCATCGCTGCTTGATTGATACGTGAATGAATCGCAAATATTAAACTCTGGTAACACTTGCTGTTATTTAATAAAACGAAATAAAGTAAACAAAAAATGGCGCATTTATTATTATACTTATTAGCGTTTAGGGTATCCCCCACTGGCGGTAAAAGTGCCGCTTAAATTTTCATTATTAACTAACTATTATTAACCTAACAACAGATGGAAACACAAGAAACCTAAATCTGCATATTCATAGAAATTAAACTAAATAAAATATTAAAATAAAAAAACAAACTAATAAATCTTAAATCGAAGTCAGCTTGGCTATCCCCCGGATATTTTAATGTACATCACCCTTGAAATGTCATTACCTTCTAATCAGCCAACTTGCTCTTATAATAAATTTCATACACGTCATCCTCACATCTTCGGCCAAATCAGCAGACCACACAGATGTCGTACCTTTGGTCCGACCGCGGTGGAAATGGTTCGTCCATTTTGATTAAAATAAATTATTTTGAAAAAGAAAATGTACACGTATTTTAAAGATGATGACTCGAAAGAAAGAAATTTAAAGGATTTCATGCATGAAACATCGGTTATGGTTTTGAGTTATTAATGGCCTTGTGTTAGTCCAGAATATATTTGTATTTATATTTTAAAAAATAGGGTGTTTATGAACTCAAAAATAGAAATGACGCATAGTTAATATTCTACCACATAACGTTTACATGATTATCAATCTATTGCGCATTAATTAAGGCAGTGCGTAATGTACTTTCCGTTTTACTACTTATGTTCACAGTAGTACATACATAAATAGAGAAGGATTTTTTTATCCAGTTTAATTTGCAACTTATATATTCATAAATACACTGAAATTATGAATATTATCGTGCTAGAAATTTTTAAACAAAAAATATTTAAGGGTCCTTTAAAAACCAACTGGTAAAAAGCAGGGTTAAAATAAATTTAGTATTTACTGCCCGTTGAAAAGGATTTTCTGTGTTCTACGGGAGGATGATTTTCTTTAATTGGAACGGTTCCTTTCACCGGGGCTCAACGCAAAAATCCCGCGAGTGTTTGGGATGGCAAAGAATTTACGCTCCCGCTACCATGCAACTGCCCTGGAGAGGAGAGATAAATCCACATCCGATATTAGCCAACACATTTTGCGAAATGCATTCATGGCCCCGCAAGGGTTAACGCCCTTTCCGAAGGACTGGGCGCAATGCTTGCGTATTCAACGCGAAACAAGCGATAAAGAGGCCAAGGCAAGGATGCCAGAATAAAATAAAGCAATTCAAAGAGCGAATTCGTTCAGTATGTTTCAGAGTCATGAAAATAAAAGTAAAAGCCAAGAATCCTTGAAATGAGGAGGAAAGGTAATAACTTAGCACAAACAGCCGCGCGATCTGGAATCCTTGAAATAAAAGTTCTTACGACGGAACAGCAGGAAAATTACTTTTCTCTACATTCCCAAAATTTCATCGAATGTAATTTTAAATTTTAAGCAAACACATGAGAAGAACTTGCAAGGTAATATTTTCCTGCGAGGTTGTATCAAGGCAATAATGTAGTATTAATATTACAGATTCCTATCACTTTTGTTTAACGATGTACCGGTTTTCATTCTTGTTACCTGTGTCTCATTTCAAGCAGTATATTACTGTCATGTAACCTGAAATTCTTGAATTTTATTTTCATGTTCAATAACTTTTAAATAAAGCTGAATAGAAAATAAATAAAGAGAAAAACTTTGCAATTCCTACGAAGTTTACACAGCGATGATAAATGATGAGCAATGATAAGCATTGAAAAGCTTGAAATAACTGTAATAAGCGAAATTCTGTATAAAAACAAATTAAACAACATTGCAAAAGCCCCCACCGTCAATAATACGACGTGATCATAGTAAACCTCCAATAGCAGTAATAATTACATGCCATGCCGAATACATTTTCAATATCTTTTTCAGTATCATCACGATTGAAGATTCAAGACGTCAACAACTAATGTATCAGATAATTTAACTTAAAATCCAATCGTAAAACACTCCTGATCAGGCGAACAAGGTCACAGCGGAACACACATTGAGTATCCAAAAATACATCATGATTTCGATCTTCAAAAAGAACTCGCCGTGTACCTTCACAACTTAAGACCTCATAGGTCGAAATCACGCTCACCTACACGTCCTCGACTCGGTCACAATAACAATCACAACAATGAGATATAAATAAGCGGATGACGTCTTTTTGAAAAGTAAATCCCCATCAATTATTCCTCCTTGGACGTATGGCAAGGGAGAGATTTGGGCCCCATGAGGGGAAGAAAAGAAAGAATCCGGCGGAAATAAAAGAAGCGCGAAAAAAAGAGATTAGCGTCCGGGTAGAAAAACCGATTTTCGATCGCGTACTCTGCCCTCTGTCGTCGGCTTGCAGACGCGATGTCCAAAATGCGAGCTTTAGCAGGTGGAGGGATGGTGGAGTGAATTGAAGAGGGAAGGGAGACCCGTTTAATGGAATGAATCGTCGATCAATCAATGGAGGAGAAAGTAATTGATTTGAAGTAATCAAGGAAACGGTCGGGCGCAAAATCCGATCCCTTCCTCTCCCCATCATTCTCGTTTTCCCGCTCAGATGACTGTTATTCCCATTCCAGGCCCTTATTCGCCCTCCCCTTCCAATTTGCTACACCCCGCTTCAATACCACGACTTTCAATCTTCCTCCTCCATCATTTCTACCTTCTCGTATAGGCAGTGTAAAGAAAGTGTCGCGCCGTGAGCCATAGGAATTCAATCGTTTGTACCGTCAAAGGTGCACAGGTTTAATACTCCCTTACATGTAAAAAGAGAGATCAACGTGACATACTTGTTTACATCTCCGTGCTGAAGCAAACCTATCAGCTTTCCTAAAAAAACCTTGACTTCAGTTTTCCCATTGCAAATATGAATACGCGAATGACATAGCAGTCGTCGAATTATTAAAATCCGATACCTGAGGTCATTTTACGGATTATGGAGAAAAACGTTTATTTATTACTAAAATTGATATAAGAGCTGTTCACATTTCACTGAAGGCAAAATAGGTTAAATATTATTAATAGGTTATTATCTAAAACAGGTAAAAATTATTATACGCTAAAGTTATACTAAAAAAATATAAATCATATGGTTTCATTATAAAGATAAGATTGTAAAAATAAATATCACACAAAAAGTGAAATTGAGGAATTAAAGTAATTAGAGTCTTGTAAATTCATAACTTGGCAATGATATCAACAATAATACATTATTTAAATGAAAAGAGTTTAAGTAACAACATTGCAAAGTTAATCGTGAAAAGACCACCACATTAGACCTTATTATTCATTCGATATTTAAGAGTGATTTCAAGATAAGCTAGACTTTAAATAATGCGAAAAACACTGATTTGTATATTTTCACACAAAAATGTGGTTTCCTGTGAAAGATTACGCAGAAGTTTTATTCCCACAATTATAGTCATTCACGAGGTAACGCCTTCCCATTCTGATTTTATGAAATTTAAATAGCTGAAAAATTGTTTAGACCGGATTTAATAGCTAGAAAACGTTCTTTTTTCATCAAGGGGCCCATCCGAAAAATAATCATAAATGGCATCGCTCCTTCTACGGCAGATCCAATTCGTACCATTTCTTTGCTCCCTTTCTCTCCTACCACATATCACGTTCCCGGCGAAGAAAACTTCTCCTATGCCCGGATTGGATCCAGAAATCCGATCGCACCCACCTCCGTTCCCCAAGGACTCCTATGAAGCCCTCCACCTGAAGAGTTCCGCCCTCTTTTATATTAGTTATTTTCGTGGAAGGACGAATTCCTCCTGGGCGACAGCATCCCTTCCGCCAACTACCATTCGAGTTGAGTGAACGTCATAGTTGTGAGTGGTCGTCTGACGGCACCTTCCGCTCATTTTTACCTAATTCTTCTTGCCTCCGAGAAACCCTTATCTTTCCGGATGGGTAGTTACGGAGGTTAGGGAGGAAAAAAGTCTCTGACGACGACCGTACTCTGGAAACGAAAACGATTTGAAAACTTCTTTCCTTCCTTGAGAAAGGAGCAGATCATTAGATCAGCCGACTCCTACCAGAGGGCAAATTATGAGGCGGACGTGACATGATGCTCTAGCGTGATCGGTGAAATTAAGAAGATGTCTATCAAATACTTTGCCGTGGATTTCAGGGCTAAGGTAGCGGCGAAATTAATGGGCACGGGAAGCTAATGAGCGTGAATTTCGAATGAGTAACATCTCCTAAACGATGGAGAAATACGATCAAATTCCTGTACAATGAAACGTATCAGAAAAGTTATTTTCCTCCGATAAAACTCGAGTAGAACTGTTTCTCATAACAACTCCCTCCATCCAGCTTCCGCAATCTCATAGCTGTAAAAACATGGCTTTCTAATTGCAGATATTTAGATTATCTATAAAACAGCAGCGCTCATGGTTATGGCACCTCGTAAGTATAACAGCTTCCCTCGGGGATGATCCCATCAAAACAAAAAAAGAGTATTTACATATTACGCATAAGATATCCTGATCTGCGAAAATTAGCAACTATAATATTTACTTAATTATATTTAAATTAAAAACGGATTAAGAGCCTCTAATTGGCTTCCATTCTGGATCCAAAGATATTATATAATCACGTACATACAAAATAAAAGTATCAATAACGAGAAACGTACCACATAAAAATGAGAGGTTCCATATTTTTTTCGGTCCTGCGTCGTAGTAGACAATAATAATAAATCAAATGAGTATATAAGGAAAATTTACTCCGGCAGTTTTACTAGATGGTGTGATGAAAATCTCACATCAACACATAATTAACTGTGATCTTACTTGTGATTTGATCGTTGATAATTTTATTTTAGTTTTGCACCAGTTATTTCATTTATTTTTAAATTGTAAAAATAAAACTTCCTCCCACACCAAAATGTATCTATCGCTCACATAAAATATGAATTTTATACCGAATTTATGATTACTTTAATAACACAAACAAAGTACTGGCAAAGTTAACACTGTCCCTTATCGTTCACTTCCATTTCTCATATTGATCGAAAAATTACATAAATTACATCTATATCGAGATAAAGGGTGACAGTCAATAACTCAGTATCGATTGTAATTACTGAATCGACGACATATATAAATATCCCGGCTGTACAGAAAGACCGCAATCTTTGATGAAGCAAGAGCGTTTGAAAATCCATGACGTGAGAGCATTTGCATTTGCTGAAAACGGACCCCTCTCTTTCCACAGGTTTCAATTTTGATCGGAGACAGCTGATAAGTGAGCACAAAAACAATTTACAGATGTGCGGCAGATACCCGATGAGAAAGAGCTGGCTAATTTGTATCGACTCGTCAAAATCCAGACATTCATTACGTGTGAAGATAATTACTCATCGGGATAAGGGAAAAAGGAGAAAAAGAGTCGCGGAGTTCATCATAACCGCCGCGTTTGACGCAAACGAATAATGCCCGATCCTTATCAGTGCTGGTTTCGCTTTACAGACTTTCCTCCGGCAGAGTAATCATTTCTGACACTGGAATATGTACGCGCTGTAATTGATCATCGACCAAGGGTGTAAACTTATTCAAAGAAACGGCCGAATTTGTTTCGTTGCCCTAAAGAAAATTTGTCGCAAACTATCTCTTTTCTCTCTGCACATTGAAAGGTAATGTGTTGATTTTCACGTTTTGAAATTGCTTTTTAAAAACACATGCTTTCATCCCTGAGGAGAAGAGATAATCGATACAGCAGACCGAAAGGCTTTCAATGAAACTCAGGTTCTTTTCTTCAATCACTAATCTTAGTGTGCAAAAAACGACGTTTTTTCCACTATTGAAAAGGAAAAATGTGATATTTCTTGGGCTCCCGGATAGAAAAGTGGGCTGCGCGTTCGACTTTGGTGAAAGCTCTCCCGGATCCGATCCCGGGTGGGAGCCCACATGTGCGAAATAACCTTAGCTGTCGAAGCACTTTTAGTAATACTACTACGATATTTCTTATGGATGGTTAAAATTATAGAATAAAATATACAACTATAATGATTTTCTGACGATACAATGCTCTTATATATCGATATAAGAAAAAAAGCATAGCAAAGAAATGCAGATTACTGAACTAAAGGGTAACTTTATGAGTTATTCAAAGGTAAATCATTATTTTCCCAATGTATTATATGCAGACTAGGTAGCCGTATGATTTATTGTTCAAGTTTAAGGTTAAGGTGTTGTTTACTTTGATTAGCTATGAAATTAACTCTCTGGTATTATATCATCCATAGCACTCTATTTCGGATGTAAGAAACTATTATTCAGTTTCAAATCAGAACAAAACATTAATAGGGCTACTTTTTCAGAAAACATATTGAAAGATGCCACTTAAAGTTAGTTTAGCTAACGCTGAGTCTCTATAAAAGACTACTGTGATGATACTAACGCAATAGAAACTGAGACAGGAGACTATGGATTATAGAAAAACTAGTAATTAATAGCTCTCATAAAAGTTCTCATAAAATCAAGTGTCCCATTCCTTCCTTAAAGTGTTTCGAAAAGTTGATATTAACTAATTTATCCTTTTTATAAATTAAATTTAAAGAGATAAACTTCTGATAAGATCATAAAAATGTGAAATTGGTTCTTAAAGCGGAGACAGATTTTCGTTTTTACAAACGACTCATTTACGGCGGAATCAGGTAAAACAAATCTCCACATCCTTCGTGCGCCTACATTTTCGCTCGTTTGCTCATTTCTGTCGCATCGCGCAGCAACTGTTATGTACCTCCACGCCTTTTTTAATAGCGTAACGAGGTTAGACGTTCGTGTGAATGCGATGGAATACGCCCACATCACATCCGGCCCACTGCCATTGTTCCATGAGGCTCCTCTCATAGTATAGCGACTTTGGGTTGCAATCCTATTATGCCATCGCGATGTTAAACATTCGAGACCCGATTTCACTAAACTGCAATGTCGACAAGGGCAGGAAATTGGTGAGTTACTCTTTCATATCCGAAAGATAATCGGATTCTATTCTCTAGCACTTTCACGTCCGTTCTGTTTGCCAATGATTACAGATCGCAGCAAAACATGCACATTTGATTTCCCTGACGAGTAACTGAGTTAGAGATACAGGCATGTGAAAATTAGTCTTGCCAATTAGTCTTTTCTTATAAAAATATCAATGATGAACGTACGGAGTAAATAACGAAGCGAGCACATTCAAAACATTTGAGTTTTGCATTTTAATGTTTAGGTGAATTTATTTTCAATACAATTTTTGAGCAAATGGGTATTTAATAACAATTAACTGTGTGCGGAGTAAGTATTGTTTAAAAATATTTGCCCTCTTCAGGTCCCCGTGAGTGAAATCTTTCCTTCGAAAAACTTTCTTTGGTTTTCTCCGAGTCGTTCTATGCTCCACTCCTATAACGCCTGTTTTTTTTCATCCCTTATCAGCATAACGGATTCTGAACCTTGTAAACAACACAGGCTGGTGTTAAACCTGATGAAAAGAAAACTTTTAAGCGTCGCGACGCTTCCCTTTTGGATTTCACAAAAACTTGTTCTCAGTGATATTTACATCACCGGGCGACATGGGAAAATAGCAAGGTGCACAAAGGTATAAAATATTAGCAAAATAATGACCCTCGGCTTTAGCTGTAATGAAGGTGTGACTCCTTTGCGCGACCTACAACCCTTAACATTCCTTTCCAACGGCCCCTAATGCCCAAGGGAATAACACTCCTTTCTTTATTTTCCAGGCTAAATCCAGCTCAGATTAAACAAACCATTCTGCTCGCCCGCAGTTATCAGTACTTTTGCAACCGTTGCGAATAATAGTACAATAGCCTCGCTGATGTCACCTTCACATAAGAGAACTTTGACAATCTGCCATCCCTGAGGTGTAGCTTACAAAGGTTTCCTTAAGCCGCACATGAGATGTACCTTCAAAGGGTCATTGCTTTCATTTTCTTGATTAATGAGCAATTTCATGCGTTTCGTTCCGTAAAGTGATGAAAATGATGGAATGAATCAAATTCATATATTTATCAAATATTTACGGTAATATTCATTTTAAACTAAAGTTAATGAAGTGTATGCTTCCACTGTAGATCAGCATAACCAATAATTATAATATATATTGTCGTAAGAATGTACTGTTTTAAGCGATACGGTTAATGCAATTATAGCTAAAAATAAACATGCCTTGATCTAAAGTTTGTTCGTTCGTCTTTGACAAAATGCAAAGCAATAAAGGTTTAACTTCTGATATAATGAAGTTGATTAAAATTTATTTAACGGAAACAGGTAACTCAATTACAACTACTTAACTAATTCTCAACAAACACAAAAACAGATTAAAACTCATACATGCATGCCCTAGCCAATGCTAACCTGGTTAGCGGGTGTTCAAACCCGGGCCTATTTATAGTAAATTTAACAATCTAGACATTCCACCATTGGGGTAGAAGAGAGTTAAGAACTTCTTAATATGCGAAAGGTTTCTCTCGTTGCCGTCTAGAAGCACATCTAGTTTAAAATTCGAAATATATTACTTTGACGAAACGGTAAAATCGCCAAGTCATAAAATTAAAAAAGGTAACGAAAGGGGCAGACAACTTGTGGACGACTTCGCCCGAAAGGTCAGGATATTCCTTCGCAGACTTCTTTCACAAACACGATATAGGATCGGGAGAAGAGTGGGATCACATTTTAAAGCTCATTATTTTGCCTAGCTACGCCTTCTTCTTTCGCCCCAACACGACGTTTCTCACCTCTCGGGGACGTTTTATCTCTTCATTCGCTCCGTCCGAACACAATCCCTCTCTTCCATTCTTTCTTTCCTTACCCACCTTGAGAGACCCCATTTAAGAATCGCTACCTCTGCCATTCCCTTTCTCCCAAGACTTGTCTGCTCCTTAGCGGCTGCAATCGGAGGTAGATCCAATCCAGAAAGGAATTCCTTTCTTATTCCCGCAGTCTCCGTGTGAGCGTTTCTCATACGGTCTAAGGAATACGTCTTGCGAGTACAGCAGCGAACTGCGAGACTTCCAGGCTATGTGCGTCTCTTTCCTTCGCTTTGTCGTCTCCAACTCCTTTAGTTATTTTAATTATACTGAAAAACAGCTGCAAGGTGCTTATAATGCGGGAAGGAGATTTGCATATTGTGACCTAATGGATTCACTTACTTCCTGTCCTGCAACTGGTCGTTTTCTCCCTTTTGCAATTTTGGAATTTCGTACCTTGCTTTGAATGTAACAAAAGCGTCCACAGTATGTTAGAAAAACCGTATGAATTAGGATCCGGCGAGTAGTAACGCCTGGGTACTGAGGTTTCAGGATATTCTTACAGCTGCCTGTAATTGCATAAGGATTCCAATTTCTTCGAAAAAGGAAGAATAAAAGCTAAAGTTTTTTCGCATTTATCAATCTTAAATTAAGAACGAATTCAGATATCTTAGCATTTTTATACGAGAAGAAACTTTATTTTGTTTTTGTTTTGTTCGGTTTACAAGAATAAATAAGAATTGATAAGCCAGAATGAAAATTCATCAACGACTCCTAGAAAAAAATCGGGTTTTTACATCATTTTTATCCTCATTAACTCTAACTCACCCATAAAAACATCAAAATCACACTCGAAGTAGCATACAAATATTTCCTGCAATATATCCAGCGACACACCTTTAAAAACAAAAAAAATACATTTTTTAGCGATGATTACTCGTCTTCAATTTTTCAACTTAGGGAATCCGGCACTCCTCTCATAAGTCTACCAACCCTCGCAAAGCTCACGGTCGAAATTCAGAGAAAAATATCATCGCTATCAACTGACTCCACGAAAGAGAAAACATCCTCCTACGCTTCTGAAAGAGGAGTCTCCAGTTCTGCGCCAACGCGCTCTTCAAAAAACCTGCGGCACCGCCCTCGTCAGCGCTTTTTCAGCAATGCTCTCAAAGGCACGCGCATTTACTTAAATTTTATATCCGCGATCCCCGCAACCCGCCTCGCACGGAGCAAAATCTCGCAGAGGACGACAGGGAAAACGGATTGGATCAGCCACAATTCCTCGCATCTCAAACTTGTCTCCTGCTCCACACGCATCACTCACGCACCCTCGCATGACTCCTTCTCATACCCGCTATCCCCTTCATCTCCTCCACACCTCCTCGCAAACAGCCTCACTGTCCGTCTTTATCTCGCAACGTCCTTGCTCGCATTCAAATATTTCTTTGCCTCTAATCTCCCACGCTCTTCTCAACGTCTCCTCCGTCTTCTCCTTATCGTCTTTATGAGAGGAAACTGCTTGGTTCGGAAGGAGTATATCTACGTCTGTGTCCTACTATCTCCATCAACGAGCGCAAACTTCGCTGTTATCGGAATGACTCATTTTTCATTATTTATAAGATCAAACATTATTGACTATTACTTCAAAAGACTCCGAAAAATAAAAGGTTTATTGCAAAATACTGATATTTTGAAGTCATATAAGGTCCCTTAGATAGATTACATATTAATATTAAAGCGCGGAGATAAAATCTGAATCAAGGTTTAAACAAAAGAAGAAGCATAATCATTGGTATCACTAGTTAAACCAGAGTAATGTACGATTCCCGCATTTCCCTTTAATAATTACCACACTTATTTTCATGATAATTTATACGCTCCAAACTCATTATTAAATTCCGTAAATTTCAGAATAGCTGTCAGCAACTTATTTTTTGACATGTAACCAAAGTAATCAGTTTCCAAGATATAAGATAATGTAATGTAGAACTTATACATATACAATTGTATTGTGGGTTGAAGAAAATGTTTCCGTTAAACGGCTCCGGCCCGCCAACGGTTCCATACTGTGAACAGTTTTTTTATCCCTGAAATGACACATTCTTCATAGATAATTCAACTGAATAAATAAGCTAGGTGACTAATCAGTGCTATCCGAAGAAGATACAGCTTCAATACATTTTTGGCAGCACACTAAAATCAAATAAATTGGTAATTTTGTTAAAAGTAAATCCAAACTTTAAGTACTAAAAAGTTGAAATAATTAAGACTTCACAGAGTTGAGCTGTAAGAGTAATCAGTATTTTCCATAGAGACGGAAGCTATGAACTTTGTTATTTAGTATGTTTCTTCCTCACTCGTATCTCTATTCTCCTCAGCGATAACCCAATTTCTGTCTTTTCTTGTTTTTTTTCTGCTCCCTAGGATAGCCACTCTCCCTCAGCTGACCCGCCTGCCATAAAACCACTCCCTTCGCTTTCTCGTGTCTTCCAAGTGCCTCTCCTTCGCTGCCCACATGGGTGATCTCCAACATCAATCTCCACACCCACAACAACATCGTTTGCGGACGACTTTATATTCCCTCGCTCAATTATTTTGAAGCTCCTCCTTCACGATATACAACCAGGTTACAATTGTCTCTTGCTCGTTGAAAGGTTTAAAGCCCTCGCCCTGGTCTTGACTTCCACTTTCCAAGCGATTCCTCCAACTCGTGAAACAGGAAGGAATTCGAGGAGGACATTCGTTTTTTTACAATGATTAAATTATACATTTTTAATCCGGACTTGATAAAATATAGGATCTACTTTTAAAATCTCCTATCTTAAACCTAAATACACAATGCTCCTCTTTTTTTACGTACGCTATTCTAATGCCCACAGCCTTTATAATCTACTCCTGAGACAATTTTTCTAGTAAAATCGCATTGCAAATGTTGGCACATTTCCCGTTTTACTTATAACAATCTTAAACAGGATCAAAAATGAAAACTTGTAAACGACTGGAGACGAGTGATTGATTTTCGTTACGTGCGAATTAATCCCTTTCTCTCCAACAATAATGTACACTATCTTTCCTTTTAATCATTAATCAATTCGTAATTCATCGATAATTACATGCCTTTTGTATTGACATAAGTTAAAACAACTATCGAGTCTTAATTCATATACAATACCTGAGATTTCAATAAAATTTATGCCCTCTGATTACTGCATAGTTTCCTGGAACAAAATCTTTTCCTTAGAATTAGCTTGAAGAGACTTAACGCCATTCCCTCGACCATAAATCAGAAGTCTACCAGCAAGTAAATTCCATCCTAGCATTCCTTGAAAGGATCTATCACTTCCTACCCCATCATTACCACTTCAATATCGCAAGAAAATACGCAAAAACCATATTTTATAGCAGAAAATCGACCAAAAAATACAAAAAACGACCAGTTCGTTTTACATGCACGAGAACAACCGTGGGTGTGGGTTAGGAGCCAAGCACAGAGGCAAAGTGCAGTTTGCAGAACACTAAACTCGTTCTCGACCATACGTGCCATCCATCATTATCGTTCCCCGTCCGCTGAAAACGTAGTTTTCGAAAAAAATGGGGTAAGGATAAAAAAGGCGGTGAGTTATGCTCCTCTCTAAACCTTCTGCTAGTTGCCAACGCGACCGCTGAAAAGGGTTTGGGCCGCAAGAGTTTGGAGTGGGAAGAGCAACACGATCCTCGGCCGCAACATATAGACTCCTTTAATCGGCCAATAAATCAATCCGCGGTTACCTACCGTTCATAGCCAATCCCCTCTCTCTTGCTACACGAACCGAAACGCAAGAGCTAAAGCATCATTTCAACGCGAGCACAATCTACACCATAGGACCCGCCAATTTATGCAGCCTACGCAACGCGCATTGTGATCGTCATATATTTCTTTTATCACGCGCGTTAAAATTCGATTGGACTGTTGTTGTCGACCAAGGTGAGCTTTCGACGGTGATCGAGAGCAATCTAATTCCAGAGATCTATTAAAATCAGCCTTTTTGCGTTCGAAATAGCCGGGATCGAGTCGATGTTAATTCATGATTCAATTGGAGAAGTATCAATCTTTGAGAGAAAATCAACAGGCAAAACAAGTTCTTATTAATTTGGATTCCATCTTGGTGCCAACTGACAAACTTTTTCTGAATTTAATTTAGAAAAAAATTCTTCGATATCAAAAATCATCCAGTATCTTTACGATAAAATTGTTGCAAACTATACAGTGCTTAAGTGAACTGAGAGATAGTCTATAACTCTTTCACGTTTACCATATATGAGTCACTTTTATCATAGATGCATTGAAATCTTTAAATATGTATCTCAAATTCTCTCATCCCATGAAAACTTTTAGGATATTTATAACCTATAAGAGAGATTTTCATACTTTCCAATTCAACTGAGTTTTATTCCAAGAAAAATATTTATACAATGCCAAAACTTTATTCAGCATTTATTTTACAGGAAAAGTTCAAGTTAAAAAGATTCTCTTGCATTAACTTTATAACAATATTAACATGTTGTATAATTTTACAATGACAAACAAAGGCTCGAATTAATTAATTGCATCACGGGAAACGTCGATCGATATCAAATTACACTTTACTGAGAATCACCCCTCCAGTAAATTATTTCACGTATATTCGGTATTCGTAGTATACAACCGAAGGTGTCTGGCATGCGTGAGGCACACGTGACATTTAGAATAAAAACCTAGAAACCCTACCTTCGAGAAAATAAAAACCCGCCCCCGACTGCAATAAATTAACCCACCTTCCGCGATAAACTTCATCTTTTCGGAGAGAAAAAAAATCCGCGTGAAATCACCTTCGCCAAATTTATACGAAAACACGCAGACGACACTTTCTACTGAGGGAAGAGAACGCTCTCTCTTCTTTTTTCGGTTGGAGCAATATGAGAAGCGGTGGCATGGATTTTTTTATCGCGAAATCATTTCCCCCTCTTTTTCTCCCCGTTACGAAATCTCTTCAACGCGCTTTTGCAAGCATTTCCCTCCACGTCTCCAAGGATATCTGTCAACAGCGTAATTGACATTTGTAGCAAGGAAACGAATCTTTTTCCCCAGGTTTTCGGGACCCAATGAAGATGGTCGCAAGACAGAGAAACTGGAAGAGGTGGAAGTGAAAAACGAAGGATAGTGAGGGAAAAAGGAGATAAGGGAGATGTGGTGGGGGCGAACGGAAGCTGGGAGGGAGAACGAGAAATAAATGAAACTCGAGAGCGCGAATTGATGAATTTCCAAAGGAAGCTATGGCTGGAAAAAATTCTTCTGAGGTAACAAAGAAAATAATCCGCGACCTCATCGCTTTATTTACCAGAAGAGACCTTGGTCGACCAGAGAAAACTCATTAATCGCGAGTAATCTTAGTCCTTATTACCAATTCTCTCTTAAAGCTGGATGACGCTCTTACTGGAAATTTCGAATCATAATTCCTAATGAATGCATGTTTAAGCTTTTATTTCATCATGTTTTAGAGAAAAAGGAGAATATCGATCAAACTTCACAATTTTATGCTAAATTTAATAACTGCTATCATCATAATTCAAGCATCATATCATCATAGAAGCGAGTCATTACAAATGGTCAGTCACCAGTCAAAAAATCAAAATTACAACGAACTTATATACTTCACAATTCACAAATAAAATTTTTTCCTTTTCCATTATCCCTAAAATATTGCTTATTTCAATCAGAGTTGTATAGTAAGTACGACTGTAGTCACCGCCACTTTTACTTTCGTTAATTATCTGCTACCGTTTCTGAGGAAAAAACATTGGATATCGATCGAAAATATAGAAATGCATGCAGATATCAAATTTATCTAATATTATGAACATTTCACCGATCATAATAGTAAACTTGATTCTTGGTGAAGAAAATCTAATAAAATTCAACAAATCAATTCAACAAATCAATTAAAAAAATCTAATATAATATTCAATCCAACTTATTTAATTATGAATTGGAAATTATTTCGGTGTTATGAAATAGAAAGAACTCGATCCTAAAATTAAACTGATTCGTTACTTCAGCGTTGCTTTCAAAGAAGTCGCGTGGAAATTTGAGCCGACTTGTATCTCCAGAGAAGACACGGTTTTAACAAAATTCCGAGGAGAGCGAATAACCTTACGGTTTGCTTCAAACGCACAATCACCTAGTCGAGAAGAACAAAGGACTGTTTCCATATCACCTCTCTCAGAACGCTACAAAATGAGACTTCGGTGGAAAGTAAATCTGAAAAAAGGAGGCGAGATGGAGGGAAGTGGGCCCGAAAGCTCTATAAAAGAGAGAGACAAATCGAAAGAAAGTGGGCGGGGCAAATAAAGCGGGAAGAGGGAGCCACTTCATCACTATGGAGACGGGTGAAATGGGGTGGCGGATGCAGAGAAGAGAGAGAGGTTTAATTTAGTCGAGAATTGACAGAAGACTGGGAGCAGCCCTGATGAAGTGGGTTGTGGAAGGTGGTGTGAGGTGAGGACGAATAACATAAAAGAATAAAACGAAAGATTTTTATATGTTAGGAAACCTTTGGATGAGTAAGAATAGGAAGAGGAAAAATAAGTGTAGGGTGCCTTTAGATTGGGGATGAAGAGGGAAGGATAACAAGTGGGTAATATATAGCCTTCCCATATCCTAGGCGACATTCTTCCTTCAAATTCTCCTGAGCTAAGTCAGTGGGGGTAAGTGGACACACGACTCTCAAGTGTGAGGGAGGTAATTTCGCCAAAATCCGACTGAATGCGTCGAGAAAGATAGAGTAGCATGGGAAGAGGTCTCTCATATTTTCACGAGTGGGTAAACATCGCTCCTGAATGGATGGAGAAAATTAAACGAACGGTCAATAAAAATTGAAAGAAAATTCTCGAGATCTAAAATTTGCAGTCAGTCTTTTCATGAAAATGCCATGGATAGCATTCTTTATGTCAAAGAATCATAATATTGAATCTATTTCAAATTTTCATTTTTCACTTAAAATTTAGAAATAAACAAGCAATATATTTCAGTGATTGCTACTTTTTCGTTAAACTTTTTTATACACTAATTTCACATTTTCATATCTTGCAGTAATCGGATAACAGAATTGCTTGTCTGTCTGACTAAGAATTACTTTTCATTTAATTCAAAACCGAGAAATCAGGATTTCCGTTATTCCCATTCATTGACACCGTCCACACTTAAGTAATTTCATATCATCACAGTCACAGAGAAGGCGGAGACGCAAATAAATGAAAGATACATTTTCCACCATCCAAAAGCCAAATGAAAAATATTCCATTCAATTAGATGCGATACCAGGGGCAGGTTCACGTATACTTATTAACATTTACTATTTCTAATTGTTACGAATTCCACTAAATAACGTCAAACATTCTCCGACAATTCGTAATTTTACCAAAAATATCAACGCCCTCAAAGCGAAATGGTCCGAATTAAAAATTCATTCCTTTCCTCTTTTCTTTAAAGCGATCTTCCTAATTCTGCTCCTCCATGCAGACGTTTAGGTCCCGGGAAAAAGGTCACTAAAGCACATCATATCGAATGGAACGACCCAATTACGACGTAGGAAAAAAAGAATGGATGTGGAATAAAAAGGGCGCGAGTGAGAGGATAATTCGCGTGAGCGAAAGGGAGAGTAAAGAGAAAGGGAGAGCTTTCACACCTCCGAGGAGATGAGAGACGTCTCTCTTTACCTCGGGAAAGATTCCCTTTAAAATGGCGCCTCCTTAGCACATTTTCCTCCTCAACTCACTCCCTCTCTCTCTCTTTCGACTTGACGGGATGCCTCCTAAGGCGAATCAGCCTGTCCTTACTCTTCTCATTAATTTTCTCGGGGACTTTAAAGAAAATAACATCCCAATCCCGAAACTTTTTATTAAAAAAGATTTGTGGAAAAGTTATTCTTTGAGAGCGATAAAACGGGAGAGAGAGACAAAATGCCTAATAAGACTTTCTTCTTCAGCGACACCTCTCCCACAATGAGCTTTGAAACAAAGGGCAGTCGTCTTTTTCCAGAGTAGAGGCAATCCGATATAGTTTTCCCATTTTGTACTTGACTCGTCGGATAAAAAAACAATCATTTGGTCAAAGACATTCTGTTTCTATAAGAAATGATTTAATTTTTCCGGCCACTCTGGTTTCCTAATATCTTTTCAATATCTTATCAATATCTGATTAACTTTAACAGATACCTAATCTATACAAAGCTACTTATCGCTTAGTACTCAATCAAAACAATCTTAAATCATCCAACATGTCTCACACATGAAAATATAAATAATTGCCTCTGAAGCAATTATCGAACATCAGCTAATTTTTATTATCTTTAAATTTGCAACATATAATGTTGGAATTACAATGCTTATTCTTAGCGGGAGATTTATCTTCTTAAGGTCCTCTATGATGGTATACTTCCTGCATTAACTACCAAGTAGAAGCCTAGTCTGTGCAGTTCTTATTAAGTAATTCGGATTTAATTTTTAAAATATTAAAATGAAATCGAGAATATTGACGTGGTAAAGTACTCCTGTACGCCATTTATTAATATTTTTTTGATACGATATAGCCTCAGCAAGGAGGATACATAAGGATCGTAATTTTCTATGGAACAGAATCAGAACTCTCTTGAGGGATATTATTGAGTATTATTCAAACTACGTAAAAAACCTAACTCGTACACGAGTTAGGTTTTTTACGTAATTTGAATAATAATAATAATAACCTTGGTAAATCTGCTTCTACCCTTAACCTTCATGTTAAGAAAGTGGATTAAGAGAAGATGACTCAAAGGCGTGGAGTGAGGGAAGGAAATGAAGGGAAAAAGGGAGAAAAAATTGAGCGATGAAAAGAGAGGTTGAGAAAAGAAGAAAACTTCAGCTACAACAAAAAGGATGGGATGAGGAGAGCGGGAATGTTAAAAAATGAAGGAGAGAAAGGAACATGGGAAGGGATTCGAATTCATTACGTGGTGAAGGTTCACGCTGGCTAACATCCCGCAGACTACGTTTTTGTAATGCGGAGAACAAAAGCGGCATCGGGCAAACAACGTGATTAGAGGCAACAAGAAATTTCTTTTATTTTTGTCCGAGCGGTAGCAGAGGTTATGAGAGAATCTCCACCCAACTACTTGACATAAGCAAATTACTCGATCAAAATTCCTCGAAGCAATTTCCTCGATTTCGACACCCTGCTTCGTACGAGTCGCTAGTAAGCTTCAATGGCCACAGCTAAAGGGTAATTTCCATCTGCCCACGCCATTCCTTCCCTTCGATCTCCATTCATGAACTGATTATTTGCCATCCAACGCTTAATTTATTCAAGTATGTTCTATCGAGTTTCCAAGCCCCGCAGCATATATAAGGAAAGACCTCGGAATATTCGGTTAAACAGTTATAAGTACCACAAACATACAGTCGTTTATTAATGACAAGAGATAATCTTTGTTTTCAATTATAACAAAGAAAGTCTTTTATGTGCACTCTACGTAAACAATCATACCTCCTTTAATGCATTTCTGTAACACGAATTTGTACGCATTAGGTATCTGAGAATGATTTCTAAGTTAATCAAGAGGTCAATTAAGTCGTTCCGTTACCTAGCTTTAATTTCCCTTCCTCATGCAATCAAAATTCCTACTCCACTTCTACTTCGTCATCTTTCTCCAATTAATTCATGCCCCCGTTTTCACCGAATTCCTCACTAACACCCAGTTAATTGGAATATATTACACTATTAAATTAAATCCGCGTAGCTTCCACAGCTTTGAGGTAGATGGCCTAAGGATATGTTATATGTTTTGAGATTTTTTTTCGTAAATAAAATACCTCGAAACATTTCGATAATACTAACATTGAACTATGATAGCCAAGTTACTGACAGAAAGAAAATTAAAGTGTTATCTTAACCTCTTTCCGAGACAGAAGACCATTGAAATTCTATAATATTGAATTAAGGATTGGATTTAAAAAGTTTTCAAATGAATTTATACCTTGTAGTGGATTCTTTTTTTCTTAAGAAAAATTTTAATGAACATGGTTCATCGGATAAACAGGTGTTTTCTGAAAAATCTCTCACAAAATATCACAATGAAATATTATAATGAGAGTTCCTTTTATTCCGTAAGTGAACTGAAAATTGTTATTTTTCGGTTCACCTTAGCTTGTAGTTTTAGCCTCGGATTATAATACTAAAACCCTAAGCTAAATTCCTCAATAAATGTATCATTTAAGCTTTTCTTGGCACATAAGCCTGCAGAAAATTTTCACAACAGTTTTAAATAGGAGGATTTGCTAAGAATGTAACAAGTCTTAACCTTCGACAAGACAACCTCATTTCGGCGTGAAGCGCAGAGCGAATGTCCTAATCCTCAGAGAACCTTTTGCTGTCCTGTCCTTCCCAACGGCACGTCCCTTTCGACATACCACCTTATGAAGAGACGACAACCCGCCACATTCCAATTCCGAGAACAACAACATCTACATCGCAAACTATTTCCACTGAAAACGCGCATCATCTTATTCGTTCTTTGCACACGCCTCCATCCTCAGCTCACGCACATCCCCTTCTGCCCAAATCGCACACCCTTCTCTTGATCAGGGTCCTTTCCTCGAGACCCTCATCAAACATCAGCCTTCCTTTCCTCCTTCCCTCGGTCCTCTTTCCTGATCTGTACAACTGCCACCCTCTAGCGCCTCCGCTTTCGACATCCTTCTTTCCCGATGAAAATAGACCGACAGCAAATCTCCCATTTTAGTTGTCCATCGGGTGGACATTCCAATAGCAAAGCCATTGCCAACCAAAAGGGAGCAGATTCACAAAAGATTTGCTTAGAAGATAAGAAAGATGCCCAATGGGTGATTGACGTGAGGGTTCCGTGAACGAAAAGAATTACTTGGTAAACTGACATGATCAGATGGCGAATAATCAGAATTGTACCTCGCTTGACGCCAAATCTTGAATCAGGAACGACAACAGTCAAGCACAATCGTGATATTCTGAGCATGCATTAAATGAAATGCCAGAGCCAGATAAAATGATATTCATTCTGTTATAAACAGCTGTAAAGTAATAGCTTTCTTGTTATGCGTAATGTAGTACATGAATAGATCACGAATCATCTCTCTCTTGTCATAAAATGGTCATTTAAATCAAATTATTGTTACTCATTGCTAACGTCTCATAGAATACATAGGAAATTAATACGATTTCTACGGCTGTTTGATCCAATTGCGTTTTCAAAATACTACAGATAATAATCAGTTCTGCGCTCCGAAAGGGCCGTTCATCATTGGATTCCATATGTTTAAATTTATAAAGAGCAATTGCCACAATACGGAAAATATTCAGAAATTTCCAGACTAAGAAAAATCTACTGATGAGAAAATTTTTATTCCCACGCATCGATTCTTATAATAGGTAACGTTAACTCTTCCTCTTAAACGCAAATTTCAATAATATACTCTCACCATCTATTTTTCAATAGAGCTATACATCTATAAAAACAGATATCATGTGAAAAATATATAACTGAAGAGAAAACAGAGTGATTCAGGGGGAAAATCTTTCCATGAATGTCTTTGTATGACTCGTATCTCTTCAAGAGACGCTCTGAGAATATAATCAACTTAATCAAATCTAAATCCACAAAATCTACCATACCAGGATCGACTAAAACCTGTTCCACTCCACGCATACATGTACTTATTGACTTCCTAATTGTAGCAGAAATTCATTCCTTTTGAATTGAAAACAGACAACTATCTCTTCATTTTGTAGAAGTTGTATCGATTAATATCGATTAATTTAGGTATATTTTTTACTTTGTGATATACTTTTAATTTTTAATTTCTTTCCAATTTTCGGAATTTTCTTTTGCTTTGTGAGCAATGAACACCTCGCTTGACCAAAAAATATTGGGCCATTGGTTTCGGTGGGGAAAATGAAGGGATGAGGAAAGCGGGAAGAAGAGAAGATGGGGAACGGGTGCAGAAGAAGAGGAAGGAGTGGAGACGTAACCCGAGAAATGCAAGAAGACTGTACACACGGTGACCGCACACGTCAGATGCATCCAGTACGCTTTTCTTCTCTTTTCTCGCTATAAGTGAAGGCTGTGGACAGGGTTTGGGTTTTAGGAAGGGGATGTTCGAGGTCCCGGCAGACGGAGTTGAGATAAGGCGAGAGGTGTGGTCTGAGGGACGGCGCTGTAGACGCGCAAGGGCCCCGTTACCTGGGAAACGCTTGGGGAGGCGCAGTCAAGTGGCGAGATGGAGGGCTCGGAGGGAGAAGATGGGAGGAACACATGGGAAGAATGGGCGGAAATGAAGAGATAGAATTATGAGGGAATAGGAAGAGGAAATAGAAAATGATGATCAAAAGATATTTGCAGCAAAAACTAACGACGCAGAGGATTGGAAAACTGGAAGGAAGGAACGAGTCATGAATTGCTGAAGGAAGGGTAAGGAGGTTGGATTAATAATTGAAAAGGATAATTTGTGGAAAGACGTAAGAAACAAACAATAGGTTATGTGTAGAGTGGTTAGAAATACTATAGTGAAAAAAGTTATTTCATTAAGTGAGAAGATGAAAAAATGGATTAACTTAGGAAATGGTAGAATATTGAAGTAAGCAGCAAAAGAAATCCCAACTGTGAAAATGGAGAGGAATTTTAAAGTACGCTCTAATAATAAAATAAGAATGATGGTAAAGTCTATATAATGAGATACCTTAATGTAAAAATGGAAATAAGAATTAAATAAAAGGAATTATGCGAGACGTTGGCGAGAAGTAAAGAGAATACACAAAGGAAAAATCGTAACATCAGTGTATGAAGAACGAAAGTATACTATGAGGAAATGGAGTAGATACAAAATAAAAAAGGTACTTAATAATGTTCCGTAAAAATGAATTCAGCAAAATAGAAAGCTGACCGAGAGCAGAAACTTGTTAAGAATATAAAAGCGGTGTGTGAATAATAACAGAAAGTGTTGAAAAAATAATAGGAAAAAAAGTACTTGTAACAGAGACTGAATATGATGAGTTTTTAACAAATAAACTATGAAATATAAAAAGAGCCAACACTTGCCTTAGATAGGGGAACAAAAGACGAAAATAGGGGAAAAGAAGGATGTATGGATGAAATGAGAGGAAGATAATGCTCGGGAGGTGTGTCGTTTTGACGCTTAGAGCAATTATTGCCGGGTAAACGAGGAATAGTTTTGGTCTGTTGAGTGGAACTGAGTCTTTTCTGCTCGGAGAGAAAGTCATAAAGCTTGTTTTTCTACCTCTTCCTCTCCTCGTCTGCTCAGCGGTTTGTAGTGGTAGGAAGTGAGCAGTTTACAAAAATAAAGCAGATCGGAGTTATAAATTGCAAAAGCATAGTTTCAGCTTCCCTCTTTCATTTCACTGCGAGCTAATCCTTTGTGGAGAAGCGCATGTAATGGGTACTCGTAGAGTTTTTCTTGCCGTTTACAAGTAGGGACGGATTCCATTTAAAAGTAAATTATTTTATTCAAGTAGGCTTTAAGCCGATTATGGTGATACAAACGTGGTTAAAAATAACGAATTTGTAGCTTAGTTACTATGACTTGAAACTCGTATTCTATGAATCGTAATATACACACAAAAATTCAAGAGTAAGCCTTAGAGCAAGGAAAAACACAAGAGAGACGTTTCAGTAAAGCATCATAACTACACGCAGAGCTGTATTTTATAATTCAGACATTCCCACCTAAATGGAACGAAACAGTAGAAGACTCGGAATTCTCCAGCATGCGTATGGAATTGTTCATGTTAAAACAAAAAGAAGTCAAAGACCCGTCCACCGACATTCCAACACCTCATTTCACACTCCACTGCCTGTCGCGAGCTGCCTACCAATTCAAGGGCTGCATTAACTCCGAAATGCGCTGCAGCTAGGAATGCTCATGGAAATGTGTCAGTTACAGCGATGGATTAATTCACAATTTTTAGAACAACGAGAAATAAGTAGAGCATGACGAGGAGAAGAGATGTATGATATAATTTTTAGAAATCATTGGGTGAAATTACATAGATTTTAACCTCATCAACGCGATTACAATCACAGTATAAAACCTCAAGATTTCTACTATTATCCTGGCAATAGTTAATATCTAGTTAAAATAGAAAATGTATAATAATAATAAATTAGTTGCATATATTTGTAAATTATTTTACTTTCCTGAGATAAAGCAAAATTAAAAAGTATCAGAGCCCATACTTAGAGATAATCTTCCTAGATGCAAATAAATAAACTGATATTTACAAACCTTCAATTTTTAAATAAATATTATATATGTTTTTGACTGCTTAATTAATTATCACTTTATCCGAAATTTTTTTATTACTAATGATCCATATTCTGACCAGGTTCTAACCTACTTACTGTATAAGAAGTATTAATAATAATAATAATAAATATCGACGTTTTTAGCGAGTGACTATTGTACCGCCAACAGAGGAAGTAAATGACAGAGGAACGAGTATTGAAGAGTTTTAAATCTACCTCCTCACCAAAAGATACTTATAAATCCGCAATTTTAGGAAAAGTAAGTAAATCGGAAGAAAGGAAAGGTAATCTTTCCAATTCCTTCATGAGGATTCCTTATATCAACTTAGCTCAAAGTGAGTAGGAGGTTAATGGTTGGTTGAGATTTCCAGATGGGAGAATGAGAAGTGGAGTAAGTAGAGAGAGATGAATAAGAGAGGTTGGAAGAGAGAGGGGGTTGAGACAGGAGCTTTCCGCACGATTCCCGTTGGTTGGCATGGAAACTCCACATCTCGACACGCTGTGTGTGTGTACGTGTGTGTCTGCTTCACTCGAGATGAGGAGTTCTGCCAGGAAGGAGGAGGTGAATTGTACCGAGGTTAACAAATGAGTGAAAAGTTTCTCGTTAGCGCGCCTGGTTGTCATGGTACGGGTCACCGAGCGTCGAAGTTGTTGGAGAACAGAGAGAGAGTTTCAAGGCGACGAGGAGTTAATTCAGATCGAAATTTCTGCCAGTCTCTCCATACGTGTGTTTATGTGTGGGAAAATATGAGAATAAGGAGAAAATTTTGCCTACGGAAGGAATTCGATATGTTTGTTGTCATAAAATGATAGAAGCAAGAATTTTGACGTAACAAAAGGTTGATAAAGTGAGAAATTTCTCGAATTCTGAATCTCCTCTCGTTTCTGTGGAATCGAATTAGATAGAAATTGGTGAAGCAGAGTTGATTCATGATAACACGTACTTTCCATAAAGTTTCCAGACATGACCAAAAAAATAAACTCATTTTTTCATCAATAGTTTCTTGATTTCAATGCTCATTATGTTGGGTGGAAATTAAATGAATGATATATCGAAAGTTTTTCAAGTATTTAAATGTTTAAAGACTTTTATTTCCCAAATTAAAATGAAGTTCAATAAAAATCTTACTAGTACGGTCCATTCGTGATTGAACCAGAGACTGATCTGGTTTTACTTCTGATTCCATTTTGCGGCCCAATTCAGAGCCCGAGAAAGGGCTCTGTTACCCATTCAGACATCTACAACAGGTCCAACGAAAGAGAGAATTTTAAAATGGAGAGAATTAAAAAGGGTATCTTGAAGGAGGAAACATACAACTCAATGACGGAAGAAAGGGAGTCTAACTACTACAAAAATAATACTTCACGGAAAGCCTGCTTTCCCGCTGGAGTTTTCCTGCACCACTTTAAGAGAAATTTGACAATGGAAGATACTCCTCCTTTTCAACCATTCCCTCCACAGTGAGCTCTCCTTATCTTCCCTTCTTTACAACCCTCAAAAATGCCCAGTTTTCTCAAACCCTCGCTATCTACTTACCCTCTCGCCCACGCTTGCACACTTTTTAAAATCCCACCAAACGGAAAAGGAAAAGGAGGAACACCATTAATTTATTTTTACTGCACGTATTTTTTGTGCGTCTTTTGACCAGCACTACTAGGACGTGAACAGACCACGTTACCCAATGAAACGAGATGTCCAACTCGGATAATTTTGACAGGTGGCCCACCCCCTGCGACCCAACCAAGGGGAAAAAACCCTCCTTCGATTCAACCGTAGCTATTTTCGTTTGCGCATGCGTTGGTTTAGGGTTGGAGGAACGGGGATGAGAATGAGGTATCGTTATGTCTGCCCCAGTCGCAGGTAGGTAAGGGGGGAGAATGTTTATACGTGTTCTCAGACGGGCGGGGGTTGGAAATGAGCGGGAATGCGTGGGTGGATAGGAAAGAAGGTTGGAAGGAAGAAATGCTCGGGGGAGGGAACCGAGTCGGCACGGTGAGAAGATTATGAATAATTTCGAAAGAGGGGGACACGGCGCTATAAAAGGAGGGATGAGGGTGAGGAAAACGTACAAAAAGCTTCCCGGTGTTAAGGTTAAGGGTGCAAGAGGAAGATGAAAGAAGACGCGAAGTAGCATATAGAGAGGAAACAATGGTGACAAGACTATTCCTCAAAGAAAAACGAGGAAAGCTAGGCAGGATAGAAGAAAGAGAGATGAGGGATTTTAGTGAAAAACGAAGCCGTATGAAAGGCGATAAAAAAGATGAGAAATAGGGAAAAGGAGATGATTTAGGGAAGGCGGGAAACGGTGGAGAAGCCCGAGGGAAAGGGAATATTGTGAGGAAAAGGTCGTAAATAAATGAGCCGGTAGATATGGGGATATGGGGGAGATAAAGGAGGTAAAAATGGGAGAGGCCTTGAGTTAGTTGTTTTTGGCGTGAAGTGTCCTATGAGAGGGAAGTAGGCGTGGACACTAAATGAATGATAATCGATTGGTAATCTAAGTAATTCGTTGTAACTTTTGCAACAAAAAATGATACGCTGGAAAACGAATGGATAAAGCATGGACCAAAATAAAGATGAGAACATGTTGGATAAAAATCTCGGTTGTCGTCCTATCGTTTTATCTACATTCATTTCCATCACTAGATCGTTTATTTCTCATAGTTTCAGGCCACAAGCAAATTGACCACTTAGGATAACTGAAGGGCTCCTTTACTCATTTTTTACGTTAAAAGTAATTTTCTTCTGCAATGAAGCTGAAACTGATTGCTAGTAACATAATTTTCGATATTTCCCATGACTAAGCTGATTCCTTGGTTAAAAATCACTCTATTTTACTCATGTATCATTGGAATGCCGTTTTCAAAGGATATAAAAAATAATGGTTCTTTAGATTTGTTGCTAATATAATATATTTAAATAAAGGTTTAAAAACGGGAAATGACAAAAATATTAGACTTCGCAAATTTTCGAGCTAACAAGTAATTTCAATCTTACTTCATTGAAAGATTGACATAAAGTAAGGAAACTCTACGGCCAGTACTTGGTGTAGCCTGGTAAAGTCGGATTCGGTAACTTCGCTCAAATCTGAGTCAACGTTCTCTGACTGCTTACGTGAAGTCTGTGAAATGATTTCTTCCTCCAAAAACTGAGCAAGGGAGGTCGGGTGCTTCCTTAGCGGTCTGTTAAGCATCTCAGATCACCAGAGGGAGGAAAGGACTTTGCGTGATGGATAAACGAGGGTAGGCTGGGAAGGCATTGGAAGGGGCACGAGGCAATAGTGCAAGAGAGGAAAATCCTAAACCCTTGCTCCAAAGAAAGGGACGGATGATGGAATGAGGGGGTGGATGAGAGGGGATGGAAGTTTAGAAGGGATGGCCAGCGGTTTTTTCGAAAGACAAACCACGCTTCATTCTCTAGGACGCAACCATCTACTCAAAATTTCAGGTAAGAAAGAGACGGTGGAAGATATTTCGGAGAGGATGATGATGTTGAGAAAGGTAAGTTTTCAGGCATGTGATAGAGAAGGTAAGAGCTTACAGATACTTTGGAAAGTGAAACGTTTGGTGAGATAGAGAGGGTAAGGGAGTTGATCGGCTGGTGGAGATGAGCGGGAACAATGACTCACACAGTTTTTCGTACTCGAGTGGATACGTCCGACGAAATCTTACATAAAATAACACTTCAGACATTGTCTCAGATTATGATGATTCATTTTCGATTCTCCTTGTAAATACCGCGGCCTGTGAAAGGTATTTTTTCCAGTGACTCCCCCTCCAAGAATTTGCTATCAAATTTTCGATTAAGATTTCGATACATTCCCCGGTCAAGAAAACAGCGCTCCCATCAAAATATATAAAAGCTTCACCTGAATATATCCTTGCTCGATTCATTGCCTCTGAAAGATTCCGCGCAGAGGTTTTATTTCTTTCATTTCTTTATTTGATCGAAATTTTTATTTTGCAATTCTTAACGTAAACAGGTTACTCTTGATGCGATATTTCCTTTCAATTGACTTCCAAATACTATCACACCTTCGTAGCTAACATGACCAAATATATGAAAACGTAGATGTCACGACTCGTTTTAAAGAATAATTGTTATGTGAATTATACCAATTTGTGATCTAAGTTTCACGAAAGATGTATTCATTGATTTCGTCCATTGTGTAGATCCCATCCATTGTATGAGACAAGTGACGATTTTATCAAAATAAATGGTTTATAGTCCGCCAAGAGATCTGAAGAGTCACTTCCTGCCTCTTGGTGGGCAATGTCTAATAACTTCATCCGTCTCATTTTTCGTATAACACGCTTAACAGCAGCTGCTCAACCGAGAAGATGCAGCTTATCCCTTTGGTCGGATATATAAGCAATCTATTTTAAACGACTCTTCGTCGTTAACTTTCATAGTCACGGATTTGATTAATAACAGCTTGCAAACCAAGTCATTTACATTAACTGAGGCTCTTAAGTAAATTGATCCACCGACTATGCGTAGAGTGTTATAAGACGCCGTGTCATTGCTCCAAAAGTGGATTAAAGTACCAAACACTGCTCGAATATGAATATTCAAAATTCATGGTTAGATTTATAATTTTATTCGAATACAAAGTGTTCTAACGTTAATGAAAATTATTACATAAATTGGAAGTGAGTGCTAATTTAAATAATGTGTTATCAAGTTATTTGCGTAGATTAACCTTCTGTGGGAAATGTTCCTTGTGCTTCAACGAAGCTGGATGAATAAAAGAGAACTATAATTATAGTTTACATCGTAAATTTTTACTTCTAGCGACATTTAAGAAAATATCTCGGTTTTACATTCCGAGTAGTTTAGTTTCAAAATTCTACAGAGAATATCAAGCGCATAGAACCTTTTTTCGATAAAGGATTCAAACGAAACTTTTTATCCTGCTTTGCCATATTTGCAATTATGGAAAACCAAAATCTTGCTAGGAATAGTGATTAATCGTTATGAGAAATATTTTTCGTCATGATAGACTTCACAATCCCAATTTTTCATATTTATTCAGAAAATGTAATGATTAAATTAGGCTGATGCTCGAAGAAAAACAGTAAAACTGATAGCATCAAACTTCTTATCTCCGATCTTCAAGCCTCCAACTTCCGGTTGAATCGAGTATAGATCTCCCTTTTTGCCACCCAAAGCCATTAAATTCCTCGAAACGCGTGAACGGGATAATATTCATGCCCCGACAGCGTTATAGGAACATTCCTTACACATCGGAAAATAAGAACCTGAGCATTCCGATAAGGCGCCTTTTGCCAGTCTCTTCGAGACGAGAATAATGGGAAGGGAATACGGAACGAGAGCGACGGAAATATGAAAGAGGTGAGAAGAGGAGGCTGTAAATAAGATTTCCGGTCCGGGGAGAAGGTTTCGTTGGAAAAGGATAGGGCGCTGAAGCATACCAAAGGGTGGCTCCTGCAGGCGGCTTTATTATCTGAGATCGAATGACGTAAGGTGATACGAAGGTGCGCGCTGTTCCCGGCTTTGGCTTATGAGAGAAAGATGAGCAGATGAAAAAGGACGATGCACAGAGGGAGGAAGGAAGAGAAGAGCCGAAGACTGCCTGGAGGAGTGGAGAGGGCTGCCGAGAAAAAATGAACCCATCCCCTGAGAGGTGACGAAAGACAAAAAAGTGTAATGGAAAGATATTGAGTTGCTCCTTTCATTTCCTTTTTCCACGATAATTGAAAATACCCGACGTCGCCGACTGATCCAGATTGTTTTATTGAATGAGGTTATTACTTTTCTAATCCGATACCTTCACTTCCCACGCTTCAGTTATAAAATGAGAGAGAAGAGAACATGAGATTTGTGGATAAAAATTCAGCGAAAATTTCTTGTAACATCTTGATACGAGGAAACCTCATAGGTGTAGCGAAGGTCGCCATCAGAAATCGAATTCCAATTCTACTGAAACGAATATGATAAGGACTATCATCCCTCAGAGTAAAAAATAAAAGTATATTCCAAGGCCTTGAAAGAAGAAAACAGATTCTAGGAAGGATTAAGGAAAGGTGAACATCTTAGCTGCATAAATTCTACCTGTTACTTGTTTCGAATTTTTCAAAGAATATTATAATATATTACATTGATAATAGCTTCAACTACTCTCAGGGTTGATTCCTCTTACAATAAGTACGTTACAAGTAAAAAGTATGAGAAAACTAAGAAAACTGTTCAAAGATGACGGTTTTTTTTTAATTTCCCGTCTAATTACGGAATTTTATGCGTTTCTTAAGGCTGATTATCACGTCAATGTGATGTCAAATAAAAATCTGACCTTTATCCCCATATAAACAATAATTCTACATTTCCATTATTAAAAAATCTACTGTTAAACATCCTATGTTTTAATAATGTAATAGGTTCAATAACATTTGAAAATATATTTAAGATCGATTCAAAGAATTGACTCTGGCACTATATGGACATCTCTGTTATTATAATAGAATTTATCAACTAAGAATAAAGTCCAAAATTATTTCTAGCTCTAGATATCCATTAACGCAAAAAATAGCAAATACAGAAACCAGAAAAATAAATAGAATGAAAGATTAACTCTACTACAACCTATCAGACAACTGTTCGTTAAGTAAAACGTTAAATTATTCCTAAAGAATTTCCAACGTTTTATCTTCCGCGCGAATTTTTGTAATTTTGCCTTCGTTTCGCCACCTCCTCGATTTCCATAATCCAGCATCCGCGAACAGGAGCGAGGGCTGAAAATTTTCCAGCAGAGGGAAGAAAAAACCGAACATACTCACCCACAAGTTTGGAACCGCTCTACAAAGTTATAGAAAAACGAAGAGTCAAGAGCGACTGTGGTGAAAAAAAACCGCCTCGAATTTTCCCCGCGCCGAAAAGAGTAATGAAAAAAGTGTGCCCGATAAAAAAGGAGTGAAATAAAATTGGGTTAGGTAGGTACCTCTCGAAAAATCCGGCGGCGAACCTCAACTCGCCTCCGCGACCTCCGCCCTCCCCGCGACGCCCCTCCCATCTGGCGAGGGAAATATACAACAATGGTGCTTCGTTAGCACGTTTGGATACTTTATAACCGAGACTCCCCGGCATACACCCAAGTTCCTGTGAAGTTGTGGCGATTTTTTTCCTTCTAACATACCCCCGAACCTAACTTTTAACCCCTTTCCCCCATCCCTTCCCGTTCGCCAAGACTGCCACGGAAATAAAAAGGGACTGAATTCTGCGATAAAAAAGGAGATGAAATATATATCGCAGCGATGGTGGAATAAAAATGCGTGAGGACACTGTGGAAATTGTAATCTACGACGTTTCGCCTGCGCCTGGACCAAAGCGAGGCTCTTAGTGCCTGGAAAAAACTGCATAAACCAGGGGCCTTCGACGCGCGACTAAACGGAGTCATGTTGTATCATCGAATTCCCTTTTCATTTTTCTGAATGCATAATCTCGTCGACGATTTCGCGTCTTCTTGGGATAAAATAGAGCCTTCTTCATCAGTGATGTACAAGTCGGACTGTATATACTTTTTCGTTACGTCGCGATATGAAAGAAATGTCTGATGATTTCTTTCTTTTGCAGTCAAACTCAAAATTCTCTCGGTTTTCCTCG
Organism: Ladona fulva; assembly: GCA_000376725.2. Lineage (NCBI taxonomy): Eukaryota > Metazoa > Arthropoda > Insecta > Odonata > Libellulidae > Ladona > Ladona fulva. The sequence continues at coordinate 162,510 of KZ308400.1, read as the reverse complement.
TCATCAGACGTATTTTTACTACACTTAGAATCATGTATTTCCAGTCCTAGAGCTAGGAATTTTCAAAAAGTAGAGAGCAACGAAACTATGAAAGACACATTAATTTCCTTGATTTTTTAAATAACATTAAAATACTTTTACATTCGATTGTATTGAAAAATTAAGAACCATGGTATTTTTAATTTAACTCAAAATTCTATCATAAATTCATATAGAAGGCAAAGGAAACTTTAGTGTTGTCATTTTGAACACATGCAAGAACATATTTACGAATAATTTAAAGGAATCAAACGCTTAAATTGAAATACAAATGCAACGGTTTCGTAGGCTTTTTCTCCAACTGCTTAAAAAACCCATGTTTAAATATAAACATGGAATTTTAAAAATATCATTGTATACCATGTATATGAGCATATTACTTCACAGACACTTTGATCTTCCGGATAGCCATGTGCATAACTCGTTAACTCCGGTGAAAGCGGTTCCAGGTTCGATTCCCGGTGGGAACCCACGGAATGACCTTAGCTGTCGAAGTACTTCTAAAAAATACTACTATTACTTTAACAAACACATAAAGTATCTCTTATATATTTGGTATTAATGAATAACGCTCCTATCAAATATCTCTTACGAAGACAGCTTTATCATTAATTTTAATGGATGAGCGAAATGCCGAAAACTAAATGATAATGAAAATATTAACATTACATATAATATCATCAAAAACAGCCTTCCAATCACTTCGTATCGTCTAAATATTCTGCATAAATCATGAATACTTGGTGAAGTTCTCTCAAAGATGCCGCCATTTCACTTTTAATTTTATTCCGCTCTCCATTTGATTTTTCTCATTGCCCGTCGTCCTCTCTTTAATCAGGCGGCTCGTTACCGTGGATCTTTCACGAGTTAAACCACCCTTGTTAAAAGTAACTTTTCCAAGAACAGCCCTTTCTTTTTCCCCTTTCCTTTATTCCGCTTCACTCTCTTTCCCTTTGTCCTGATAAGCAAGGAATGCCTGGCAAAAGGCGGTTCGTTATCGGCTGCGAACTGGATTCGATTGATTCTAAGTGTGTGAGAGTCTCGAGGGAAGGAACGTGGAAATATGAAGAGACGAAAATGGAAGGAAAAATTCAGAAACTGGGATAGTATTGGAGATAAAGATGAAATAGCGCGGGAAGATAAGTCTGGAAAAGGATGGTTAGAGCGTAAAAGGACGGCGATCAAAGGTAGAGGTTGTAAAGGATAAGGGAAACCTTGTCGAAATTGAAGCACAAAATAATTAATTTTTTATCCGATAAATCACTTAGATCTTTCAATAAACGTCTACATATTTACACGAACAGAATTCTGCGACTAAATACCTGATATCTGATAATCAAGTCACCTCCGAGGTAGTGAATGTAATATCCGACTATAGATATTCAAGCGATAATTGAATAGAAATAAGTCGTTTTAACTATTTTACCCTTTAAATGCATACAGTTCATGTTTTCTTCCAAATAGTTTTTATGTTATAGTATGTTCTAATTAGTTTTAAATAATAATATATTCTAAAAAAGAATTAATTATATATACATGAATCTTACGAGAACCATCTTCTTGAAAAGCACTATTCGCTCCCAATCTTAATAGTTGAGTCCCAGTAGTGTCGCTATTTTTCACACTTGTTATTCCTTTTCAATCACAAATGATGATATCTAAGTCCACATTTCGTTTGACTAGTAAATTTTTGCTTACATTTATTATTCTTAAACTTCCTACGAATATACAATGAAGATAAATCTGAATTCCCTTAGAAATTACCCCATTAAATTACCATTCCTACACTCTAGGTAAGGACGTTGACCTGGAATTTTTAACCCTATCTGTTTATACCCTTCCACTGTCTACACGTTTCATCCCTCGTCCGCTACATTTACGAACTATTTCACCGTCCGTTTCCCATATGCCTTTGCCCTTTCGCCCACTCGCTCTCAGTCCATCCACACGCACAACACACAGCCAGAGTCGTTTAAGGTGGGTAAAATGACACACAAGTGAGAAGTAATCCACTACTTCTCGATTAACTCTCGCAGTCTATGATGGCCACACCCATGCCACAAATCTTAAACCCTTTCTCCGCCTTTTCCAACCCCTTCCATCCGCAGTGCACACACGCATAGAAAGCAACTTGGATCATCGTTTAGCGCAGCACCAACTCCATATCCGTCGGAGATGTCTTTCCATTCTTTCCTCATTCCCTTTTATAAGCCACTGGAGTGCGTGTTTATGAGGAAGGAGGACGACTCTACAGAAATCCATCGCTTAAAAAGTAGGAACGCTCCATTGTTATTCGCGCATCGTTTTGTGAGTAAAAAGGTGGACGAATTTAATATTATCCGCGAGTTGCCAAGGATATGTCGCCGCCTTTCCCTGTCAGTTCATTTGGCGTTAAGATGATGTAGTGCACTTTGACGCTGCAACTAGTCAAAGCTCGCGGACAAATGAGAGAAGAGATGGGTGTGGAAGTAATTACAAGGAAGACGGACTTGCTTATGGACCGAGCGTGTTCTATCCAAATTTTAATATCTTACGTAATATACTTGTTCATGAAAAGTGGTATCATTTGAATATCCATCGTTGAAACCTTATTAAAACCAAACCACAACATACTGGCCCTTTAAAAAAATGTTTCAAGATATACGAGTATTTTAGTTACATAGGAAATTTTTGGTAGGTTATTTGTTTTATTATTGATAGTTTCCAATTTAAAAGAATCAGTATTTGTTTACAACATTCAATAATATCAGTATTGCTGTAAATATTACTACGCGAGGTGGAATTTGCTAAATACATTTAGCAGTAAGCTATACGGACAATTACGCTAAAAATTTTGGACGAAAATTTTTAACCCCAAGTCTCGTTTTTCACTTAAAATGAAAGTAAATTGCAGACTTTTATGAATTAAAGAATGACATACTTCAAATAAATGTTGTTAAAACTCTGAATACATGTATTCATAACATAAGCTGAACAAATATTTTGAATATAAAACTTGTAGCGACTCATATAATAATTTCAAAGGAAACGATACAAATATCAAACAGTCATTTACGCTAAATCCAGAGGAAGTCAAAGAGCTCCCTGGTCTTCATATCGCGAATAAAAACAACCGGTGAACACAAAAATGTCGCTTGCCTCGTTAGAAAAACTACATTCAGAACATTACGAATTCACACCGTGAACACCAGTTTAAGCAACCCGAAGGGGAATAACTCGTTCAGCCAGTCCATTCACAGATAAATACTCCAAGCTAAATGATCCGCTTTACATAGGAGGGAACGATGACAAAAGACCTTGTGGCTTTGGCGTTTTGCTAAAAACACTCGAAATGTCCCCAATGCCAAAATGGGCGATGGAGAATGCGAGTTCGTGGGCCAGTTTACGTACATCCCACCTTTTTTCCTGTGGCGGGAAATATTGCCATCCCCGCATTACGGCAGCAATACAATGACGCCTGCTTCTCTCCCACGGTGTTCAGTGGTGCGGGATGGAGAGATAGAGAGAGGAAAACGAATAATAAAGAGAAAAGAAGGATCGAACTGTTTCATTTCACGTGTCACGCGCTCCCCAACACTCTTTTGTTTGCGTTCGTCACTCGCATGCGCCTTGTCACTTCCCTACGCGTCGCTCGCTCGCGGAGGAAGATAATCATCTTAAAATATTCTCGCCGAAGCACCCCGGCTCTCAGCTACTCTTTTGGGAACCTCACTCTCTGTTTCTCCACACACTTCTTCACATCTTCTAATCTCATCTCTTTCGTTCTCTCCTCACATTCTCTCCGTTTTCGTTCCCTGTGTGCACATGAATGCATTATTTCCCGTTTCTTTTCAAAACTGTCCTTCCCTCGAGGGCATTTTCGTCTGCACCTTCTGCGCTCTATTCTGATACTGACATCGATTTTAAAATGCTGTGATTCAGGATATATTCCGCTAATGAGCTTATTCTAAGGTTAGGGTATCTCGCAGGCTACAACGTAGGTTTTTATAATTCATTGATGTAGAATAGAAATATTCTAAAAATATCAAATTCTAGGAAGAGGAAATTTCTATTAACCAATTCAAGTGGAAGACAATAAGTTTACAACAGGAACGCAACCGAAATTTGATAAAGTGAAAAAGTAGACACTATGACTATTTAAACAATGTAATTTCATAAGACGATGAGAGTCATTATTTCCATTATAAATCTTCTTGTCTAGTATATTAGAAGAAAAATAAAAGGGTTAAATATGAGAATGGATCGTTTCAAAGGAAGGCCATTCTGTCGCCTCGTGTCGGGCACATTATTCGCCCTCTATTAGAGCCCAAATTTATTCTGATGTCGCTTTCTTTTTTCGCAGATCCAAAGTGATAAATTCAGTTCGTACTTTTCTCCTTTTAATTCCTTTTATCTGGCCCTCAACAACCACGAAGCTGTTGGGCGTCCAATATATCAAATGCGTTATAACGTCGTGGCGTGCATCCCCTGGTGGACCGCGGCCCCCACTGAGGAAGCGATGCAAGCAAACAAACGATATATCGATCATTCGATTTTATCTTCTCCCTCTACTGTACCACATTCCACCTTACTGTTGCAGGTGGTGAGCAAGATCGAGTCGCTCGCATCGCTCCACGCAAAACCCAATTTCAGAATAACACGCATTTTATCGGTCGGTTTTTAATTCTGCCATTATTTGGATGAGAGCATTCCGTGACGCCCACGCCTCCGGCGGAAATTGAATTTTCAGGATTATTACATCGATCGAATTCGAGCACTTGAAAGCGGAGCGAAATTCTCCGTGCTACGTCGATGAAATACTCTCGATTATCAGGGATACCTGGTGAGAGGCTGAAGGAGTTATTACTAAGGACGATAATGTTGAGTTACTGCAGTGATACTAGGAGGTGACTAACACGTGAGTAGTACGGTCAGATTTTAATATTTTTAGCAGCCAAATACACGATTTAAAATTCGGATAAGAATTAAATCTTTTAATTTGAATCTTATAATGCGCAACTACCCGAGTTGAAGATAATTCATGAGCCTAGGGATCCTGCTACCATATCTTAATGAATGAAATATTTATCATTTGTCTTTTGGTACGGGATAAAGAAAAATGTATCTTTTATATACTTTTGTCCGTCTTTTCCATGGCTGTGATGATATGAAAGTAACTGAGGTGTATGAGTCATACTGATTAAAGGCAATAATTAAGGATTCTCCTAATGCAATGTGACGTAAAGTGTTACTCGTAGAGTCATTGTGCTTCACATTCTTCAACGTGGGCTTGTTCTGCTTATAGCATTCTGGCTCAGTGAGGAAACCTCATTCCTCACCTTGCCTAGTAAGCCTCATTTCCCTCTCCTAGCTATTCGAAGCTGATAGTAGGGGATGAGATCCCAACCGGTATAAAGGAAGTGATGCCGCTCGAATGTTCTCAAGCAAATCAACCCATCAGATCTATAATACCAATTCAACATTAATATTTTATACGTTGATTTTACACTTCTAAGAAGCATGGAAAAGCTCTATGTAAAAAATATTTTAAATCGAGTACACTTCAATATCTTTATAAAATACACAGCGTTATTTGGTAATATGTAGAACATAATAATTTCTGAGTATACTGCAACTTATAGCCAGAAGCATATAGCGGAAAGCCGTCCAGAGCTATAGAGGACACAGTCCACAGGTGTTCAAGTGAGCATTACAATAATACTTAAATTTATGCAGAATTAACAGGTGAGCACGAAGGAGTTCCAGCAGCATATATAAGTTTGACTGAAACCGTTAAGTAAAGGAAAGAAAAGTTGAAGATGTTATCCCCGTGAACAGGAATATCTGGAATATCCACTGCATACATAAAATTCACATCATTTTTAGTCGAAGGAGCTAGAGAAGCGCCTACTATTACTCTATAATACTTGTGTGTCACTAGATGATTTACTCCAGCACTAGGATACCATCAAAAGACAACGTGGAAAATGGACGTATTCCCCTGTACAGCTGCTAGATTAAATACACCGTCCCTAGCAACAAGAACTATATTTATTTGATAAGGAGGTTCAAAACTAAAATTCTATCAATGATGAAAGTCATTCGAAGTATTCAACAAATTTCGCAGCTTACGTTAAAAATAACGATACGAAATTTGTATTCCTGGATTAGAAGCCTATTTTGAGCAAGAATCGACCTTAAGATAACCAATCTATCCTAAAAGAAACTTGCAAAAATATTTTGTTGTTAGTACCACATACTAATCAGTTGAACCATAGACAATACAATTCTAGACATTTTACGATTAATGGTATACAAGAAACGGACATTCCGAGACAAATTCCTGCAGCAGATTCACCGGGAAAGCACAAGGTCCTTTCATAATTATGAATAAAAAATATTTTGATATTCTGAAACCTCAAAACATACATTAAAACCAACATTTTGAGGTCGCATTCTTTGCTCATTCCACTTTCTTTATGGACAGAGAAAATATATCCAGAGGAATAATGCAATATTACTAACTCATTACAACCAATACATTCATTGCTGTTTCACCACGAAGATTTTACACGTCAGTTGTAATGCCTATCTTGAAGAGGTGGGAGATAAATTTATCGATAGCAAATCTACCCTCTTCCTGGTCATCTGCAATACCCACGGACTAGCGTGGTAGAAAAAGTAATCGACAGCCATCATCCATGACCAATTATTGGACTTATTGCGCACGCTGTACCAAGGGGAGGACGAAAGAATCAACCGCAGATTCCATCAATTCCTAAAAAGGGAATGCTCCTTTTGCCTAATCTCCCACACGAATCAACATGTTCTTAACACCACTCCCCACCTAAACTTCTCCCACATTCACCCTTTCCATTCCGTCCCACTAATCATAATTCTCCCTCCACATTCCGCACTTACCGCCTTCTCTCCACTCGCAGCGGTATTTCCGTGCGCCTATGAAGCACTCGCCGTTCGCATTTCTTCACGGAGACTCGTAAAACGCTTCCGACAGACTTTTGCGTGCCGCGATGGAAAACGAACAAAGGAGCGAATCGATTTTTCTAGAGTAAAAGGAAAGAACCACTCCGCGTATTGCATTAAGAGGGCGATATTCGCGAAGTAACAGAACTAAAAACAGCTTGAAAGACTGGTACTAATGGTCGTTCGCCCTAAGAAAACAACGGCCTAATGGTGGAATCTCATTTCTATAAAACGGAGAAATAGTTACCCATTTTCAGTCAAAATTCTTTCATTTTTAATCACTTTGAGTAATTATTTTCGGGATAAACGGAGTATAAGCTATTTTGTAAACGCATTGGCTTCTGATATTTGCAATTCACTTACCGGCGCGGTTACTAAGCTTATCATTAACATTGTATTCACTAATATTGAAATAATTAGAGGCATTTAGAGAGGTATTTGATATTTATCCGTTCATCTATCTATTTTGACCTTAAATCAGTAAACACTTCCGTCATAAGTATATAATTAATTATTTCATTTTGACGTCGAAAAAAAAATTATATGCAAATTACATGACAACTCTGGAAATGTCAGAGAAACCTTACAAAGAATATTAATTGGCAATAAAAATCTATAACTGACCCTACTGGCATCTCGCATTCTAGAGGAATGAATAGGAGTGCAATAAATTTTCATTAATGTAGTCGCATTCGGCAAGTCATTCTAAACTTATAGTTCACAACATTACAAAGAAAGTCGCACGAAAAAAAATGCAAAAATGCACTCTCTGACGGTAGCACCTATACGTTATGCGATCAGCAGCGCTAGTGAAAATTAATGTCATTCTTGAACTAAGTTGCATGGAGCAAACCAGAAAAAAAGGGGAAATTAAAGAAATTTTCTGATATAAATTTTTCATCGTCCGAAGAATCTTTCAGGGAATAGAAAGAATAACAAATAAGAAGTATGAGCGCTTATAACAGTCCTTACCTTGAAGGAAAGTGAGTCGAAAATCTTCAACAAATGTTCTTATTGACACTTCGTACTGGTTGAAAATTAAAGAAAGGTCGCCACTGCAAAGGCGTCAGTGAGGCAAATAAAGTGGAAAGGGGATTTTTAGGAGGCGAGGCTACGTGAGGTAAGAGACGAAAGAAATCCGCTCGAAAGATGATATATGCGCGGCGAGGTTAAGGTGTAAATCAGCCTGTTCCAGCGTTTCAAAACATTCGCCGAAATGAAATACTCCGGCGAGAGCTACAACTCAGGGCGATCGGCCAACAAGCGCACCTGTTAAAGTCGTGGAATATTAATAAGGTACTAAAGCAGAAAGGGCGTAGCACAAGTGCCGAGTAAAGTAATCGCGGAAAACGCTGGCTACTCTAAATTAGTCGATGAAAAAATAACAGATGGAAACGCCCCGTACAGGAAATCTGCTGCGAATAAAATAAAGAAATAACGCAATCGATACGACCATCTAACAATACAATACACAAACTGAGACTTGGAAATAAAAAAACGCACATTTAACATTATAAAAAGCAAATTTTTTCTATAAATAAAATCAGAAGGTCAAAACATTGATAATAAAAATTCCTTACATTTCATTTGATGGCAGGGAAGATTGTGATTGTTTCCACAAATATAAAAAGGTTAATACGGACAATATGGGGACGGGATAAGATGTGGACCTTTTCCAAGGAATGTATTCCCGAGATTATATTTTTTCGTTTCCCTTTAAACCTTATTTCATCTTGGACTTTAATTCAAGTATGCAGCAGTACAACTTGCTCTACGTCAATAGTTACAAATCAACTCTTAGATAGTTGACATTAATTATCTTCGTAAATCAGCATTGAAATAAATAAAAGTACGAACGGATGGTGCACCTGATGAGGTATGACGTTAATGGCCAGAAGGCCATAGATATCAAATCGCGATAGCGTGTCTTTTTAGATTTTCATTTGAATGTACAATATTTTCTTCGTGCGCAAAACTGGCATTCTTCTGAGAAATATGTTATTTGTATTTTATTACCTGTCAAGTTTATATGCTAGAGGTGTTCTATAATTAGTACGTATAATTATATGAGAAATGGATATACGACGGATGCATAACCAACAACTAGTGCGTAATGATCATGCAACGGAAAGCGCCTCATGTTCAGAGCCAAGACAAATATAATAATCAAACATAAATTAGATATAATAATGCTTCTATTAATATTCTCACGAATACAACCATATACCCAAACATAAAAAGCTTGCGATGCTTCCTAGACTAGTACATCCATACCTAGAAATGGACCAGTTCGATCCCTGAAGACATAGCTGGGATGTATATATTTTCGTTTCTTTATTTCTTTGAAGATTCACAAAACCGGATTGCCGACACGATAAGAGAAAAGAGCGAGCAATTAGAACGACACTGTGCCGCAATGGAGGCCATTTTCGGAGCGAAACAAAAAACATCGCGGAATTTGAGCACCGTCCAACACCAGGCATTGTTCTTTTCATGTCCTCCAATCCTCGGCACCTGGCAAATCCCTCCACAAAACACTCTCGGAGTCTTCCAAGGTGGTCTCTGACCGCCCCTCAGGCAGAGCACACTCACTTCGGCGAACCCTGTTATAACGCCGGCGTAATGGTCTCTCGTATGCTAATAGGCAAAAACCTCTACAGGAAGGGACTCCTCGCCGTTCTAACATCCTCTTCCGCCCCCTATTGCCTCTCAACCACCTCCATTTCCTTTTTTCTCTTAACAAACTGTGGAAGATACCCCTTCCCACTTTCAACGATGCTAATCGGATAAACCCTCACCTTCCCCAATCTATAGGCCTATAAACGGTCTTTTCTCCGCCTACCTCTGATGCATAGGTTGTGATAGCCGAATGATTCCGACGCTTATTCTGTGGGGTGGACCTCTTTGATGAATCATTTTTAGCCTTATTTATCACCGATGTCTGTCAGTGGATATTTTCCCCTGATTAATACGTATCTATTTTCTCGTTGAGAATCATACCACGTTTTTCGCTTTTAAGAATGACTCACGTGTTTCAGAGTTGATGAAAAATTCTCAGATCTCAAATAAAACTAAAGCATGAAAGACCTGATATTTTTCTTAAATAATTATTTTTTTCGTGAATTTTGGCTACTTCGTTTTTGAAAGATATTGATATTTTGGTGGAATTTAGTCAGATTTCTTAAATAATTATTTTTTTTTAACTCATTATTTTAATATAAATACATATTCTTTAAATCTATAGATCGCCATGAGGGAGCAGTAAAATTAACGATTTCGCCGTAATATATTTTCATTGTTATTTTATTATATTTTACAATATCAGAGTATAATTTATTTTCCGGAAACAACGCTAAAACTGATCGGGTAGGGACAGTAGGGATTGGCATTCAATTCCTCTTCAATTTCCTTAGCTATCATCGTTAAGAAGTATACACAAATGAACAAATGAAATACAAGACGTTCGACTAATTAAAGGTCATTCAAGCGTATCTTTGGTTATCGACTACTGTACAAAACCTTAGTTACAACTAATTAACCTAGTTACAACTACTAAATATGATTCCACAACGGTCTTACCGGTCAAAATAAAGGAGTAACCAGAATTTTGCGTTATCTTTTCATGATTATTGTTCCTGATTTGAAACTTTGAAACTGCTTGAAACTTTGGACGTTACATGAAATTTTGCAATTTTAAGTTTACAAGACAGAGGCCCTTCATTCAGTGATCGCATTTAAATATCTGCCTTCCACTAAACACGCCCTCTTTCGAAACCATAGCTACAGACGCTCTTCGTAACGCATGACGGCAACAAGAGCACATAAAAAAGACTTAAAATCGGATATCCTTGATCCTCGCCGACACCCATCATCTTTCAACAACAAGGATATCGCCGTCTTTTCCAATATACTCTCCGAACGCCTACTATTCTCGAAAACTTGTTTTCATTTCTGATCATGAAGAAATCGCGGATTCTAAAGTTATCGAACGAGAGGGCGAGGTAAGAACAAACAGTAGTATTTACCGAGTTTTAAAAGTCTTTGAAGAACTTGTTTCTTTTCTGTCTCTCTAGCATATTTCTCTTTTCTTCCTCGGCTATTTTTTAGTTCTGTATATTTAGACGACTACGCTCGCATCACTGCCCCGCTTCCGACGATGTTTCTATGAGCTAAAACTCAACTTACGCTCTTAAGACTCAAATTAGATCGGCGATGTTTCCTTTGGCCAACCTGATATTTCGAAACGTACCTTTTTGAAAGGAGGATACAACTGTTCTGCTTAGGAATTCTTTTAGGTATTGCTTTGCAAGTTTTTAAAAATCTAAAGTGAGCCAAAGTGTCATATTAATTCGGGATAATCGTTTTATAATGAATATATCGTTCGTTATAAAATTGTTCGTCAAAGCTTTATTGTTAAAGTATTCTTACTTCATGTAACGTTTAATTACTTTATTAAAGCATTTACTAGGCACAATTTCTTAAATATAGCATAACTTCATTTCATTGGCGATACCGATTTCATTAATTTGAGAAACTTCACAAAAGATAAAAACAAAAATAAGACTAAAGTATTTTCATGCAAATGCATTTCAATCGTTCGATGAGAAATGTCTATAGTACTTTCGTTTAACTAATGCAATGGCTTCGACATAATAAATTAGCACGTTACATCTTCATCACAACATGTTCTATGTTAATTCCGAACATTTCAGTAGCTTTGATTCTGAGAATTTAGGTTGGAATTCCATTAATGAGATACAACAAAATAAACTTTTCTACGCTAATTTTATTCGAGTTATTCGTGAATTTCAATCCCTGAAAGAAACACCCAATTTCATCATTTGTATCTATTTTAATTCACAACTAGATTCCCGAAACTTTTCCAAAATACATAAAAATAGTCGGACATTACTTTGAAACGAAGGAAGTATTTCCCACTTCCCAACTCAAGCACAGATCCGATTAAACTGCAATCATTCGCTTGCATATTTCGACAAAGCCGCACAGAACGTTAGTCTAATGAATCGGGTAATTACAGAACTAATAAATATACTCCCACCGAATTAAAACCCTACTCTCCCAACTTAAAAGCGAGCATTTATTATTGACGGTCCTATTAATTACTCCCTCGCCCGTTCCTTTTTCCCACAGAGGAAAAAATTCGCGCTTTTAACCCTGCGAAATTAGATTCGCCCGACCGTCCGCGATATTCCGAACGTTTTGGCGGAACGCAATAAAAAGCTAATTCGCCGGAAAATGCCGTCCCGCGCACCATTGGCCGCGACTGAAGAAGTGATATATATATTTTTGCCGATGCTCACGAGCGCGACCTTCGTTGGGCGAAGTACCGGCCGTTCTCGCCCCCACGCGGCGCTAGCGTACCTCTCCACCCAGTCACAAATTGCGGTCCAATCGAATTTCATTAGCGTATCACCGCCGCATGATAATCGGAGCATACAGGGTTCCCTTCGCACCTCCCTCTCCTCCTACGCATCTATTCCCCTTTCGCCGCAGCCACCCTCACACGGCCCTTCGCATTAATTAACCCTGCCTTCCATTTGCCCTCCTCTCTGTCCACCTTCTCTTACGCCTAACCAACTCGCATGTTGCCGCTCCACGCGTCAACAAGACGGCGTTGTATCAATCCCTCGGCTGCTCCATTCTCCTCCAATTCTCCCTCTGCCGCACTCTATCGCGATATTACCTCCTGATACGAAATTAACCGACAAGACAGTGTCGTTGACCCGGCTGTTGCCTGGTCTTTCGCGACGGATGGGAGTGAAGTATGGACTCGGCCGCACTTGAGGATTCGCCAAGGAAATTATTCCGAGGATACTTAGAAAATGCCTGATAACTGCCTCCTAAAGACCTCTCTTTGAAGAAGTTTTTCTTATTTCAGCTTTTGCGGATATCGGTGGGTTTTTTGAAAAGTGAAGCGCATGAATAATTAGGAGTTTACGTCGGCTTTTCTCTCCAGAAAAAAGGGAGAAATATTCGTGAAAGAATGGTAAAAAGATGCTGCAGATTGAAGAGAGAATTTATTGATATCTGGAAGAGATATTTTAGCCGATTACCAATTAATAACCGGTAACGATTAACCGAATAACCGATTTTTTATGGAATTGCAAGAGATGAGTAGGACTAGTGACATGAGAAAGATAAAGTAAAACACTCCACAGAAATATATCGACTCTTTTGCACAATATCAAATTTGCCAACCAATCAAAATAATGTTTTCTTATCGTTATGTATAGACATTGTTGTTAAAAATTTCCATGAACGATAATGTAAAGTATTAATGTAAAGCACCAATATTCGATAAGGGTCAATAAAGTTATTATTTATATATTATAAAATAAATATTTAAAAGATAGCAATCGCCGAGTAATAATTAAAATCTCAGGAAGGCAATGGCTTCAGAGAGGGAGAATATAACAGACAATCTTTGACGGACTATCTCTTCGGGATTTTTCCCATACTGGAGGTGAAACCAAGGGAAACTTTTTCGATAGCCAATGAAACCATGACACAATGACGTTGCTTCATAAAACTGGGCAATCACGTCCTTTAATTAAACTGGTGGAAAAATCGCCTAAATGAGCAATAACTTGACTTCGAGCTCAACCTTTTCTCTTCTTATTAAACTGTTCGGTATCACCGGTGAATATCGTGAGGGTAACAGATATCGATTCTGAATAATCGAAATTAATTTCATAACTACAAGGATTCTGTCCATAAATTGTTTTTTTTCGTGAAAATTTATTTATGTGTGTATAAATGTGTATATATGTATATATCTATTTTTCACATATTTAGTACATAGTTAAATAGTGTAGTAGTAATTAGGTAATATGGGATACCTATTTATTATATTTTTTCTGTAAACTCACACTGTAGTTATATCTCCTACATAGAAGACGAAGGGACTCTTGCAATATTTGAGAGAAAAAACTCTACGCTGCTACGTAAATGATGTTTTGAGCTCCCTGCACCCTATCACTAAGACGAGGGGATTGCCAATAGCCATCTTCCTTTCCCAAGCCCCATTTCTCTCCCATTAAATCTATTTTCCCATCTCCCCACCCAAGTCTTTCTCCCGCGCACTATATTTCTTCCCTCCCTCATCTACCAATCTTTCTCTCTCCCGTGAACCTTCCTTCCTCCACCTAAATTTCATGAAGTAATTTTTACCAGTAACTTCTCCACGGATTGTGAGTGAAATATAAAATTTTAGAGCCTCTTTTTCAAATTTTAATTAATATTAAATATTCTGTAACGAAATAAAGTCCCAAATTCAAACTCTGGTGAGCTCCCAGTGATAATTATTATCTAAAGTAAAATACAACTTCGAAGAAAAATTTTCGCTCCTTGATATGATGATTATAATTCTTCATATACTGATTGCAACGATGTGGTATATTTTATTTAAGTTCTTTTTGAACATTAGATTTTTGTATTTTCTCAACCTCAATTATTTGCTCCATCTCTGCGTCCCTTTTCTCAGCCTCAAAATCTCCACCTTCTCTTTCCCATAACTGGCAGATTTAAACAACCGAGCTAATTTTATGTTTAGATTTATCTTGGATATACCGATTTTCCTAAGCGATTCTCGCCGACCCTTTATCCTTATAGGATAATGGAGCGCTATGGTATCATGATATATGCGGTGATAAATTTTCTTACCGCATCCCCTTTTCTGTGCGCATTCGATGGTATAAGGTACCACGTAATTAGTCCGCAATTTCGAACAACGCTCTTTTGTATCTTTGTACTCCCTACACTTGCGCATTCTTTCCTCATTTCCACGAAAATTTACTACACATCCATAATTCCACATTAGTGTGTATTGGATACCATCCCTGCCCTCTAATGATTAATTTTTAAACTCGTGGTTTGCGAATTATTTTATTTGCAGAAGTTGCGATGTTGAAGTTGTTTTTGGAATTTGAAGAGGCTATTTTCTTTAATGGCCAAAGTAATGGCAAGGATACCTTATCTTGATCTCAAAGATGGGCTAGGACAACTGCTTACCTTAAATAAAAGACTTCTCGAACTAGCTCTAATTATTTTCTCGATAAAAATCAAACTTCCTCCTAGCTGCCAGTGTACACTGCATAATGCTAAAGTAGGCAAACATAACACAGGAAGGTTTTTATCAATAGTGGTAAATCACCACATTTAATACGTGCATACTTGAACAATCAGTCTGTTTACACCCCGTTCTCCTCTCATCTTCATCAGTACTCTCCCTTTTTCATTCCGTATCTTCCTCGTATCTCTTCTTCCCCTTCTATCCTTTCCTCTCCCCATTGATTGTCACGGGCGTGGCGTACAGATACAAAACACTCTCCCTTTTCCTCCCTGAGGCTCACCTCACGTGGAGCGTTATAGTGAGCAAGACGTGCACACACGTACACCCTGTATCCTCTCTAGGGGGTAACTTTTTTAGCCACTGCTCTACGAGGTGGGGGCGAACTTTCGGGGAGCTGCGTGACACGGGGCAATCCCCTGACCCGCCTGGGCGCGAGCCATGGCGTGCACCTAAACAGCATAGCGCCGTTGCCGACGCAAACTTCGGCCCCTTTATGGGCCTTTTGGTGCTACCGAAAGCTGTCCATGAAGGGAGACCCGGCAACATCGAACTTACGACTCCTAATAATTCCCTATCTTCCCCCTTACGAGCACCTGAACGGGGTTGGATGTTTAATACATATGAGAAGCCTTAAAAGGGTAGCACTTCCGACTTGACATACATTATCTCCACGGTGCTTTCCTTAAAGTTTTGGAGAAGCATACTATGCATTGTTTTCATCTTGAATATGCAACGGAAATTTCGTCTCTGAAGAAATTAAAGGTCGTTTTCCTTGGGAATCGAAGAGGTTTTCGAATGTAATGAACTCTATCCAAAACTAGAGCAGATTAAACATGTAAAGTTTCCTATGATAATAGAAGGCTGCCGAATTTTCCCTGATTTATAACATTCTTCGACAAATGAATCATAATTTTAAAAAGAAAATGTGTCTCATTAATTGACCTTAAAACTTAGGACCCTCCTCCCGCCGACATTTAATTTTGCATTCACCTCCACTTATAAATGTTTGCAGCAATAAAATACAGAATATATAATAAACAACTTATAGATAACTGAATTGGGCCGAATTCTATTTCTACGCCTAGTTCAGCCAATAACTTAAAAAACTTAACATGATTAAGGCAAACTTTATCGTGTCATTCCAAACATTCTACTTAATGTGAGATGAAGTGAAGGTTGAGTGAATTCATTAAGACTATAACCTGCTGGTTTATAGTCTTAATGAATTCACTGAACTATATCGATCACTTATCTTTGATATTGACCTAAGAAGAAAGGGACTGTATAGGAAATCCCCTTGAATCGATGTGTCAGCTCATTACATTGAACACGACACTTGTCAAAGGGTTGCGTGCCGCTCAACCATTTTATAGTTCATTAGCAATACAAAGTGCGCCTGTAACCCACGCGTCTATCAGAGGGGAATAATGCGGCTTTCATGTTCTCCACTTCGCTATCTACCTATGAATATTCTAAGATCTCCATTCCAGCTGAAAATAATAAAACAATATTTTCTCAACCGGCTTTAAATGTAAGGCAATTTTTAACTAGTGCAGACCCCGTTCCGAAACGAATCTCACCGGTAAACTATGGAGAATTTTGAACAATATTGAATTTCATGGTATTTATACTGACACACATGCTCACACATTACAATAATTGCCTCACTTATCAAACTTGTCCCGTGTCCGAGAGTAATATTTATCGCGGTAAAAAGTCGCGACTAAGATTTCCAAAGCTACGTAACAAAAGAGGGAGTGGATGGAAGTTTTCTCCAACGAAATAATTCATCCGGACTCGGTCGGGAAACGGGTATTCATAAGCCAGTGTCCTGTCCTCCCACATTCATTCGAACCGACGAAAAAAGAAACCTTTACGTGACTGGACACCGTTTCGGGGGGTGAAAGTCAAAAATCCCTCCTACGCAATGTCATCGAGGAAGGGGGAATTTTCGAAGAAATGAAGTGAATTCGGTTAGTGCTGGCTCGTCAAAGATGAGAGTTTGCGGGAGGTCCTGTTTTCAGAATCACTTATCTTCCTTCCCACTTAAGAGGACTCTGCATGCAACAGCTTCTGGGTAAGAGGTTGAAATTTTATTTGATATAGCTCTAATGACTCTCCTATGATGGACGCGAAAGGACGACCTTTTCTTGGGACAATTTGAAAAGCTTAGTATTTACGTAATTTTGACTTGACATTCTGCCTCTATCGGTAAATCTTTATTGACAATAACTATTTCAGGTATATTTTCTAAAAGGGTTCAAATTCCATTGGCTTATACTAACACAAAAAGATCCCTGTTTAGTTGCTTAAAATTGATTTTCTAGTTAATACTCTAAGTAAGTATTATTTTTACTTATTGGGACATTTACCTTATTTATTAGATTCACTGCTCGGTGAAAGGATCACGTTATACTATCCAAATAAGCGAAACCATCTGCCAACCTGGCGAATATATTTGCGAGTTCGTATATTTACGAACAAAATCACCTCTATAAAATATTCCAACTGAAAACAAGAGATTTGGATGTTTTACAAGACATTGCGCGCAATATTTCTCGACAACAACGGCCATTGTGAAATACTGTTCAGTTTTAGAGGATGTCAGCTTCACAAAGGAAAACCAAAATGAAAACTAAAACGACCTGTAGACATTTCTTTTCCGTGAATTTTTTGGTGAGCCGCCAGAAAGTACCTTCAAGCATCCGTTCTTTCAATAGAAGATAAATTGTCACCGACTTACGTTCCGACAGACAGGGAAGGGAAACCCGAAGTTTTCGTCCGATGGAATATTCATGCACTTACCTGAAAGAAAGAGGGAAAAGTATGTTAGCACATGTAAATTGAGCAAATTTTTGCACGAGTTCTACCTCGCGCAGAACAAAACTTCTCCGTATATTTTAAACTTAAATATTAGTGACCCGGAAAGAAAAAGGCAAACACACATCTTGTAGATTTTTCTCGATGAGTGATAATTCCAGCAAAATTCTCGCTGCCTTCTTGATGATTAGTCGCGAATAAATTTTTAACCGTTCCCATTCATTATGGATGAGGAGTGAATGAATGGATCTTCTTCCCAATCCGCCCACGCCAAATGACAAGAGATAAAGCAACAACTTGGAAACTGTGGCTGGTTAGTAATTAGTAAACGAGGTCTACATTATCTAGAAATTACATTTATTTAAAAACAATAATTCGCCAAATCGGTTTCAAATTCATTTCAAAAAATTAAAATGAATGCTATGAATAACTTTATCAAACCAGTACATATGAAATATTCGGAAGTTAATATAATTACTCAAAACTGATCAAGTTTAATGAAATGCAAAAATGAAGAATAAATAATTTTTATGAAATTAACAATACATTCTAAGTTTATACCCAAATAAATTAAATTGATCGATGCTTACGAATATAACTATTGGACTTTTTTATTATTTCTCTGAGTTGGATTTATAATTATTCTTCCTGGAATACAAGAAACCATTTTTACGAAATAATATTTAACTCTTGATTTTAACTTTGTTGCTAGGTTTCCCAGTTGATACAGAATTTCGCCGAGTTAAATACCATTTGTTTAATGAGGCTGTGTGTTTTATTTAAAAAAAACCAAACCTGTTGGCTATTCAATCATAGATCCACCATAATTTCAATTGAAATCAGAATCTTTTACGCGTATTTACATGCAAGAAATACATCATTCTAATACAATTTTCTTCCCAGGTCACGTACCACGTTAACTTAATGCTTAAATATTAACGATTAGAAATAACCAATAATTTACAGGTAACGTTATCCAATTTTTAACGTAATATATTCACATTAATTACCTTTTAAAATTATGATTTCTAACACCTCTTACAATTGACTGAGCGAATGAATAACACCAAATTAACAAACACACTAAATCACAGTGAGATGAAGAAGTTAATGGATGATATGAAAAAGATCAACCCTTTCCGTCAGGTAGGAGAATATCTTCATCTATGAAGTAAAAAAACCCTTAATAGACCCAACACCCTGAATTTCACCGCACAGCCTCTCAATCTCGCATTCGCTCACGTTCCAATCATCAAAAACCCATTCACCACCGCAGTCGATCCCCTTCCGAGAAGCACCATCTCCGCATACAAAATAAAAAAATCTCCCCATCTCGAACATCGTTTCTCCCCTTCCTTTTTCCAAGCACTGGAACCTTATTACTTACATACACACACACGGCCCCCATGATCCTTCAGGGAAATCTGATGCTTGCTTTCCCCGCACGTCCGATTCTTGGAGTATAATACAATAAGCTTTGAATCTACCTCCGTAAGAACAACGAAATTGTCCATTTAGAGCATTATTTCAGTGTTACCTCGCATCCATTGGCTAATTTCAAATAACGCCACGTCTAGATCAAATGAATTCTATCTCAGATACCTTCAATATTCATAAAAGTTCAGAATTTTTTGCTTCACACATCTCGTGAACTCAAAAATAGCAGTGAAAGTATGACATTTTGCTTTAAATCAATCAACTTCTTCTTATCCAACTTCAATCAATCAACGCCACTTATTTCTTTTGACAGAAGCAGAAAAGAGAAACCCGGAATAATTTATCTCTAAAGGACCAGAAATAACGACCGCCGGTTAAGAATCGAGGCTTCTACCATGGTCCATACCATGGTCGTTTGTTTCTCCTGACCTTTTCGTTGCATAGATAAATAGTTTTTGTTTTGAACTGTTTTTATTTTCATTTTATACGTGAAATAGGTATTTATTAGTATTGGATAGATAAATTGCTGTATGAGGATACCCCAGGCATTAATAATTACCTTTTTACATTTTATCTAACTTTTTAGGCAATCACACTCGTAGTCCTACTTTTACTGCTCAGTCATACAAAGTATTTGTCGTCTTCCTTGTCATCAGTTTCTCCTCGTTTCCCTTACACGAACCATTGCAGTTGAATAAATAATTTACCGTTTAAATATAATAATCGGTCTAGTCAGAATGTAAACGCCCTGAACATTATCTTAAATTATTCTGTGATTTAGGCAGTTTAAATTATAGCCCAAGATTGGAATAATTGCATAAGATATACCTTCCAATTTAAATATACGTCCACCCATCTAATTTCGTTTGCCTCGGTGTATAAATCTATGAGAATACGTCCAAAAATAATTTTTGAGGTCCATGTGCGATCTTGAGCACAGACAGCAGTCCTTTACCCTTCTGAGACCAAGAAAGAGAACTCCGACAGACTGAACGGGTGTATATCCACATAACACGGACCTTTCCTATCCCCATTTTCACCTTTTCTCTATCTCTCCTCCCTCGCAACACAATAGAGAGATATCGCAGCCTCCTCGCCGTCTCATCCTCCGGTAGACTATCTCATTCCACGCCCCTTTTATATACGCGTATTTCAACCCCATTATATCTTCAGACGACCACCAGACTCCCAGACTGCACACCCACCATTCTTACAGCTCCTTCGAGTGCAATAGGTCGGAAAAGGGAAAAAGACACCGCCCCTCTTGTGGTCTCCTACATCCTCCGTCTGAAGGAAGAAAGAATAGGTAAGATTCCTTGGGAGCGAGACACTTCAGCCGCGTATGAATGTCCTTGTTCCCTTTATTTCTCTCTCCTTTACCTTTATTGGGAGATTACTTTTCCCCACCCACTAGAGAGAGGAACAATCGTGGATCTCCAAGCATTCCCGCTCCTCATTTCTCCTCCCTTCTAATATTTTTCTTTCATCCAATCGTTTGCTAATAAAAAACACTCCACGTTTCACGGTCTCCCTCTCCTTCCAGTATACCTCTGGGATGAAAAATTCCTGAGCGCTCGAGCCATCGGCGTCGTCTCATTTATTTCGCCATCTCCTTCATTCTCCACTCGTGATTTCCCGTTAACTGGTCTTTCATGTCCCTTCGCTCTTTCATTATTTAGTCACCACGCTGGGACACCTTTTCGACCTTTTATCTAACTCTTAATACGCACTTTTTGACATATTGTAGTGCTTTTATGAGAGACATCTGAAAAAGTTATTAGATCTTTAAATCATTAGGTTAGTTCAAAGCACGATTTGAAGTCAGACTTGACGATTTTCATCGTATAAGGAAACAAACAAAATTTTACCGCAACATAAATAAATTGAAAAGAAATAATGCAAATATAAAAGTGTATTAAAATGCAGTGTCAGTCGTAACTGAAGGAAGATAATCATTTCTTCAAATTCCGAACTAATTATTTCTTGATAGTGAGAAAATTCGACAACAAATTTGCTACCTGAATGTCACAATTACTCTCTTACATACAACGTAAGGATTTCGAGAATGTTTGCTATTTCTAGTAACATATGGAGTTTTGTTTATTTAATTGCCTTTTATTAAGAATTCCCCGTGCTTTCACGAATTGGTTCCATCTTCTTATTTCCATTTTAACAAAGAAAATTTTATCTGACGCTTGAACAAGAGTTTATTCTCAATGCCAACGTGATTAAGTCCGTTCTTTCCCAAATCTCCATTCCACGGATCCCCTTACAATCCTGCATCTGCGTCTCCACGATTTCCTTTCATAGCAACTCACCTCCGGTCCGATTGTTTGCGACACACGCACAACGAGCTTTTACGTAAGGGAGTGCGCGTGCGTGTTTTTTTATCTTACTCGATGCTCTGAGAGACGTGACGCTTTTACCCGTTGCTGTATTGTAGCATGGGCCGCGGCACGATACGCTTTTTTCTTTGTTTTGTTTCCCGAACTGGTGGTATTCTGTGAATGGGCGGGAGTAGCGGTGACGGACTGCTTGCGCCTTGCCTCTATAAGGGTATTTGTTTCCGACGCGACATCTCTCCCATGCTAATCGCGACATGCCTTATTATGGAGGGTCTTTTGTCGATACTCAACGATTGGGAAGTTGCCTAAATAAAACTATTAGTCAACGATTCATTTTGTAAAGCATCATTCAGTTCGTATGGGAAGACAAAATAATGGACAAGGTTCCTTCTCTCACGTAAATGTAAACAACCTATCTTTTGAAATCAAGAGAGAGCTTCCTCCACTGTCACATCCCCGCTCTAAAGTATATAGCGTCATAAATAAAATTTTATCTGAAGCTACATCCCCTTAAATGTTATTTCCTAGAACTATCGCAGTAAAATATTTTTGCACCCTCAGTAAAACTGCTCCACGAAGGCACCGTTCTAGATAGATTAATCTCATATCTGACTTCATTAGCTTTAAGTATATTACAAGGAATTTTCTTAGTAGCGGTGCACTTAAATGTGAAGGTCATTGCATAATTAATCAATTAACTTCACTTTCACAGCACTGAAAGCGACAGTCAATTCTTTCTTTTCAATAATCTAGGTAACGTGTCCTTGATCCACTGGCTTAATATTTTTCTGCTGGAATTGCGGAATCACTCCAATGAATCTTCCAATTTCATATTTTCCATAAAGTTCATCATTCGTTTGATATGTTTTGAGATAGATTCTGAATGCAAATGAAAATAAGGAAGACTGAATAATGAGGCTGTTAAGGCAAGCCGCAAAGGCTTCTTTCTTCAAAAAACTAATAGAGCCGTAAATATATTCATCAACACGACAGTAGATGGCTGAAAACGGATTGATTCACCCGAGTTTTCAAAACATAAGTGGGACCATTTTCATGAGTTGAATATTCACATCAGCTCATATTTAAGTTCGAATCACATCAAGCCTAAACAAAGTAATCCTGCTCTTTTTAAATATTACCTACTTATTTCCTAAGCGTTGCAATGATTTTCCCAATATAATCCGGATAGAAAAAAGAAAATTGTGCGTACCACTCCTAACTAATTGAATCTAGAATAAAGAAATCACCCTACTCGCACATTTATTTGTAAAGAGTATTGTTTATTTTTGTTGCTCAAACAAGGTAGGAGAGATGTTGAAATTAGTTCCTAGCCGCAGAACCCCCGCTATTGCATACTGGAATGGCGGCACTTGGAGAGTGCGAGTTATTCTAATGGCAGAATGAGAGGGGGGAATCCGCATAAAAGTACCGACCAACGAAAATAAAAAAAAACTCATACCGTCTCACACAGAGAAGCTCGTGACCATGAAAGAAAATTGGTGACATTTGCGATGCATACTCGAGCGTATTTGTGTACGCAGTGCTCCATAAAAAGCGTTTTTTATCGCCTTAGCACGAGTTAAAAACAATGCAAAGTTAACCAAGCTTCACAGTAGTATTTCACGACAGCGACAGGTACTAACGAATTTGATTATTTTATATCTACACTAAATAAAAACTGAGGTATACCAGCACATGGTGACGTACCAATAACTTTACGCAAAGATTTCTGAAGGGAATGTTTTATTGGAGGGCATGATTTTATTGCTTCATGTTCAATGAAAATGTTCTCCAAAACAGCTCAATCTTTATAGCAGCCGCCCGGAAGATGAAAGACCCGGGTTCGACTGTTGGCCTCTTCAGTCTATCATTTCCACTTTCTTTGGATTTTTATAAATTTAAATCTATTAAAATTGTAGTTATGATACAGTTCTTGGTCAAGAAGTAGTCATTTATCAATGATTAAAATAGTTTACTGATAAGAGAAACTCTAAATATGAGACTTGATTATTAATAACTAAAAGGGTATTATTTAGAAGCTATTATACAAAAAGATACCTCTTAACTTCCTCAATATAATGCAATATACATATTACAATAAAATATACCCCTGCCACATGCCGAAAGGCAGCATGCAGGGTATTAATGAAGATATAGACATAAATTTCCTATAAACCATGTGAATGTTCGACTTCAAAATACAAATTTCCTCCCTAATACTAGCCAAGGATTATGAAAAGGAAAAATCTACGATAATAATAATATAGAAAGCCAGAAAAAATAATCCACGGGAAACCCAAGATTGAGTCACTTTTATTCTCCTTATTACGGTTAACGTCCATCCAACTCGCTATCATCGCACTACTTGGTCACCCAAACGAGACAGGATGCGAGGAGGAAGGAAGAGGAAAGGTGGGAGCAAGAGAGAAAGAGATTTAAGAACTCTCTTGAAACAAAACCAAAATAAACCGAGAGGAGTGAAAAAGAGAAATATCCCATTACCCCTTGTGGAGAAAAGCACTCCCCCTGGACCACGTGCTGAGAAGAGATTGAAGTGTCCGGCCCTATTTTCGCCACTGCTGAGCGCGAGAAAGGGT
Source organism: Ladona fulva (assembly GCA_000376725.2). Taxonomy (NCBI): domain Eukaryota; kingdom Metazoa; phylum Arthropoda; class Insecta; order Odonata; family Libellulidae; genus Ladona; species Ladona fulva. Next base: position 138,217 of record KZ308400.1, on the reverse strand, counting down.
TGTCCACTCTCTCCAACGGAAGCGTAGGCGAACCAGGAAACCGACGAAAAAAATTATCGCTAACCCAACAAAAAAGAGAGGCAGTTCGAGATCGCGAATCGACACCTGTAGATGTGCGTACTGAAATGAGGAGTACGGGGAAAGGTGAGAGGAGGGATTGATTCCCGAATATATTTCTCATCCACTCCTCCGTATCCCACACAAGTTTTCCAAGGGCCATATCCGGAATGAATGCCCTCGTGCGAAACGAGGATAAGGAGATTGTGATGGATTGAACTGGTCTTGCGTTTCCCTAACTGTCGAGGTGTGTCGCTCCTTGTGTGTCAAATTAAGAACGGGATTCTGTAGTTACTCAATGTTTTAAGGGTGGAGGCACCATATTAAGGTAGATGTGAATATATAAATGTAGTTAAATCATAAAGAAAAATTACGTGAAACTAACTTTTTTTAAATGTAGATTTATTTTTTATAATAAAATATTCTACCTATAACTAAAATCACCACTATTTATAATATATCCACGTAATATTTATGAATATTTGTATTTTTTTAAACCTGTTTATCATGTAATCCTTGAGCTTTGAAAAGCAATCCAATAACATTCGCTATTATCCACTTTTTCCTCTTGGGTAGGCAATTTTCGTGTTAAATTATCACTAATTCGCCGAACTGCACTAATGATAGCCTCATTATTCTATAAAAGTAAAGCAGTTATTTTATGTTTGAGCAGCAACAAAATATCTTTTTTTCTTGATCGTCTTCCCGATAATCATATGATATAATCACCGAACTCAAAACCAAAAATTTGAGAAATTTGAATAATTCTTTTCGGCTTGTAATGACGGCGAGCGGAAACCAGCCTCGCGTATAATTTGCAACTAATTGAGGATACCTTCCTTAGAGAATAATGAGTGAAGCCAACATGAAGGAATCCCTATCCGTTTGATGGCATCTCCATCAGCCTGTCAATGCATAAATAATCACTCTACGCGTAATCAACCTTGCCACGCCAGCCACCTGGGCGAAAACCCGACGTCCTTCAATCGCACGTTGTTTTTTTCCTCTTTTTCTTTCAATTCCTGTGATCATACGGCCAATATTTTTTCAACCCATGTTTGGTTATCAGAATTCTGAAGACGGTAGCTACGATTCCCTCTTTGGCGATGCGGCATTCCTACCAAAACGATCAAGTTGTTGTTTTTAAGAACGTTATCTTAGTACGGTCCGCGCTTTCTATAAAGCAACCCACCCAGCATCCCTTGAAAATTCCTTGAGCTCGAAAAAATTTTTGGATGGCAGCAGATGGTTGAGGGTCTGGAAGAGTGGCGAAGGAAGGGTTGAATTCTGTGAATCACCAAGAAGAAATGAACCCTTGACCTTGAACCAAAATAAAAGGATAAGATAAATCCGGAAAAATTATTTGATGTATCAAATGTAACTACCGTTATTGATGTTACCCTATAAAAGAACTATCTAAGTTTTTTTATAGGGTAACATCAATAACGGTAGTTAATTTCAAGTTTACTTCTTCAAATATCTCGACACTAAATTACTTTAAAGACCTTAGTTCTTCCTTCGATTATGACCAATACTCTATCACTTAAATTAAAAGGAAATGCATTAAACTTTTGTCATAATACAAAATCGTCAAATAAGTATCGAATATGCCATTGGACTGCCAAGGACTGAATTAATATTTAAGACCGTGATGAATTTTATAGATAAAACATCTCAGCAAGAAGCTGTTTAATAAAATATTGAAAAATCCGTCCTCACCGAAGTTTTCTGTACAAGATATTCCTTTTAAAGCTACGCAAATAAATTACTCTAAATTAAACTTTTCGAATGACTTATCCAAAAAAACATCATCCTTCTAAAACGAAATCGAAGTTGTAGACAATTTTAACATTGTTTACTTTCTAAAAACTAGAGATAAGATTCTTAAGCAGTTAGATGTTTAAAACACTCTGTAAGCCGGCAGGCGGAACTCGCGTTTAAAGACAAACGGTCCAACTTTCTTTTCTTCATTCTTAAGCGGGGATAAATAAAATGGTCATTTATTTTTCCTGCAAAATCGAAACAACAACGAACTCCTTCCGAGTACGAAAATGAATGCGCCAGCAACATACATGCGGTACAGGAGAAAGTAATTTTTAGAACCTTCTCACGGCAACAGCCTTATAAAATGAAGACTATTCAGTCACTCGGAGAGTAAAAAAAAAAGAATCTACTTTTTCGGCAACTCATTGTGATAGTAAAACGGCGAGGATGTGAGGTTGCAGAAACAAAGGAGCTACTCTGTGCGCTTGCTCATTCGCCAGACAGACCGCAACTGACAACAGCGACACCACTTTCAAACGAGCTTCAACAGCTATTTTCCTCTCCTATCTCCGGAAAGAGGCGCCATTTCGCCGACAAAAAAATTTGAAGGACGAAACAACAGCGAGTCCACACCGATAGAGGCGCACGCCACCGCCGCCGCTGTCCAGACGACGAAAACTTCATTTCGTTCTCCGCTTATCTCCTGCTTCATCAGCATTCTGGTCCCATCGCCCACAAACCGTAAACGCATACAAATGCGAGATATATGCACGCCCATACTTACACACGTGCCGGAGGCAAACAGCATCGGTGAAGTATTCCGTCCCTTTCGTTCACATATACTCTGATATGAGAGTCATTATTTTGAACTGGCAAATCCCTATTTCGCACCTTGGAGTGGGGCCTAATGAAGTGACATGACCGAGTACTGTGAGTGAAACGTGAATGAAAGAAGAGGTGAAGGTCTTATTGCACGTGCCGTCCGCGGGGGAATTGGGTCAAAGAGATTTGGAGAATCTTGAGAGTTGATTTCCCGAAATCAAAACAAATTAATATTTCAGGAATATTAATTGCTTTAGTAATTACTTATTTAATCTGCATAATAATACGTCATAATCGTTAATAATATTTGAGCACTAAAACTCAACTAAACTAAGTACCTTACATCAATTTATATCTTTAAGCTTATCCATTAACATATTCTATGTTGAAAATGTGGCCCTTATTTAACTTTTCAGGTTTTAGATCACTGGGAAGTAACGCCGTGATGGTAGAAAATAATCAGTGACATAAGTAAACTTGGCATATCTTACTCAGATAATCTTTCTGCAAAGCAAAACCGTAACTTCAGCACATAGTTATATTTTACGTACGTTTCCTTTCCAGTTCATTTCCATTCTTACTCCTCAGTTTAGGACAAAAATTTAAATCATTCGCAAAATCAGAAAAAATACATATTTTTTATGGTGCTTTACTTGCATCCAAAATGTCTATGCATAAGCATATTAATTCACAGTTCAGATTATAGTTTCGCATTGATTGTAGTGTATCATTTTCAGAATATTAGCGAAGGACTTGACACAATCTACAGGGAAGAGCCTCTCGCGAGTGTCATCATTTTCATCGTCGCCCAGAGACCGGCAACCCCAACATCACCAAGCCCGCCGCCCGTCAACGAAGCGAACGTGACTACCGACGTCGGTACGTCAAAAGTGCTCATAGGAAGAGGTCAGTCACTCCGATAGATAATGCCTCCATCTAAGGGCGCATCCCGACCGACTCTCCCGCTGACAATGCCTTAGATTAAGGATGGAGAAGAGGACGAAGGGAAGAGAAAGAAATTAGATAGCTGAAGGGAGAGATACGGCAGTCTCGCGGCAGGAGGCTAGCAAGACTGTCGAACGGTCCAGAGGGATGCTGAGGAGAGTGTGAGGAATGTAGAGATAAAAAGGGTGAGGAATAAAGAGATCCCGAGCAAGGGAATTAAATTGAATGACGACTCCACTTGTGAGACCGCGGCGAGATTAAGGATAGGTCTCTCGGATGACACCCTCATCCAACGCCCGATAAGGAGCCTGCGGACGATTCAGAGTATAGAATACGAGAGACCACGGATAGGGTACGCGAGAGGTTGAGGAGGAGAGATTTCGGCACTTGAATCGGCAGAATCGTTCCTTGGGACGAATATCAATTCCATACATCAGTTCTTTAGTTTGATATCACCACTGAATAATAACATTTGAGATCACAACGAATAATTTGACCCTGTAATGCTATATTTCCCCACTATTTTTTACTTTTATATTTGTGGCTGAAAACACTTTGCACCGGCTATCCGTCAATCAACTACAAAAACTGTAAAGATATTATATCGAAGAATTCAATATCGTCTTCATGAATAAGATACCTACTTCCGCTACAAGAATTGATAATAATCATCTTTAAGGGGCGGCTTTCAGTCTTGAAAGACCTCTACTAAAAAAATCATTCAAATCGCGGAAATAACCATACCCTAAACAGTATTCGAACCGGGACTTCTTTGTTTCTAGGCTATTCCTTACGTTCTTTAATCAAATTGTTCCGCATCACGTAAATCTCATGCTTACGAATCAATAATTATCATTGGCTAGGAAAATTGAAAGTTTAACTGAAATTAAGGGTCATGACAAATGCCATGAAGATCTTATCAACACTCAGAAGACTTAGAAGGAACCATTATCCCAAATTATGACCTTGGCCGTGTATTATGCAATATCGACTACTTAACTCGTTATTTATCACCGCATTAATTACCAATATGTAATTCTGATTAAAAATCATGAAAGAAAAGAGAGACGCAAAGAAGATAGGGAATCGGCGGCTCCGTTTGAAAGAGACGATCCGTCTCTCCTCTTTTATACCTTGCGGTCTCCATCTCCTCGCCTCTAGACCTACCCCCCAGCCTGTATCGTAATGGAATTAACCTCGGTCCTATCACATGCGAGTGATCTTTTCTGCCTCGTTTCCTCGACGGTTTAATGTAGCACCGACGTCGGCCACGGAGTGTTAAAGACGGCAATACATTTTCGCGGGGACAGTAACACATTTTGACTCTTCGGAACGCCCATTTTACTGCTCTGCTATTACCTTCATTCGAGAGAGTCGTCTGAATGACAGTGAAATGTATTCCATCTGTGATGATGGATATCGTCCCGATGAGACCGGTAAATTTCCATGATAAAGGTTATCGGTGCGGTGGGTTACTAGGGCGTGGTCATGAAGGCATTTATCATAAGTGCCGTACACAAAAATCTAAAATAATGACGGCAATAAACAGAAATGGCCCATATCGTTAGGATCAATAGAATTTATTGTTGTACAAAGTTAGATTAGATGCTTTAAAACATTCCGTAAGCCGTATGTCAGCGGGCGGAATTCACGTCTAGAGACATAAAAAACGGGAAGCTCCAGATTAGCGATTTCTGGGAAAATAACTATGCGCACTTCAAAGACAATGCCTCCATTATCAAGGGCTCCTCGATAGGAAAATCATCACTTCCCGTTTGTCTCTAAACAAGAGTTCCGCCGGCTGACATACGGTTTATGCGGTCTTTTAAAACCTCTAATTCATTAACAGCCAAGTTCGAACTTTCTTTTCTTTCAGCAGAGTTATTTATTTGAAAGTGGTTTGGATTTTAAGATGTGTCTTGCTGCTAACAGAGTCACAGCGTTTTCTACATTAAAAAATTTCCTCTCTTCAGCAAAAGAAGTAGTTAATTGGAAATTGCGAGAGGCTTAAGAAGAGCAGGATACCAGTCTGTCACCTACTGATATTTTAATTTTTTTTAATAGGGAAACGAGATGTAAGAATATATTATACGAAGTATGTACGTATTAAAAACAAGAGCTACGCCATAAAGAGAAATTGAAGATATTTCTGGCATTCAAAATTTGCAACTGCACTAAGTGTATCTGAAGCGCTTAATCTGAAAATATAATCAGGTTTTAAATCGTCACCCATTTTCCAAAGGAAGTACGTTTTCCTAATCTTGTTCCAGGAACGGTACCTATAAATCATGCAGCAACAGCAGCGTATATAATTCAGTCGCAAACTAGCCTAGAGGGTTATAGAGGGCGAATATCTTGCATTGCCGTACTATCAGCAACTAGAAATTTCCGAGAAATTGCCGTAACGGGTGAAATTGTCTCAAGAATCTTTGCGTGACCCAGAAACTCACCAAAGCGAACTCGGATATCTCAAAGAGGGTAAATTGCAAAGTCGGAGCAAGTTGAATAACTTAGATGTGCTTTACGAGCCTGGTTCATTTGCTATCTAGCGGATATTTTGTCTAAGATTCCGTATGCTCGACGTAGTTCAGCAATACGATTCCAGGATTCAGAAAAAAGTACCATACAAAGCCGCAGTTGTTGTAGGAGCGAAATGCAGAGCTTATATGTACCACTTACGAGTTTATTGTGTAGGGATAAGTTTCAAGGAAAATTTAAGCATTTCTTCTCCTTATCAAAGATTGTGATTTACCACTTATCAAAGACAGTGATTTACCAAAATTACAAGTCTGAAGACAACATTTTAGGAACAGAAGATTCACCCTATCTACCTGAGATTAAATTAAGCTTGTGCGTCAGAGAGTAAGAGGTGGTATTTAAGTTCCTTCTGACAGGAATGTTGCGACGAAAATTAAGAGAGATTTTAAATATTCGAATTTTTACATTGGAGGCGTACATAAAAAAGGTTCTACATTAGAATGATTTGGCCTTTACTGAAAAATAAAAATTCAATAGCCACTCATAATCAGCGGAAAAATTGATAGTTAAATTCTTAATTTAAGAACCAAGGACCTTATATTCTATCACAATACTATTTATATGTAAACATCAACAATAACTTCAAATGATTCTTTTAATATCCTCTTTAATCTAATTCGATGGATTGCACGAGAACAACGGTAGCACTAAGTAGTAAAAATATTTCAGCTAATATACATAACATTTCATTTATTACGGAATGTTTAACAACAGAATCTGTTCCGCATAAGACACATTATAACTTACTTAATGGTATCTAGTGATACTTGGTGGATGACATAGTTAAAATATTTTTTAAATATTTAATTAAATACTTGTAGAAATCCACAAAAATATCTATATATCTTTGTGAATTTGTTCAAGTTTTGAATTAAATATTTAAAAAATATTTTGCTATAACTTTCCTATATCACGTATAGATACGTCTTTCTAACCAAGACCTGATCAGACCGTGGAATAGATGCTGTGAAGTCGGAATACGGAAGGGGTCAGATAGAATTTACCGACTCCGTTTCTCTTTGAAAGATCTGAGAGCATCAATGAAAGAGGAACTGACTAATACTATTCTTTTCATCTGAGAAAATTATCCGTGGTTTTGATATGCCATTATATGCGTAGCAATTTCTAATATATAATCGAGTTGTATTCATTTTTTTCGCTTAAATTAATCTATTTTGTAAATTTAATTTTAGTGAAATCGATTCGGAGTCGGAACCTAGGCGACCCGACACCACATTCCTGGACTTGTACAGATTATATGTTGAAATTATCATATGAAAATTAAATTCACCCTTCAAAATCTTCCGATATTTCATCAAAACAAAATGTGATAGCAAATAACCGTGCGAGATTCCCCTTGAGTTAAACGCTACCGTTACAAAGAACTTTGTGATGTTAAAATATTCCGAGCAGCTCGTCAGTCATTTACGCCAAATTTTTCGGTTCGAAAGGTGTAGAGGCCACCGTCGTAACAAGAAGTCCCGGAAATTGCGTGTAGACTTCATAAGCGTCCCGCTAGATAACCATCGCTAATGTGAGACCTAAGAGGATGATTCACAGATGTCTAGAAAAATAATTAGCGAAGAATTCACCAGCCAGAGATTTATCCTACGCAACAATGCTCCATCAGAATAGCACAAACCCAAGGAACGAAGAAAAAAATCTCTGTGAGGACAGAAGTTATCATAAATTCAGTCTGCACCCACTCATTCATGCCCCTTTGAAAAGGCAGAGGAAAGCTCCTCGCCGCAAAGAATGATTCATTAGAAAGACACCAAAAACCGCATGAATTATTCCCCCGGACGAATAAAACGAGAATAAAAAGGATGGAAAACTGTGCGACTCTTCCGGATGGAAATATACGCACGTAGAAAAAATATCACAGCCCGCTTTTTCATTACGACCTTTGGAATACGTTGAATAGGACGAATATACTGTCTCCATTCCGTCTCCTGCCCCCTTTCCCCACTATTTTTGAGTCCCATACATTTTTCCTCCATATTTCTCCCCTCTGATCTATCTTCTCGCGCATACTCTCCCTCTCTTTACCTTCAATAAACCAAGGAATTCTTCCCAGTAACTCTTCTATTTTATTTTTCTTCCGTTATTGTTAGGTACTTCATAAGCTCCATTTATTCCATCAGAACAATTTGCATATCCTTTCTCTAATAAAGAGTACGTTCTCTCTCTCTCTCTTTACTTCTTAATATGTATCCAGTACGAGCATTGTTTTACTTAAAATTACTCGTAGGCATCTCTTCTACTTTCAATCCATACTGTATTTATCCATATCTTCCAAAATATTTAGGATCACATCTTTATTAATTCCTTTTCTATAGCACTTCTCGATTTCTTTAAAGGAGTTATGAATAACTATTTGTCATTTTCCAAATTATCACATTGATTCTTCATCAATTACAAAACTAATATATGCATGTTAACGAAAATATCTTAAAAATACCTGTCTAAATATCATGATTTCTATCGAGGGGCTCTATAAGTTAAACACTTCAGTTAAGCTGACTTCTGAGGACCTTTTTTCAACCTACAGCTATTCCTTCCAATATAAGCTTCAGAGGCACACTTCAAACAGTGCTGAGTCAACGACTTTGTCTGAATTGTTGTCCTATATTTCAACAACCTCGACCTGAATGTTTGCAGCGAAAAGTCGCATTATTTTGCACAATTATAAATTTAGGTCAAGACTGTCTATCGACGAGTAAAATACATCATCGATCACATCTAAAAGTGAAATCTTCTATTACATTATTAACTTATTATACCGTTTGATAGTGAACAATTCTGGTTTAATTAGCTAAGTTAATTTTCAGATCTTTTGGGATTATTCCGTTCGTATGTTTTCCTAATAATGAAGTGTTAACGCCCACATTGCTTGCCGTTGTTAACCAAGCTTGTTGCCCGATCCGGACCTGATTCATCTCATTTTCCTACTCCTCTCCCTAAACTCTTCCTCACCTCTTAATCCAATAGCATTTTCAGACCCACTCGCATCACTTTAATTTCTTTAGCTCCCTATCGCATTTCACACGCTTTTACTAATTCCACAAAACAATTCTCACCTTCCTGAAGAGACAAAAAACACAAAGGGTAATTACTTTTTCTGAATTTTTAACTCGTTGGGTAAACAACGCGCCGTCACGTGGTCTCTCATCCGCTCACACCTCCTCTAGAAGAGACCGAAAGCGACTTATTTCGAAAAGTTCTTGTACGAAAGGAAAAAAATATTCCCTACGTCAATTCGGTTACATTTTGCGCACAAATGCGTTATTTATAGATCTTTAAAGTTTTTCGAAATACAATTGAGCATTGACCTATCCACATAAAAGCTATTCAATTGTACAGAAATGTTGAGAATTTTCTGATGGGAAAAAGAAAACGTAAAAATTTCTCGATGAAGAGACAAAATACTATTCATCTTTTCTTTCACAAATTTAACTGCTGTTCTCCAATATTAATCATTAGAGAACGGTAAGATGAAGTAAACAACCTCGATTACATCTACGTGTATTTTTAATCTTCAAGACAACGGCATTAAAAGTGATGAATTGTGACGAATTTTCGATGCATTCTATCAACTTTTGCGTCATGAGGTCGCTAAAAAGAATAGATAGAATGCGATTTACAAAAAGCTATAAAATAAATAATTAAAAAATTATACAACAATAAAAAATATACAATAATAAAAAGTTACACAATAATAAAAATTATACTACAATAAAAAATTATACAACAGATAATAACATTCTTAATTGATTTCTCTTTCTTATAATAGCTCTTTCAAACTTTTACAACTATTTCTTTTAAACTAATCTAAACAAATAAATGAGAGATAAAGCCGAACTTTACGCGTATTTCTGATGTTTTCTGTCTCGCCGGGTCAGTTGGACCTGCGTCTTTCATCCTCCTCCCTCTCTTTGCTTTCAGAATTTCCTTTTTTATATCATCCCTTGTGCCTTCCGTCCTATCCCAAAAAAAATCTACATATCTCTTCCGACGAGTCTTCCATCCTTTTCCACACCCTTTCCTCATTCGACTCCATCCCCATTTGACCCCCTCACACCACCCAAGGAAACAAAAGGGTGGAGAGTGGACGATGTGTGAGAGAGGGAGTATTTTGCAATAAACGTCCCTTTTTCCGAGAGGGGCAAAACTGGACTGGAGTTTTTCGTTGAGGGGCAAAAAAAACAAGAAAGGAACGATTTATTGGGCATTATTCTCTTTCGCGCGGTTACGCATTTCGGAGCCTTGTCCCTTGTACACAGACTCACTGCTCCTCCGTAAAGACCGTCTCCATCTCTCTTTTACTTCCTATCCTTCTAATTTTACACAAATCACTCCCTTGGTGCTGTACCTTTCGTGTTACCTTTGCGAAACATGAGGAAGAGGTATGGAAAGAGAGGTAAAACTTCAGACTGCTGCACCGCTTCAAGATAGCAACGAATTCTTTGACCTCCGTATGATAAAATTGAATGGACGAGAGCGAAGAGTACCAGCACATACTAGGTCTTCTATTTATTTCACTCCAGAGCTAGCAATAATGATGGAGCCCGTCTTCAAAGCAGTGTTCAAGAAAGAGTTAAAGGCAAGAGAGTAATTATTTTATTGAAAGGCCATTATCTGAATCATTATGCTTTGAAGTCGATGTCTCCTAAAATGATTTCAACGTTGAGAACTTCGAGAAAGTGGCCTTTCATACTTTAATGACATATCATTGACATACACTCAAACATATGAAGCTTACATTCGACTGAATCCAATTCTAAGGGTCTTTGCCGCCATAACGCCGCAGCAGTGGAGACATGACTAATAATTTGATACAATTGATATTCTATTTTTTGGGATTTTCCACTGATCTTTCATACATATACTTCAATCAGATTTTTCGATGCATTCTTCAGTGGTAGAAATCGTTAAACGAATTAAACTAATTTCTCCATTTGGAGGCACTGTTTGCTTAATTAATCGACCAGATAATCGCGTGGAACTATTTTCCAAAAGCTTGCGTGACTTTGAGTGATTCGTGTCCTATGCAATAGATTAAACCGAGGTCTCCGTTAATGGCGTGGAAAAGCACTCCATTAAATGGGAATAAATTAAGTAAAAGAAAAGGATAAGAGCGATGATGGAAGTGAAACAGGAGCCAGAAATTATTCGTGAAATATCTCCGCACTCCAGATGACACATTTTAGAGACATTGCTAATTTACAGTCTGTCTGGTATTTCGTAACATCATAGTAATAACTATCCTGTTCTCATTATTATTTCATAGTACTCGTAATATTTTCTGTTATCACACCTCATTATTTCCTAAAATTATATTCCCTCGAGAGGAAAAGAATTCTCCAACGGTATTTTTCATTTCAGAAAAACTATTTCATTGCTATTAAAAAATGAAAAATGTTTATTCTAATGCGCTTAATTTCTATCTTTCAGATTTTAATTGTCAATTTTACACAGGTTACCTTTGCATTCTAAAAAAATACGTATAGTTGCAAATAAACTCGTCAAATTCCTAGAAGGCCAATCGTAATTTGTAAAGACAAATACATAATCATACAAGACTCTAATGAAAAAAATCCAGGAAGGTCAGCACTCTCTTCTAATCTTTTTTTTAAACATGCTTCTTGTGACTCTACATCCTTTTGATCTCGCAGAGTAAACTACAAATCACAATAGTTAATAGATGGTATACTTCCACAGAGAAAAGAGAAGGGATGGAGGGAAATCTGAAAAATCAGCAACTATCTCCCAATAATTTTCTTATCAGGAGAAAAAGGAATCATTAACAAATATTCTGACTATAGTCATTTTCTCCAATCCACTGACCAAAGAGTGTTTCATAGACTTTAACCCAACCCAACGATGTAATAAAGGAATTAAAAACTTCCTTCAAAATTTGTGGATTAGATATTTATTGCAAAATATTTTAATATACTGTATTCTGAATTCCAGAGTTCTGGTCTAGGATTTTTTTGCAAACCATGCATCATCGCTTTCGATCTGCATGATGCAAAGAAGCGACGAGAAACGTGACCGTGAGAAAAGCATCAGACAATAAGTAGATTCGGAAACGACATCGAGAAGGAACAGCTATGAATAGTACTTCTCAAGCAAAGATCATTCTGACACAGCAAATACGAGAGAGGAAGAAAAAGAAAAACCGATGACGTGACGAACGTGAAGATTAATTAGGCGCCTTTAAACGCATTAAAGAAACAAATCTTCAGGCTTACTTTAAGCTGGATAGATTCTAGGGAGAACTGAAGCAGATGAACGTCAAAGAAAGCGCTAAGTAAGGCCCATTAAGATGATATTAATATGGGAATGATTAACGAGACCTACATTCTACGACTGCAAAAAACCATACGACTTAGTATTGGCCACTTTTAAACATAAGGTATGAGAATGTGTAGAGAGTTAAGCAATCAATTGACTGAAATATAATGTAATTAAAGACCAAGCTGATAAGCAGATGTGAATGATTGTGTATTTAGGAGTCTCTCTCTCAACGTTACGCTAGATGAGAAAAAGAATCAAAACTTACCAAATATGTGTTACCCATAGGTTGCTAAGTTGTAATCCTCAACATTTGGCATTAACGGAATTTGTATCAGAGGTAAGATTTGATAAAAATCCCTAATGTCACCCCCCTTCTTTGTGGGTGTTTTCCTGCTGTGGATATATTTTTTCCTAGGCCTCACTTAGGTTTTTAAATCCACAACTAAATATTTCCAATTTTGTCTTAATTCAACTTAAGTTAACTTTTATTATCTATTTTTTAACTCTTTGATATTATTATTAATTTATTGATTTATTATTAATTTGATTTTTTTTTAATATTGACGATGGGTTAAATGGAAGAGGAGACTTTAAAGTCTCAATTTCGCCCAAAATAAAGACGTTATTTATTTATTTTATTTATAATGTCTCATAAAGTGTGACAAAACCTACTCAAAGCCCCATTATCATAATTTAAAAGAAATAAAAGTGAATAATGCAGATAACGATGCTATATTCTTTCTCGTGAAATTATCCGATAAAGTGAAGCCAAGAAAGGAATATCAATTTAGTTCGTAGTTAGCAAAGATAATGTACCTTAATTTAAATAGAAACTTATTTTCTTTGTTATCAAATTTAGCTGGACAAATGTAAATAAAATGTAAGCTTTGCTGAGATATATTTCCTTCTACGCTACTCCTTAGAGACGTGCACGTAGAGTAGGATTTGTAGGAACTACTAAGAGAATTTATGACCATACAACTGCTATCTACGAAAAAATTGGATACCACCGCCCGTTAATGCCTCTTTTTCCACCGTGTGGAAATAAAAATCCCATATTTCCTCTGCAAGGCAACAGCAGCAACTTAACAATGAAGCTGCAGTCGCAAAGAAGTTTATTTCTAGGTAAGGCTTCATTTGAAAAAAGTGATAAAAGGAGAAGACCTAATGGAATACGAAAAAGAAGCATATGAAAAACAGCTTGAAGGAAAAACAAAAGATAAGCTGAGTATGAGGAAAACAAAACGTACGAGAGAGACTTAGCGCGGCTTTTAAACCCAATTTATTTCAGCTTAAATTCTCCGAGTAAAAAGACGTGGTGATAATTAACTGTGAAATCATACGAACCACCGGTGATTCGCCTCTCGCAGGAGAAGTGGACGGGCGAAGAGATTATGTCACGCAACTTGCACATCCCGGAGACAGTGGGGAAGGGCTGCCGTATTAGCTCATGAGCTGAAAACAGTGGCATGAAAGAGCACGAAGAGCGAGGTGTTATGGAGGAAAAAAAGCGTCATAAAAGGAAGACAAACGGAAGATGAATGAGGAAAATTCCATAATAGATTGATGACGAGGATTAATGAGTAAAAAATCCAAAGGAAGGAAATGAGGGAGAGTGAATGAGAAAATAACGAGGGTGAAAATTAAAGTCAGCTTAGAAACGTGAAAGTAATGGAGAGGAGAGAGCATGTCATTGACGGAGGAGCATAAATAGCATTATTAACATATTGATTTAATGCTCAGAATAAACACAGTTGAAAGCGAGGCATTGGAAACAAAGACTTCAAATCATTATTTGCTAGATGAATTTTGCCGATAAGTATTCTGATATTCCTTAATGCAATGCATTGAATAATCTCACCTGATCAATTACGATAAAAGCGAAAAAGATTCGCAGGTAACAAATATCAAATAAATAGTTTTTTAGTTTTTTTATTTCATTGCTCAAAAGCCTAATTATCTTCATTTTAGAGCTAAAGATTTATATATTTTAGTTAAGCTAGACAATATTAGATTAGCACTATATCATAGGTTGAATAAATAGCCCGAAAAGGATTACTATACTAATTATAATTTGTCAAAACTTCTTAATTACAGTGGCTATTAGTTAGAGGAGATTTCTCTTTGAATTTTTACATGGCTAGCTTAATAATTTTTGTGCCAGTTTTTTGCCAGCTTTAAATCAACTTTTAACTAAAATTCAGCTCCAGTAAACAAGAATTCTCATTAAACAATACTTTTTTACTTGCCAATAGTAAATGTTTCTTGAAGTTATTTAAATTAGGATTATTATAGTAATTGAGGAGCAGCATTTCCTTTCCTTATAACAGATTTTTGTGAATTTATCAAGGTAAAAGCCTTAAATTTGAGAGTTGGTACTTTGAGGTAGACACCGTATGTTTTCAGTCATTGGAAAACGTCTGACAAACGCAACAGGGAATAGGGAGACTGGAAGGATAGAAAGAAACGCACTTAAAACGGCGAGTTTGAAAAGAAATACGCAGACGGCACTTGGCGACTGGTGGCAGTCAGCGACCTTAAATCTTTACGAGAAGTCTGAATATTATTTGTTCGGCAAAGAAGAGACGAAAAGGAAAGACAGTGCATCATAAAAGGTAGACGCGGCCAAGAGCTACACAAAAGAGTATAGAAGGAAATGCGACAAAAACAGCGGATAAGAGAAGGAAAAGGATTCTTTCGACGAAGGAAATCTCTACGTTCCTCAAAGAAAAATAATAAAGCAGACAAGGTAATTAGGGCATCAAACAGACTACGATACGAGCTAGAGAGATAAAAGCGAATGAAATAAAAGGTTATTCAAAGAAACAACCCGATGAATTACAGCGATATATCATGTGTTACGTTGAGATTATGATATGACTTAAACTTTTGGGATTACAATTTTTCCGACGAAGAGAGTTCATGGCGGGGTACATCACTGGACTCCTAGAATCGAAGAGTAAGAAAAAGCAAGCATGGTTGAATGGTCATCAGTGAACATACATGGCGAATATCAGAAAAGGGCGAAACACGAGGAAGGAGAATGGGAGAAGCTCCTCCTGCAATGTCTCTCCTTCTTAGCGTCTTTGAAAACAAATCCTCCTTTGTCGTTCAGAAATGGCTGGCGCATGACAAACCGCGTGTCTTGAACACCTTCCTTGTCCGTCTTGAACTCCGGCCATACAACTCTCCTCTTCGCCCATTCGTTTGTTTTTGCTCCCGCTCAACGTCGCTCCCTTTATTTCTTCTCGCATAAATACGCGAGCTCGCGCGCATTCTGCAAACGTTTTTAGCCCTCCCCCGTCATACCGCACAACGCCTCCCTTTCATACACCTTGCGACTCTACTTAAAGACTCAAGTTTCCGCAGCTGCATATTGAGTGAATGCATTTCTTCGTTTTTTACACATTTGCTCTCTCCCGCTTACTTCTGTCTTCCCTCCCATGGAAACACTCTCCCCGTCTTGCAAATCTGCCTTCGAATGTTTTCTTCCCACTTATTTCGGAGTGAACATAGGCGCTTTGCCCGAAGTACCTTTCGATGGAATACCGCTCGCTGCAATTGGAAGAGCGCTAACACGCGACTTCTTCTCAATAGAGAGGACGATGTCCAAAGTGTTAACTATCGGTTAGCGTCACTTCATAACTAATCTCCTTGATGTAAGTCGGTTAGCTTTAAAATAAATACAGATGGAGTTTACTTTAAAGAAAGGGGTATTTCATCTCTGTTTAAAGAACTACTTCGAACTAATGCTTCCATACGTAACTGAGAATCCTTCACCGTTTGTCATGAATTACTCGCCGCATTCCGACAAAGGTGAAACGCCTTTAGCGAAACTCTTATAATAAAATTACCAATTAGCTTAATCAAGAGTACTCACGAAACTATGCGTTACCTCAACCAAAAATTGATGAACACTCCAAAGAATTACATCAATTAATCTAGAATAATTCTTAAAGCGATGGAATTTTGTTTTCTTCAGACTAACTAATTTATTTTTATAATTCTTATTTTATTCTTTATTTTTATTCTTATAATTTGGAAAGATTTCATAAGTTTATATTCTTATAAGCGCTCTCGATTATGTCCTATTATTTCCTTCCGTCTATCACTTGCACTTTGTTCATCTCACTATTTATCAGTTCAGAAGAAAGAGGACTATACGGATATGCAATGTTTTTGAGACGCTCACGTGAGTTTCTCCGACATCTGCGACATGAATCCTCGGCCTATCTCAATATATAGGTAAGCATATACCAAAAACACCCACGCCTCGAGCGGAACCGAAACCATGGCTTGAGCTAAGAAGACAATTTTAAGATAGTAGGATCCTTGTTTTCTCCGAAAACAAATAAATAAGCATCTTATGTTAGAATAAACTACATAAAAACTGACTGAATAACTAAGAATGCATAGCCAGTTCATACAAGATACGTTATTGATTATGAATATGGTTATATAAATAGTTATGCTTCCTCTGAGGTTTATGTTTACCAAGTTTAAGAAAAATTGCTTCCGTGTATCCCAAGAATGTATATAATGCTTAGATATGAATGAAATCTTCATTCTCGAAACAATATATATGCAGATACATGAAGTTTTGCCACACAAGTGACTTCACTGTATATTTAGTTGATTTTTAATCATTAAATTCTCAAGTTCTAGACATTGGCATCAAAATATTTTAATGTAGACTCAGTAAGCATCCTTGGACAGAAAACAGAGCAATAATATGCCATGAAGCAGCATAATGATTTCCTATATACCTTTATCACGGATCTCACCAGTACTGAGACTGTATATCATTAAGGAGCTGCAGTACAAAACTACTTCATTGTTTTGAATATTGGACTTTTTTGCATTTGTTGATATTTTTAAATAGAAAATGCGTTCAAATTATTTAAAAGTAATCGAAAAATCAATAACATAACACATTTCAAAGTATTCTAGTTTCAAGTTCACGCGCGACTGTAGGCTATTATATTGATGTTATTTCCCCAGACACGCACAGAAAATCAAACCTAAGTTTTAAAGATTAATGATATTGTCAAGAGGGGTCAATACGGTAAAAAAGAGTCTCGCCAAATTAGGAAAGAAAATAAAGTTTATTTATGGTAAATACGCTAGCAAATCCGCCGATCTACAGCATGGAGGGAACCGATACTATTCCTATTATGTCTATTAGATTTTTTCCTACGAATATTAAAGACTGAGGGACTTTACCAAAACTGAATAAGGCTCCCATATATAGCATATACTATGGCTGAATAGTATATTCTCCCATTCAATAGTTCAAATATTAAATATGTCATTAGTACGCTGGATCACGACAACAAATAATATAAGTCATCCATTTTTCCCGTACATTAACCCTTCCTCATCAAAATCTCGCGAACTAAGTGACGTTCACCTATATTTCTCTCTTAACTTATAGTTTCGTCGTCCTTCTGCCACACCGCAAACAAAAGTATCTCACTCTCATATCCCGGACAGGGACACGCTTTGACAACGCGTAACCCCTCGTCATCTTCTCCTCTAGCAATCCCTCATTCCTCCGATTCGTCCCACTCCCTCAATCGTGCACGGGCATTTTCCACTTCTCCCTTCTAAAAGAAACGCTCTACGACACTGTTCACCAATAGACAATCTCCGAAGCGGGTCTCCCTCTTATTGGCTCCATCCAAATTGATTTACGGCCTCAAAAACGAGGCTCCCTTCCTTCCTCTGAGTTCCTGCCGCGTATACAGTACTACTACGAAGTTAGAGTCTGTTTCACACGATACAACGATGAGGTTGCGCTTAAGGGTTGTGACCGGTCAAGTTGGCGGCGAAATTTCGGCGAGAATTTGGGACAATGCATCGCAACTCTGCAGCGACTGCTTTTCCCGTAATAGGCGACGGTGCACCCAAGAGGAATAAGGGTTTCTCTAGATTCTAGGATTTTTTCAAGGAGTAGTGCAACTCCAAACAACGTAAATCTGGCATAAGAACAAACTGCAAATGAATATTTCACAGATTTAACTTTATTTTTACATATGTTCTTTCAGCGTTGGGTAGATTTACTATGTTTAGTAATGATTATAAAAGACTTGGCATCCAGTGGAAAGGTGTTTTCCTGGTTCGATATTTTGTATTCCTTTTATCGTATATCTGGAAAAGGTTAAAACAACTTAAACAAGAAGGATATTTGTAGTTCGAATTAAATCCATTGTGCCTATCAAGATTGTTTCAATAATAACTAAAGAAAAACCTAGAGGCCTACTCAGAAAGAACATTCTATTCAGTACTCTGACCATAGATTTCCAAGCATTTGATAAATAGCAGGAATAAATTCCATGTTAGTTAACTAAAATATGGAACAAAAGTTTTGGAGAAGGAATGCCACGAAATGAAGGACATAAAGTATTAGATACGATAAAACACAAAATTACTATTTATTTAAGGAAAAAATAGTGGAATTCGTTTAATAAAATATATAAAGGAATTTTCAGGCAGTAAAAACTATTGGTTGGGGAATAAACTAACATTGTCACTTCGATGACATGATATATTTATAGTTTTCAAATGACCATAAAATAAATGGTAGAAGTAGTAATTTTAAAAGTGTTAAAGCTAAAGTAATTTCTCGAACTTCGAAGACTCGAACCCGTAACTGCTTTCACCAGGTCAAACTCAATACCCAAATAGCTATCTAAAGTCATATAAAATTAATGGAAACAATATATCAATCATTTGAGACTGTTGCATTAAAATTTTTAACTCTAGTTCACAGTATTACAGCAACATGGGTATTCATTTTATATAATTTAAAAGATACGAATTCTAGAAATGTCTGAATAAGTAGCAAATCTCAACAGCTTCAAGAGCAAAATAAAGGGAGGACGAGTATCAAGAAATATTTTCTAAGAGATAACAGGAGAGGTCAGGAATATTAACTTATAAATCGTGCCTACCTTTCCCTCAAGTTAATCAGTTTTTGGTTGTAGTTTCAATTTTTTTATTTCATAATACGATAATGAGAATCTCTGATCTTTAGGGTAGCAAATTATTATGCATCTAGAGCATAAGGCATAACAGCGAAATTACGACTTGATAATAGTACCCGAGGTAAATTAGCTAGAAAATACATACCGTAGAGGATAGATTAACCAGTAATCCCCGGTCTATAGCAAAAATTTGAGTTTTCCTCTGTAAAGAAGTTTAATCCTACCCAAAGCGAAGGCGATAAAATTCCAAATGTGCCCAATTCTTCGCGCACCCCAACTTTTTTTCGGTCGTAAAACATGATTAACGGCCAAATTAAAAACCGCAACGTAATAGTAGCCTCACGCGTTGAGAATATTATCAAAGGCATATTTCTCCGAGCGAGAATCCGCATTTTCTGAAAGGTTTTAAAAGAGATGAAAGAGGACGAAGAAACGGTCCGCAACCTGGAATCCATTCCGAGCAGGGTAGAGCAGTAAGAGAATTACGAGGAAAGGAGGGTAGAAATGAGCGAAAAGAAAGCAAATATGAAAAGAAACCGAGTAAAATGTTGGAGCAGAGTACGTGAAGAATCTGAAGAATCGACCACTTCAGGTTTAAAAATCATATACGAATTTATTTCTTAGTACTAACAGAAAAATAATGCACAAGTCAAAGTACCATTTTTTCATTCACAGTCCCCTTCACCTCTCAATCACCTCACCAATTTAGAAAGGGAAAATTTACACGTAAATAAAATTCCTACGCGAGTTCGATACTAAATAAAAGAACGTCGAATAAGATATATCGAGAAATGTTTTTCCTCCCTAGAAACTATGTCGCTATTTTTTAGGTTATGTGTAGGAGAGGCCCATAGGCCTAACCTTGCCAAAAGGATTAAATAATTAAATATCGGATAAATATCGAGGAAATCGTTATCGCTTATTCTGAGCAAGATACTCAGATTGTTCAATTATTTTAAAATGTCAGGAGTGAGAAATTCTTTAAATGGTAATTATATTTCACAGACATATAACCGACGTCCAATCTAGGCAATGAAGAATCGTCAGGCAAGAAGAAGAAGGAAATAAATTATAAAGAAAATAATTTTCAGAACTGCGGATCGATAAATATGTATTTAACTAACGTTCACCACCTAGTACGAGACTTAGAATCCTGTCTAACTAGAAGACTCATTAACGTTGGCAATGTATAGAAAGTTATCCATCCTGTCATAAGGTTTGATGAGAAATGCCTCATTAACGCGATGCATTCACGCTTTTAGATTTAGAATTATTTGAAACTAAAGAGGCAAGAGGCTGAATTCGCTGACTTACAGAGAAGTCACATTTTCTAAGAAGTCTCAGAAAGAAGTAATTCCACGATTTCTCCCTCACTTCTCCATTTGTTCCGTTCTTTTCCGGCGTACCAAACTATTGTGGTTAGAGATAATAGATGGCTGGCATTAAGCAAAGCGGTGATATACACATATTTCTGTAACGAAAACACATCGGAGTTGTGAAGGAACAGACGCAAAAACGCTGGCTAAATAAACCAGACGAAAGTTTTCACAAGCTTAAAGAGACCTGACTTCCTTAATTAGGCCGGAATTTACGAGGGGCCCACATGTTTCGAGGAAATTCCGAAACACCGTGCATTTCCTTTCTAGGAAGGGACTTCTTTAAGGACAGCGTTCACGCCATTTCCTTAAACAACCTCTTCGGTATCTATTCATGGATATTTTCGTCTTAACTATGAAAATGCGCCTACGTACACCTATTTTAATGGTGCATTTCCTTCCATTCCTTTCAACCATTTTCTGTTTATCTCCCTTCACTTCTTAGCTTCCGTTCATAGGGTCGAGTCTAAGTTTGAGGGCGCCTGTTGCGGTAATCTGTCATATGGAACTCGTTAGCAGGTTTTTAGAGGTTCCCAAGTTTTATTTTCGCAGACCTCCGACGTAGATGTAGCAAAATAAAGCGATGATAATTGGAAGACTTTTTTTTCCTTCGAAGGGGCTTAATGTTTAGAGCAAAGCTTGTTAAAGCAGATGTTCTCAGAGTTCAAAGTCATTCCTTGAATGACCTGTTGCCTGAGTAATTAAAAATGCATTAGTTACCCTTGACTAACGTTTTAAAAGTACAATAATAATAATAACTTTCAATAATAATAATAATTTTTAACGAAAAATTACTACATATTTATCGAAAGCATAGCAATATGAGACATCACTGTATTCATATCGCCATGAACAATCTTGCCAAAACGCCAAAAAATGACCATGGTTGAATCTAATATACATACTAATAAAATGAACACGCTAAAGTCACGGAATCTACATTAGAGTGCATTTACACGATAAGACAGCAATGTCTACACAGAAAATACCTATATCATTACAACACTAGTATATCATTACAATATAATAGCAAATAAAGCAAGAAAGTAAGGTTTCTTAAACGAAAAGGAAAGGTCATGGGAAAAATTTTGCCCAACGATACGATTTAAACCTCGTAAAATTTCTAGGAAATAAAATATGAATGGCGCGGGCCTCGTGGAAAAGGGTCACAGAAATCCTGCTATTTTATGACGGCTGAGTTAGAATTCCATCCCACGAAGTTCTTCCCGGAAAAAATTCCCAATTTTCCCCCTGGGGCGCAGATTCCCTCCCCCCTCCTTACCTCCAAATGAGCTCAGAACCCGGGAATCTATAAACGTTTCTCGTCCACTAAATCTTCCAAAATTCATGTTCCTTCCATTTCTCAAACTCAGGATTCCTCTCTTCTCTGACTCATTCATTTTATTTTTCGCCCCCTTTCTTTTATAATAAGCCTGTCACTTTATATTCCTTAGCGCCTGGCTTTGTTTGCTATAATTTTTACTCCGCATCTCCGTTAGGGAAAATAATGTTCATTACATTCGGAGCAACACAAAGCAGTACACACTTTTCCAATTATAGCTAAATTAGCGGGCAAAAGACGGAGCGGAAGAGACGGTACAAATTAATATTAGGGCAAAGTTCTAATTACTACTGCAACTCACAATAGCAAACTGTTACTTCTTTGAAATATGCAAATCCTAACTAGTAATTAAACGGTAGTCGATGAGTAATACTCCAGGATTATTTCCGCTCGCATAAACCACATTCGCGATTCAAACACCCGATAATGACAATGCGGGATCACATAAGCTTAAGCAATGGTAAATAATTCGGGAAAGCAGTCGCTACATTAATTAACCCACGCTGAGAAACGTAATCCAAACGATTATAATTGGGTCGTTATGGCGCTTTTAAAACCCAAGGTGACATGCCGTGCGACATTGGAGATTCAATTCAGCAGAATGAGCGTGGATTTAATGCCAAAATATTCGGATACGACCTGATTATTGCCGCTAACCTTGCTACGTTAATGAAAATTACACGGGTCTCTCCGAGGCGATTCTGGAATCATGTGAAATGTAGATAAATGAACAGCACTAAAGTTGAAATTCAAAATTTATATTGGCTAGTTAGTTATACGTACTTAACGAATAAGGTACTCTTCCAATTTGCGATCTACCACATCTACTACTCCCGTTTCATTTCAACATATGATCCAACTCCCATAACCCAATAGCGGAGCACTAGAGAGCCGTTTTATGGCGTCGTCTCTCTACTTTTCTGACTTTTTTTGCTTGTTTTAAAAACACTTTTGAGATACACACCTAATCCAACCGTGCTCATAATATTACAACTAGTCGCTGTCTGGCGGTAGTAAATAATATTACGGCGGTAAACAACATACTAGCAGCCAGATCATATAATGGAAAAGTATCGTAAAGAAATTAAAAGATTTTTGTTCACGTATTTAAAAATAGAGATACCTTAACAGAATACAGAGGAAGCAGCAGCTCCTATATTTAAGTTCCAAACATCTTAAGCAAGTATTCTTTATAAAGAATAACGAAAAAAGAACACTTATTCCTTATTTTGGTAAAGGCCGAATTATTAGATTCTATATTACTATATTCTATTCATGTATGCTTTATAAATCGAAAAAATACGTTCAACATCTAAATGTGCTACTGAAGCTAAAATGCAGTAGAAATGAATCAGCATTGTTCTGGATAGTCATTCATACTCATTCATTCGTCAAACCGTAGTTGGAGGTGTGGAAGAGGAAAAGACAGTTTACGTCAGGATATGACAAACTCCATTATCATCTGTTTACTAATTAATATTATTCTCTCCGCTAATTTTATCATTCTGTCATTACCTTTTTTCAACGGTAATGACAGAATAATCATTTCAAGGTAATAATCATTTCAATCCCTCCTTCCGACTAATGTGAAGAGACAAGAGTAAGGAGGTAAACGTAAGCAAACATTCTACGGAGACGAAAAGGAACATCCGACCCGTCGGAAGAAAATTTGATGAGCGATCTATTGGTCCGAACTCCAAGTGACTTCGCTTACGTCAAACGGATCATTGCATCGTTCACGACTGTGTTTGCACGTGTTCCGTAGGTCGCCATATCGCTCTCTTCTTAGCTGCCCAACGTACATTAATCATTCCCTGGAGATTATTGGTCACGCGCTTGTCGAACGAGTATTGGCCTGTAGGAATTCAATCGCGAAGGAAAATTGCATTCCGTGATGCAGGTGGCAATGCGGGTTCGTTTAACTTTCTACGTCTGGCTTTGGTCCAGCGGGTGATCCAGGCGCCGTCGACGGAATTACCTTTTTCCCTTTGCGGGGACATATTTCTCCCGATTTGTGACACCGAATGAAAAATATGGCGGCAAAAAACGCAAAACAAAGAGGATGAAAATAAAACTCCATCTGCGACAGGTTGCGTTCTTCTATCTCCGAAAGGAGAATCCAGACGTAATTTCACTCCGGAGACGCTCCCTTTCTCTCTTTCTCCGCATATAAATTCGCGTCAGTCATCTATTCGACGTTCGCTTCCGTAGACGTCCAAATATCTTTCCTTATTTTTTCTCTCCGCAGCGGCAAGTATTCGGAAAGTGCGCCTTGCCACCGTCAGTTTTTTTATTCTAAAGGCTTCGATGCGAGCCATCTGGCGGCAAATCTTTCCGAAGAAGAAATCGGAAAACGTGAGAGGGAGGATCCTGTCGGTCCTTTGGGGGTCTACTCCTTATAAAAGTCATAACTGCCCCCCGAGGCTACCAGTTGGACGTTTTAAATGCAGCCAGACTCATCAATCAATAGATCCCGTAAAAGTGGCTGCACTCGAGTAAAAGGGCGGAAAATATGTTATTCCCTCTCGATTGCGTACAATCTCCTTGAGAATTGATGCGCGGTGCGGGTGGATTCATTTTATTGAGAGAGAGAGAGAGGAACGGAAATTAAATCGGCGAGATTAAATGGAATCGTGAAGAACGAGCTTTATGAGTGTCTCGGACACGCACCTATTCTCAATCGCTCATTTTACATCCTTTGGAATGGTTTTATCGAAAAGGAAAAAAAGAAGGTCGCATTTTCTATTTCGATCTAAGACGATGTCAAAGCTGATATAAAAAGGGGTTATTGTCATACCGAGTATTCAGTGCAAAAGACATTTATTTCAAATTTTGAAAGTAAGCAATGCAGCCAAGAGGTTGAAGTATTTTGGACCAACTCTTACGGTCAAATTCTTAAGTACCCAGGTATTAGATTAATGAATTAGATAAGAGATAAACATTAGAAAAGAGCTTGGAATTGACGGTGAATAATAAAATGGATACTCTTATCTTCAAAGCCAAAGTTTAATGAATCTCCCAGAAAAAAACTCTTCATAGGTTTTTAACTAAACCTCTCAATATTGCATTAATTACCGTTGTAATCATTAGCTTCCCAAAATAGATCTTCTGATCCTAGAATTTTATAAATCTGTATACTCTCTGCGAGACTGTGTAGGTTCTTCTTCAAAAATTGGACCTAATTGGAAAAGAAATATTAATTTTTTATTCAGAAAAAGCAGTAATAAATGAAATTCTGTTGTCAATTTTACCTGAGATTTAGTATGGATTAAAAAATCCCATTTGTAATCGAAACCGCCGAAATAAATAACCAGAAAGATATCGTAAACATCAATGGAGAGTGAAATACTTCCAACAAACATCAGAAAATTGGGAAATATGATAGAATGGAGTAGAAAGAGAAACGTCAGCACATAGGGTTGCTAAGGAAAGCAGGAAAGACTTCCAGGAGTAAGAAAGCAAGGGAGAGGAAAAGCAATTTGTCGTGAGTGGAGGAAGAAGTGAGGGATGGGAGAGGAGTCACAGAGAGAGAGTCAGAGAGTTAAAGGTGGGGGTGGAAAATACAAGGATATGAATGAGAGTGAAGATGATGATGCTAAGAGTTGTGGAAGGGAAGGGGAGTCTTAAAGGGGAAGGCAGAGAAGATGTGTGTAGAAGGGCAAGAGGGAAACGAGCAGAGTAGAGAAAAAGAAGGGGAATGCTGGGGAGGAGATTGAGGGAGTCGGAAAAAGTGTATATGTCGGAATTAATTTCCGCGCTCCGCATTTTTCAAGGAATGAGCGTAGAGAGATATGGAGAGGATAAGAAATGAGGGGGAGAAGACACTGAAGTTTGGAGAATAGCATAGGAGGGATGAAAAAAGAGCATAGGGCAGCAATGGGAGAAATAATTCAGGAGAGGGAAACAAAATGATACGAAAAGATAACGGGAAAAAACGGACGAAAAATATGCCTGCTTTGGGTTCACGTCTTGCCGAGTTATTTATTATCACTCTTTCCCTTATCTACGCAGAAAATTTGATACTAACCAGAAATTAGACAATTATATTTATATAACGTAACTTTCCTGGGAAATTAATATTATGAAATTTCTGAAGCTCAACCGCAGTCCCAGTGTTTTTGAAATTATTATCCTGTGTGATAAATTTTTCTCTTATCACTGATTAATAAATAAATCCATATTATATGGAAATGAGGATGCAAGAACACATAAAAGATGAATGAGTAAGAAACAATGTGTCAAATATTGAATAGCGTGACTTGAACGTAAGAGAATAAAATTTAATTTTTCATTACCTGCAATTAATTTTCTTCGCCCAAAAAGGTTTACTAGCCGAGAGAACACACGCACACGGATTTCAAACCGCGAGCCTTATTTTAACGAATCCAACTAACTCTTCTGTAAATGGTCTTTTCTTTGCGTTAAGGCCTTTTCTTTGCTAATTATTCAAATTAGCAGAATGAACCTGGAATGTTTAGGAAGTAACCCATACCTTCATACGTCTTCTATGAAAAATACGATACAGTGATAAATAAGGAAGGGATATGTCCGCGTGAAATTAATTTTCGTAAGAGAGTTCGTGTTCGTGTCGGTGAAGGACGGTAAATAAGCACAAAACTTCTGGAGAGTAGATGGATTAGAGGGCGCAGATCCCATGCATTGGGTACAGAAGAAAAAAGTTGACAATAGAACGGCGGCGGTTAGAAGTAAAGCGAGAGAGGAATGAAATAAGCCTGTCACTCCCAGATTTGTACGTCGACCTCCTGACAGGTGGGATTTTATCCAATAAGGAAGATTTTTAGAGAAGCAGACACTGAGTAATGACCCAGGTATTTACAAGAAAGCAGCTACGGATTGAGAGCCATTGTGTCCACATCGAGGATCTTCAATATCATTCAGAATATATCAAATCTGAATACAATGTAAGATGAGATATTGGCCCGCAGATAAGAGCTCCATTGAGGGTACTGGATTGATTAATTCTGCGAGACTTTCTTATTTGGAGAGTCCTGAAAATGTGAGGTGATTGCGAGAAACGTATAATACACCGTAGAAGGCTATGGTTCCCTACAATCTAATTATGAATTGCCCCCTTGGAAAATACGTATTAAAGATGGTTCGTGAACCGTGAATGACAGAAAATAACACAAAAAGTCGTATATCTTCGTATAGTGCAGTTTAGTAAGCTCAAAAGATTGAAACCTATTGATTACAAAAGCGAAAATGTTTAGAAATTCTATCGTCTCCGCAGATTACCACAGTTAGGTATTTTACCAAACACTGATTAAAGATATGATTTAACTTCATAATCGAATCATTAATTCAAAGCCTGAATCTTTTATAAAATTACAAAGCAGATTTTTACTACTATTTTTCAAGAACCGCTAAACTTTCTAAACATGTCAGTAAATAATAAGCTCATCAAAACCGTAAGTTGTAGTTCTTCGCTTTAATTTTGCATCACCCACAACTTTTCTATTTTTTTTTATTCTATTTAACCAAAGATAATAATTTATACTGGAATAACATTCTCCAGTATCCACGGTATTTGCAAGAGTAGCTTGAATAACAGAACACTGAAGTATACTGTTGGTTTATATCGGACGTGTCTTGAATTCTTAGTTACTTTGCATCGGTTGAGTATAAGACCTTGATAGTGAGGAGAATTCAGTTCGTTTCTGAACTTTGGAAATGTGATAAGTCAGGAGGAATTCCATTTAACACTGAAGGGAGTCCGATCCTCAATCAAGATTGTATCACGTTAATTCAGTGACAAAATAACACGCTTGGTGCTTTTCTATGAGAAACTAAATCAATGAGAATAAAAAGATGGTGCTTTACAGTAAATGGCAATTTATTTCGTTCCTTGGTAATTAAAAAAAATTCTTTTGATAAAATAATTTAAATTTTAGGGATTTTTATGAAGATAAATAACACGAACGCTCTATTTAACTATGTAACGCTGATATAACTCTTAGTTATAAATTAAGGGCGACATCAGCGGAAGCAAGCAGCCTAATACCAATGTGGGATCAAAGTAACGAAAAGAGACGGAACATCAATATTTACGACGAAGCTAACGATTACAAGGCGCTTTCCTAAAATGGTTCAGACAAACCTCATTGTCTAAGCATAACGAGAGATTTTCCCAAATTTTTCGCAAACTCTTTGCTGAGCACAGATAATTCACATTTCATAATTCTAGGAAACAATCTAATTAACGAGAATCGTAGTAAAAGAGCCAAAAGTTAAACGACACGACTAGACATTATCTCCCCCAACCAATGCAAAGAAAAAACAATTAGCAACGCGCCGCTCCGGATCTCTACGCACTGAATGGAGGAGATTAAGGATGACGGAAACTCAAATGGGACAGAATAGAAAAAAATCCCATTACAGCAATTCCGAGAAACGAATTCGATATAGAACATCAAAGCTCCTTTGAGATACGAAAAAAGACTGAAATATATTCCTGAAACGTCACGTATAGACTAAGACGCATGTATGAGAAGAGGCGAGGGAAGATAACCGTCGGAAGAGAGAAAAGGATACGGAAAAGACGTAGGGAGGGCCAAAAGGGAAAAGCTAAGAACGCCCGGAATGTTAATGAGGAAATGTGCCAGCTGAGCTCCACTCTCTTGTGCTCCAATTAATATCCTGGGGAGAGGATAGAGAGAGGTGCGAGATGGGGAAAGGCGTGTGGTAGATGGGAAAAGCCGAAGGATGGCGATAAAAAAGGAGAAAAATAGGGAGGAAAGGGGAAAGGAAAACCTCAAAGAGAGAGGCAATGGACGAAAAAGGAGGTTTTTGCTACTTTTGTAAGAAGGGAGACGTAAAATAACGAAGCGACGTCATTCGAATCGGATCGAATGATTCCGTGGCAATATAAGCGGAGGAATTCAAAAGCCGTTGCAAACGGTGATTTACGACGCTTTTCGTAGTGGGGGTTGGAGAGAGACCATCGTACGGTGGAGAAGAAGATGGGGGGAGATAATGGAATGGGAAGGAGAAAAGGACTAGTATGAGGGCAAGGACAAACACAATGAAAATTCCATATAAATCCAATGAATCTCACTTGGATTCCCTCTCCCACCACCAACCGTTTCACTTCCTCGATCTCTTTTTTCGCAGAGTCATAAGCTGGAACATTTATCTTTTCGGTTTGCGCGGAATAGAATGAAAAATAAATGCCGGAGCGATGAAGCGGAAATTATCGGGAGGAGAAATACATACTCAGATCGTGACGAAAAAAATTAGTGGAAAGATAACGATTCCTGGAAAAATCTCGGTGGATAATAATTTACGCGGGTTTTCGGTTGTTTAGAGAAGGCGATTCCAAAGCGGAGAGAATTTTTGGGAAACCGCTGCTCGAAGCAAAAAGGGCATAGATAATAGGGGAGACGCAGCAAAAAGGAAAAGGGTTAAAAAGTAAAACGAAGATGAAAGAAAACATGTAGAGGCAAGAGAAAGGGATGGGAGGGAGGAAAATGGATAGAACATCAAAGATAAAAGGTTTCCATGGTTGATGCAGTTGACTATATGCATTACAAATACGAAATTGGGTAGTGGTCAGCATTTGGAAAAATAATGCTGATAGTTCAGTGACTTCACTATAACTTTGTTTTATGGAAAATGCATCTCAATGCTAAGACTGATATTTCAATAGAATATTCCATTTAAATAATTAATGAAAATTTCCTTCTTCTTTTCAGATATGTCACTTGGTGATGAAAATTTTATAATTAAAGAATATTCAACATAGTCATAAAAATTAAATAAATACTTCTTAGAAAAATACTTATTTTGCGGAATTTTCTCTTACGGATTGCAGATTGATAGACATTCATACTTGATAATTAAACCCACAAATTGCAAGAACTTGAACGCGATAGCAATGAATAAGAAATTGCAAAAGAATAATGAAAATACAAAAGAAATATAATAGATACAGCAGAAAGAAAGGAGAAAATAAGTTATCGAATAAAAATGTGGACAATGGAAAAAACGAGAGATATAAAATAGAAAATAAGGTAAGAGGATGCAAGAAAGGAGAAAAGAATAAATGTTCACATCTATGTAATATCTAGTGCACATAAATCTGAAGAAATGAAGAAAAAGCATGGCAACAGACGCAATAAACGATACCACTTTTTTCCTTCTCCGTTTCGAAAAACGGTACAAGGAGTGAGAGAAAAATAAAAAACGAAGGGTAATGGGAAATAAATTTACGCGATTGAGAAGCTTGAAAGTAGACCGGAAGGAAGAGTTGAAAACAAAAAAGAAATGGAAGATTGGTCGTGTTTGAAGATTTTTTTCCATGGCCGTCTATCTTCAGCACGTGGGCAAATTCTGGGAAGGCAATTATTAATTCGATGAACCATTCTAAGAAAGGTATCTACATTCTCAGAAGAATGTATGGCACGAAATAGATCGGGCAAAAATAACATGAAATAAAACAGAGGCAAGGAGAGACAAGCAATTTGCGAATTTGTTAAAGAACCTCACAGGTTTTTTTTATAACTTTTTCTCTTTCTTCATTTAGACCATAATAATATGATTTTTTTAGAATTCAGACATTTTTAACTACATATATTATAACCTGAAAGGAGACAACAAAGTAACTACTGATTTTCTCATTGAAATTAGTTATTGGATGAAAATCCGAGGTCTGGGGAAAAATTTTTACAAGATTAAAAAGTTAAGATGAAGGATTTTTGGAATGCTCATTTTTTATAGCAGGCCCTAGGAGGAAATTTGATGAAAAGGTTGGCAAAGAGAGAGATCATGAGAATGGAAATACCAAGGAGAGTGAGAATTTAACGAGACAGGCTTGGACACCAGTGTGGAGTGAAAAGATGAATTGAGGTTAGGTTTTGAACTTCGGCGTGGAGTGTAGTGGGAATACGAAACCTGACTAAATCAAAAGTCAGAGGATTTTAAGTGGAAACAAACTATTCGATGGAAGGCGTGATAAGAAATTGGACAACCAGGAGTGAAGTGATTAATACGATTCCTTCCGCAGCTTTTGAAGTGATTCTCGAATGTATCAATAATTAATTGATGTTTGTAAACTGACTCAAATTAAAGGTTCACAAGGACACTTCTTCAACTTAAATATTTTCCTAGCATATTCTCTGGATTATTTTCTTCGTTGCACGTATAAGCGGTTAATATTTAATAATTAAATACGGAAAATAAATCGTAGCATTTGAAATCATTTCAAAGAAATATTTAAATTCATACTCAATATATATTCATATCAAGTTCTCGATAGGTACACAGAAAAATCTAACACATTAAATTAAATTCATAATATAGGTCACCACCGCTAAATCGGTTTTTATAACGCTCTGCGGCGTCTTTCGATTCCCAAACTCCACTTTTTAGCTCATTCCACTGTTCTTCTTCTAGACCTTTAGGTAACTATGTAAAGCTAATTTTAATACTAAGTAACTATCTTACCTATATAATAACAAACGCATTTTATTCAAACTTCACTAAAGGTCCAAACGAAATTTGTAACTCCCAGTGTTACGAAACTAATATTGCAATATAATTTACAAGAGAGCGATTAAAATTCTAAAATGCTCAAATGAAAATTAAATCTTTAAGGAGAGGATGAATTTAACGGTTTTGCAACGAAAGGATCAATGAGTTTTTCGGATAAAGAAATACATCATGAAATTTGGAAGCAGAAATCCGTAAATTTAAAATCAAACAAAAGTTTTAAGCCCGAGATAAAGAACTAAGTACTTTTGATAGGTGAAAAAGCAGCTAGCTTCCAACATTTTTTTGTTCGGCTATTTTTTATTAAGGACAGCGAACATAAATGTTCCAATGGTTCAAAGAGTTTAATTAATCTTTACGTCAAACTCTGGTGATATTATCTCCTTGGTAATATAAATTATCATTAAAATGATGCATCTCAGTATGTCTGTATAGTAATTTGTCCGAAATCGAAATCATTGAGTATTTCGTATTCTAAAAATAAAAGTGATGCATCTCAGTATGTCTGTATAGTAATTTGTCCGAAATCGAAATCATTGAGTATTTCGTATTCTAAAAATAAAAGTCACAGTTGTTCAGTTCCAAGACTAGAATCTTAATTTCCAGGCCCTCAGTCATATTTGTTTCCGTGAAATAAAAATATATTTAAATCTAGAAAAATCAAGTGTTATGATTATATTGAAATTAACTATTTTCTAGGAATAACCCTAAATCTTTCGTCCCCTTCTGTTTTCTGCAAGCAAAGGGACTACTCTCCATCTCGATGTCAATAGAGAAAATCCCATGGAAGCGAGCCAACGCTCCTTGTATGCCTTTTTCTTTTACTTTTCTACCATCGTCAAGTTCAGAGCGGCGTTTCTCGGAGACACAGCGCCCTGCATTCTTTCTCTCCTATCGTTACGGAGCAGTACGAAATTTTTTAACTCGCGGAGTAGATATCCGTGTTCCCAGTCTCCTTACTCCGGGGGGCCATGCGTTTCCGTTTGCTACCGAAAGATATCAAAGAGGCTACGAATAGGAAAAAACAAGATAGGTCGGAAAAAAATTATAAAGGGACGGTGAATGTCTTCTGCTTTCTCCATCTTTGTTTTTCCTACCGTGGGCTTCCTGCAAGCATATCCCTTCAATCGGTTCCCTGTGTAGCTCTCCAGAGAAAGACAAGCGGACTCGAGCTACCGGATATCGCGAGCGTTATACCGGAGAAGGCAATCGATCTTCGGTACACGAAAACAGAACTTGGGCGGAAGTTGTCGGAACGTGTACGGAGTCCTGGTGCTCTCTTTCGTGCTGCCCTCCGGTCATTAAAAATAAAACGATGAAACGCAGCCTTCTTTCCCGCGGTCACCTCCAAGGTGGGGATTCCTTCACTCTATGATAAAATTCAGCGATCATTAGAAGGTACGTAATGAGTGTCTCAAGGATGAATTCCGACATATATTTTCAGGGGAGGAAATTAAGAGTAAATTTTCTAAACCACATGATAAATAATAATAATAATGACACAAAAACTCATAATTTAATGGTAAAATAGAATTCCATGCTGGATTTAGACAGTTGTGCTCGTAGAAATCATAGAAATATGGTATTTATTGTCAAAGTCTGATGCTATGAACCTTATAATTAGAACAATATATAGCCTCGATGTTCTAACGCTTTGTAAATTAATTTAAAAAATGTGAGGAATAGATGCAACGAAAAACTTCAAAACCACAAATCCGTAATTTTAGTGATTTCACTAGTTTCGATTGGTTATGCGATTATTATACTTGGTAAATGAAGTAGTTTCGAGTCTCGATATTCATTAAATGATTACAGACTTTTCTATAAGGACTATTAAATTAAAAATTGATATGCTCCCTTAATTTCCCACAGAATTGTAATTCATCATGTTACAGCACAAAAACATAAATTCTGAAATAATTTTCGAAATCCTCGACGCCCTTTCGGCAACACGACACAAAAACTCTTCGATTCAGCAATAGATTTTAGATATTCACTTAAAATATTTCAGACATAACATTGAGAAATCTTCCGTCTATAAATAACCGGAGAATACCACGTTTTGCTGATAAGCAAATCTTGAATCCCGCATAATCATTTCATATGAATAAACCCTTTTCCCGGAGAGAAAGCGAGCAATTGAGACATAAAGTAAATCCGCCTTCATGTAAAATATCAAGAGCCCATGTAAAACGTCTGAATATCCCCGAAACGACCCAATTCAAACATTCTTTCCAGCCTAATATCATAACCGTCGCACTTTCAGCTCCTACAAAATTACCCCGTAGACGATGCACCCTTTATCCTCACTTCGAGATACTTTCCTAATGCTATTACGGAGATTTTCCGGCAGAACGCGGAGGCAACGAAAGAGAAAGGAAAGGAAAATAAAAAACCGAACGGGAGTGTGAGGACAAGATTTGCCCCCTTCTTCCATAAATACCCTAGGATCCCGATCCGGCATTAGAGCCGAGGATTTCCCACTGTCTAGACCGTCTTCATTCATTATCTTCTCTCAATCTCTCCCTCTTCCCTCTCCATAAGGCCAACAGCGCTGCAAACATTATCTTTCATAATAGAGTGGACGTTAAGCTCTTATGGAAGAAATCCTTTGGGAAACACCGCCCTCTAACACAACGCTGCACCAGATTATCCGCCACGTCGAAATGTATTACGGAAGAAGATTCCGCCAAGAGAACGAGGGAGGAGAATTTAGCTAAGACTGCGTTTTAATGTGCGGAATAAAATGAGAGGCGACCAAGAGAAGAGGAATGGGGGTAAAACTTTCGAAAAATCCGTCAAATCTCTTCCTCGCTACCCATCATGTAAAAGGGGGGAAACACCCTGAGGCGAGAGGCGACACTTCCAGCGCCTTTCCCTCTACCATTTCTCTTCGTCTGTTACCTTCTCCTCCGTAGAGAGAGATTCAGAATACGGAATCAATAAAGCCGGAGGGAAAAGAAGGGAGCCGGTTTCTTTAGGAAAAGCTTTTTGCGCCAAGTTGGTCATCGAGGGTTGGTAACGCCGTAACTGCATTAAGGAGGATGGTGGAGATGGATGGGTGGGGGAATGGAAGGACGTGTGCGTGGTCCCCCGCTATACTTGGGTGATACTTAATACCATGGCTTCTTTAGCAGCGAAGAAAAAGGTCCATATGCGGCCCGTATGCCACATGCTAGATTAAGTGTTAAGTCGAACGCGCAAGCTTCGATGAATCCAGTCATCTGACAGAAAAATCCTTGTAAATTCAAACGGCTTAAAATATGCAGGATAGATTCAGGTCTAATTTAGCCATTTAAACGAATTCAGGTACAGCGTATCCAACCAATTCACACAACTGAGTTTATATTCTGTAAAATAACAAGAATCAATCCCATGGTAGACATTTTCCCTTCTAAATAGTAAAATAGAAAAAGTATAAGAAGTGCTTTTTCTAAATTCACACATGAAGAGGTCTTTCTATTAGTCAAAACCGGTCGTATTCAACAAACACAGTGGAAATTTTTACATTTATTTCATTAAATCTATTATGAAATTCCACGCGGTAAAGGTTTCATCAATCAGCTAGACTCAATATTTGTCTAAACAAAAAATAACTTACTGAACAAAACTTTGTAGTTTTCTTTCCAGAAAATAACGTCAAATGTGATTGTAGGCCACTGTAAATCCTATTGAAAGTGACCTATGCACACATTTTTGTAATTTTATCGAGAAATTGTGCTTGAACTTTACTAACTAAAGAAAAGAAAAGAAAATCTTTATTGCTAAAAATCAGTAAAACTCTATTTGAGTGAGATTGGAATAACAAAATTTTCGTACGCAATTCTAATTTTTTTACTAGGTAAGTAATTTTAATTTTGCAGAATCAGAATACAAGTTTTTCACTACAACGAAATAATGAAGATTTAACAAACTTTTAGAATTGAAAATTCATCAATTTCAAAATATTCTTTTGAGATACGTGAGCCGTAAGAGAGGTAATACACGTATACACGCGTCATATCAAGAGCTAATGGCCTGTAAATAAGCGATGCTAACTCTACGACGAGTTGACTACGAAATAACGAGCCCGACTCAGCCTGTGAAGGTGAATTATTGGGTGCTTGGAGGTTGATATAGCGGTTTCCGGAGATAGGAAAAGTAAAGATGGAAAGAAAAGCACGGGAGGTAAAAGAAGGGGATGAGAAAGGATCGTTAAAGGAACGGGACTGGACCGACGAGGGGGATTATTCCATAGAGCGGGCTGGAAGTAGGAAGATAGAAGTGAAGAAATTAAAAGCAGACACCAGGGTTTCCTCGCCGCTTTCCTTGGCTAACAAGTTATTCGGATTCGCCCCATCTAACCTCGCGTACACCCCATCTCATTTTTTTACCGCTACTCCTCAGTCTAGCACTCATTCCACCCCTCGTTCTATCCAATATATTCCAATCTTTACCTCTCCGCGTTATTACCTAAGCAACACCTTCTATCCTTATTAACGGTTGGTGCATTTCCTGCTTAGGAATGAATCTCTTGGGGAAGATATCTGTTGCGGATTTTCAACGAGTCCTCTGAGAAGAATTATTAGACGGGAAGGAATTTTCCTTTGCTTAAAAAAGGAAATCAAGGGATATATTTATGCGCGAAAGGAATCTTTACCTCGTTGAAAGACTAGGAAATATCAAAGATATTTTCTACACACATGAATGAAGAGATCCAATAATACGAAAACATAGGATGATAATCGTTCGAAATTGAGATCAAAAGATCTAATCGAGATGATATAAATTATTTTCATTCACCTTACTGCAAATGCGAAGCAGTTCTACTTACTTTACTTTTACTTATAACTTAACTTACTATCGAGCTTCCAGATAGCCAAGTGGGAAACTCGTTTGACTTCGGTTAACGCGGTCTTGAGTTCGGTTTCCGGTGAGGGCCTATGTGCGAAATGACCTTATTTGTCGAAGCACTTTTAACAATACTACTGCTATACTTACTATCAAGGAAAATTTTGAAGCGAGCCAATTTCAAAAGAACCTAATCTCGAAGTAATCAGATTTATAACTGATTGCACATTCGAATGACATTAATCAATCGGAACAAAATATTTGGAGCTCTTTTCACAATCATAGCGGCACATTTCCTTAAATCTCGAAAAGAACTTGACGGATAGAATAGGAATATTTTTTATCTTTTCGTAAGCTAAGAAGCTTCATTCTACACAGACCTTGTCAATCGAAAAGTACCGGGTTAGAGCAGCTTCATTTAGCGTTACCTGTTAAGTTAAATACAATACAACTTACTAATACAACGGCTGAATAATACTTATTAAAACGCCGTCAAAAATATTTTTATATTTTTCGAGTTTCCTAAATTCGAGTTTTCCTAAAAAATTTGGAACCTTCAACTCTAGTTTCCACAAAGGCATCCATGAATTGGCACTACAAATGTAATCAATATATTTCGGAAGTTCCTCGTGTAACGTCATAACAAAAATTAACAACAATGAGCTAAAGAAGTAGTTCGAATGCTCAGAATTTACACCCTCAGGCAACTCGCAGGATATTAATTTTGTTATTGAAATCCCAATATTATATGATTCGCACATAATTTTTATTTCGCGACCTAAAGGTGACTCCTATATAGGTCGAAACCGGTCGAAAAATGACAATTTAGAGGAAATGACGTAGTACTTCACTTTCAAACTTTTTATGAATTCTAATGTTGTAAAATTAGAAAGTTCATTTCTTTATTTAAATTAAAAGAATAGAATAAGATTTCAAGGATTTGCGAATTCAATTCTTCGGCGATGATGCCGCAGTTACATAATCTAAGCGCCCACGGTAATATTATTACTGCCAAGAAATGAAAAAATAAATAGAGAGGACTATGGTTACATCCTATACATATTCTATGCTATACATTCTATTTATATCTTTTTTTACTTATGCGTAAGCGGAGAAAGTCAGTTTTGGCTTACAGTTGACGCCCGAAATTTTGTTCGCGTCCCTTCCCCTTTAAAAATCTAATCAACGCAGCCTACAACCCTCTCCCCACGCCCGCTTCTCATCCCAGACACGCCACACCCCTCTCAAAAACCCCGACAATCCAGTCACCTTTGTCAAGCCACACAGTTTTAAAATATACGAAACTAGACGTATCGAGAAACCGACCGATACTCGATCAGTCCACTAAAATACCCTTTCAAATGACAAGAATCCATCGTTCACTAACGCTGTATCTAAAAAGATGTAAGTTTACCTTGAATTTAATCACTGTACATTAGTCAATAAAAACTTTTGTACGTGGCGAGGATTTTATTTAGGTATTGACATCAATACTGATATAACCGTACTGCTTTTGTATCACACTCATTCTTGCTCTGATCTGATTACTGCGACTATTTATGCAATTATTCGAATCCATTATTCTTAATTTCCATAGTATTCCATTGTATTTTTCAATACCTTAGTAATGGGTCAAGTTTAATCTCAATGTGCCCGAGATAGAGATGTATGTATTTATTTACGTGTGACCGACAAGTTGGTTATCATCCTCACTCAACTGACTGCCACCTTTCAGCTGGGAAAGTCATTTAATTTCCATTCACCCAGTATCCATTTTTACGATCGTAGTTTCCGCGTTCCTGGTTCGTCACTGAGGTTTCGAAGTCGATTCAGCGTCTATCGCTGCCCGTTTGTCCGAAAAATTAGTTATTTTATTTCCCTGTATCTGTCACTGCGAAAGAGAGGCGCTTATTCCGACGCATTGGCACTGATGAGCTCGCTTGTGTGTCGTAGCGAGGAAAAAGAAAGTTTTTGATGTTTAGATTGGATCCCATTGAATCGGAAGTTTATTTTTTACGATTTCTGCAGCCTTTACGGCCGTCT
Source organism: Ladona fulva (assembly GCA_000376725.2). Classification (NCBI taxonomy): domain Eukaryota; kingdom Metazoa; phylum Arthropoda; class Insecta; order Odonata; family Libellulidae; genus Ladona; species Ladona fulva. The sequence continues at coordinate 99,707 of KZ308400.1, read as the reverse complement.
GAAAAGCATGCGACTCTGAGAAAGAATAGAATTCGACAATAGCCCAGAAACCGAGTAGTAATCAGATTAATGGCTTAGTATTTTATATTACTCAACCCATGTTTACCGCATTTATATTTCTTTGTATATTTCACAGAGTAACTCAGAGTATGTTTTACTTGCTTACTTGAAGGTAGGGGCGTATTTTAACAATCAGAGACCCTAGGCGCAAGGACCACTTTTAGATTCCACCAAGAAATTATTTGCTTTGAATAAATGACAAAACGTACTTTTCTGGGTCTCGTAAATGGTGAGGCCCTCAGCTAGCGCCTAATACGTCTAATGGTAAATCAGTTCCACCTTGAAGGTGGTTTGAGCCTAATTTAAATAAACTGAAAGCCTCTTTGTATCGTTTTTTACCTCCAAACACTTTCATGATATGCCATTTCGTGTCAAACCGAACGATTCAGAAAATACATTCCATTAGAATCAACGACATTAAATTATCGACTCATTCTTTCTGATATTAAAAATCATCAGTAGTATTTTATCTCGAACCGAAAGAAATTTTCACCAAAAGCGAAGACTGAGATCAGTAAATCAGTGTTCCTGTCCAAGAAACCAACCATATCATCCGCAATATTATTTACAATTACATGATACAATGCTACCTATGTTTTCGTAAAGAGCTCTAGAAATACGTATAATGTGTATTCGTGCATGAGTTTTTCTAATAAAATCCGTGAATTGGATAATCAATTGGTCACGTTCAGTTTATCACTGTTAATAAATATATAGATATTAAACAGGGAAGAGGAATAAAAGAGGCAATTTCAGAACTATGAAAATTAACGCAGGGAGGTAACTATATTTTAAATAGAAGGCTCGGTTGATGAAATAATAAAAGCCATAACAAGGAACTTATGGGCCAAAATCAAACACTCCACTATAAATTTTCGCGACCAAGCGCAAATATCTTGAGGGAATGAAAGAGGAATTTAAAAAAAAAGTAAATAAAAATATTAAATCTCTCCCGAATTAAATATTTAAGAAGTTTTCTGCATGTGTATTTAATACTCGTAAAAGTTGATGTAGTTTCTCTCTTGCATTAACGGCGAAACATGATAAGTGGTTTTAAAATCAAATCGCAAATTGCGAGGAATTTTCAAACTAAAAAGACGAACCTTAGTCACTCAAAAGTGACTGAGAAAACTCACTGCAATTATTCTTCAATAAATCATTATCAATTGCTGCCTTAAAATGTCGTTAGCGAGCAAAAACTACAAAGGTAAAAGCTGCTTTTGCGAATCACCCTCTCGTGGAGCATTTTCTGAGTTGCTTATGATCGAGCTATTTCCGTAATTAATCCTTCCGCGTCCTGATTCGTTAAGTGATTTTTATCCTCTAAAAAATTTAAGTCCTGAATGTTTCATGAATATGATTCAACTCAGAGTACACGAAGCATATTACCCGAAAAATTTAATAACCGTACCAACTTCCAAGGTAGTCTTGAAACTGTTTCCCTTTCGCTCTGAGAATAAAAGAGTGGAATAGGTAGAAGGATATAAAACAAGAATTAACAACGTTAATTTTCGAGTGATTGACCCAACTTGAAACTTGCTTTTTCACAAGCACCAATTTAATGGCAAAATTACTTATGTTCTTTATCTGGACAAACTGCCTTGCGTCACTAATAAGATATAAATCTATTTAAAATGTTCCATTTCAAAGAACTTTTTATGCATTATCACCATTGAGTAGGCCATCATTATTACTGTTTGATTCAACTAATTTAGCCAACAAGCCCGAAGAGAGAAAGATCAGTAGAAGCATATCTCAGAAACATTTATCGGTAGCAATCAAACCTTTTCAAGAAACGTCTTCCCGTGTTTCTTACTAAATAAATGTACAGCTAAGTGTCACGAGAGGGAGTTACCAAAAAAGAATCCACAGGTGAAATCGGGTGAAGAGGTAATTAAATAATGCCTACCAAGTAGCTACGAAAAAGTTTCGGCTATTCAATCTGCAGACACCAAGTCCGATTAATTCTTTGTAGAAGGCATCCAAATCCCTTCCGTCTCTTAATGCCCGAAAGTTAGTGTAAAAAAAAAGCATTGACTTACGCGCAACCTACCGCATAACGAATTCTTAAAGGCACGCAAAATAAAAATTGCAAAAAAAGGTTTAATCCATTCCAACTTCATCCTGATGGAGTGGAAGTGCCTTACTATGTCTCGGTCGTGACGAGATTATTTCAAAGATGTCGGGGTTGAAAGGAGAAAGGAAAAAAGAGAAACAAATTATGGCGATTCTCTTTTAAATTCCAACCTTATATAGGCAGACGGGAAGAGTATTCTCACATACGCAAGTACCAGTCCGGACCACGTCTTCCACCTGACAAAGTGTTAATCTTACCTGGCCGAAAAGAAGGGAAAAGAGATTGAAGAAAGGATGAAAGACAGAACGAAGATGAAGACGTGAAGGAATAAGAAATGATAGGAAAAGTGGGGAGCGAAAACAGCATGATGTCATGATGACTTATAAAGAAAATGGAGAATAAGTAATGAGATTTCATAAAGAGCATGGAAGTAAAACTGAAATTTGAATTAGAAAAGAATTATATAAATATGGAATTAGATAGCTAAATGAACTAATCTTGTTGAATGACCTAAAATACATTCAATATCAATTCATCGTCGAAAAGAAAATGTGGTCTAAAATGGGTATAATTTGACGTGTAACGATTAATAAAAACAGCATAGGTCATAAATCCATGAGAGTTAGCGAAGTGGAAAGACGTATCGGTAGGAAAGAGTTTTATAGTCGTGTAATGAAATGTTAGGGCTCACAATGTGAATCTTGTTAATTAAGAGATCCTAATTAATGAGCGGTAGATTATGAGACGTGGACTGATCGGAAGCAAAAGGGGGATTTTTCCGAGGTAAGCCTACCACGTGTGCGACTCCGCAGCTGTACGGGAAGACCTAGATAGAGCGGAGGTGAAGGAATGGAAGGTGTTTGAAGATAAGGATAAAGGAACGAAAGGATGAAAAAATGTCTTAATGTGTCTGAAAGAAGAGAGGAACTCGAATCAAAATGAACTATAAATCTTAAAAATATAGGAAAAACTTTCATTGCATTCTCCTCTGTATTATTTCTCATTATAAATGTATGAATCTATGGGCGCATAGACTAACGTTAACTAAAATTAAAATTTATATAACCACAAGATAACGCCGTATTCTTTGCTTTTGATCGATATAGAAGAAACATAATAGACATGGGTTTCAAGATAAATGGGCTTCATAAACGAAATAAGACGTACGAGTGGAAGATCGACGAATGACATCAAAATACTTGTTCGAAATGTAGACCCCATGATATTTTGCGAAACAAGCAGGAAATTGTTTTCTATCGCTACTTCCTTTCTCCCAACGACTCCATCTCCGATTCGCGAAGGACGGGGTCCAAACGACAAGAAACGATGACTTGACTTTTAACAAATGATGATGGATTGCTCCTTAATTCGAGAAAATGTCCAGAACCATAGGAAGGTTTCGAAAACGCCCACGAATACACTCGAAAAGATGACGCCCACGAGTGCGTTAATGTAGGTGACATAACGGATCAGAGGAGAAAGTCGAGGGATAAATAATGTTCATCTTTCGAATAAGGTCCGCGATTTACCATTTTTTGAATGATTGCGACAGAAAAGCGCAGTTAATTACGAGAAAAGTGAAAGTTATGGAGTTCCGTCTTCGTGAGATATAGTTCTTTTTATTCTGTCATTAAATGTATGGAAAGATAATGCGGGGCTGTGATGAATGCAGAGAATGATTCCTTAGAGAAATAGTCAGCACTAAAATAACATCTTGTGCTTAGTTAATATTCGACGCAATAGAAAATCGGAAATGGCTTAATGCGATATTATGGGAATAATTTTCCAGGAAATGAAAGTATAGCTTTAAAACTCCGAATAAAAGTTGAATTCAAAGGAAAGGAAAAGGTGTTAGACTTTGCTCATAGAGATAAACGCCTTAAAACCCCTCCCTCCTCTAAAAGTCACATTCTTGCAGTCATGACTATCAACACCAAATATCTGCCATGTGAGGGGAAAGATCTAAATAAAATATACCGAGGTATTCGGCTGAAACTTTAATTCAATAACTGCAACAAAAGTATCACTCGAGTTAAAATAGAATGCCTTGAAATACTACTTAATAAGGAATGAGAGAGGCATAATTTTCATTGTTTTACACAATCTTCGAAATAAGGCAAGTATGAGTGCTATGCAAATATCAGTCTAATATATTAAATTTTGTAAAGTAAAAATCCCGTAAAATTCTGAAATTTATAAATATATCTTTGAGAAGGAAATTTATTAAATTGAAGTCGAAATGCTAAATAACTCAACTAAGGAAACCGTAGTGAAGGGGGAAAAACGAGATAATGCAACGGTAAAACCTTTTCTTGGACTCTGAATAAAACATTTCACCTCTAATTTTTCGTAGCAATTTTAAAAAGCAAGAGTTGTAGAAGGAAAAAGTATCTTTAAGGAATAATTAGGGGGAATTAATTCCTAGAGGAAAAGAAAAATATGTCTTAGGCCCGTCTTAAAAAGCAGGGTTAATTAATCCTCCTCTTCCTTCGATTTATTTAATTTTTGCCCTTACGCTACTCATCCGAAATGCCGACATCACCTGCTATGCTCTATAAAAAGGTATCTCGAATACGAGAGGTTAAACGGCGAATGGAAAAATTCCGGCGAACGATTCAAACACCCATTACCCTCATTTTCCCTCCTCACCGCCGATCCCTCGCCGCGAGGAATTATTCCCGTTACCTAAAGAATTTTTGCACGGAATTCAACGAGGTATCCGACTTCCGTGATTTCAAACTGAATAATTCCCAAGTGACTTTCAATCTTTAAAAACATGAAAAATGTTTTTTCGCCGAGTACAATCCGATCATTTCCCTGAGTTTGCGTAATTTTATACAAACAAAGCTGTAATTAATCATCTGCTAAATAATCAAACGTCAAAATTAAAATTTGAGGAATTTAAACTGACGGACGCACGTTTTGGAAAAGTGAAAATACACGCTTTGAAAATAATTAGGAATTCTGGAATGTGCGAGAGATAATTTCTAGTTCACATTGTCATCCTATGAAAAACCAATGGAGATATTTTATGAAAGTGAACATCGGAGAGGGTTCGCGAATAATTTGCAACTTTTTGGAATATGTAGTGAATATATTTTGGTAAAACAGAATCGAAAGTCTGCCTCTTAAATTAGATCACTATATATCACAGAGATCTATTTTTCGACTGACTAGCAATATTACCACTGTGCTGATAATGAGAAAAAGTATTGTATATTCCGATGTACGCACATACATACATATTATTAGGGTAAATGAAGTTTCCTTTTAACAATATGCTAATAAAAATTTAACATGTATGGGCACGAATTTTATATGTTCCGTATTCAACAAATTCTCTCCGTAGCATCCCTGTACCATAGCTACAACTTTTTCGTATTATTTCTTCAACAAAGTAAATTTGCTATAGTACTAATATAGGATTGGATGCACAGTTAGTTCTAAACGATTAATATGCCAACGAGTATTAACAATATTTGCATATCCTTGTCATATTTTAAAATGTATACATAGACACACGGTGTGTTTCTTATTCATCATCATTCATGATGGTGAATGAATTCATGAGAGACTAAAAGATGACGATTACAAATTCATGTATTTCCATCCAGGATATCGCAGACCAAGCTCATCTTCTCATTTATGGATTCGAAGCAAAGTAACAACCAAGGCGACAATGTGATTTCCACCACTGGACTATGAAATATTAACTTAGGAATTATTCATGAACGTTCCTCCGCATACTATGAGATGAGGGAAAGAAAAACGTCTCGTCTAGCCGAGCAAATGACGTTAACGGCCACGTTGCGCGTATTAGTAAACAAGATTTCGCGGCGTGATTTCTCATAAATTTCACGCGAGAGCGCGTTTATGAGTGACATTTTTTCATTGCTATCAAATAGCTAGCAGCAACATCTTTGATAACTGACGTTCTCTCTCCCGTGCGCAATTCCGATTAAGAGGCTTTTTCCTTAAAGTTGGGCCAGTTTCCGGTGAGTATTTTTCACTAAAACCACTCTCGGAAGAAAACTAATATCACCGAATTTTCCCGCAATTACGAGGGAAAAGAAAGGGAAGAGAATGCAACATATTCCGGATTTCATTCGAGGCTGAAATTACGTTTTTTCAGCCCTCCCTCGCGAGTCGTCCTGAAAGCCAAGCGGAAACAATTGAAAATCAAGACCGCGGCCGGGAAAATTCATAACCGTTCTTTAGCACAAAGGATAGAGAGACAGAGGGGCAGAAATTAGGAGAGAGACAGAGAAATGAAGGATTGAAACATGGAAAAAACAGAGTCGGCAGACGCAACACAAAGGAAACTTAAAAAGCAGAACTGCCACTAAAATTAATTACATTGAGGGCCCAGGTAAACCTAGAGAATAGAACTGCAAAGGTACAAGAGGAAAACAAACCCCCAACACTTCTTACCTAACCCTATTCTACCAGGTGGAAAAACAATTCAGCGAAACTTTTGGAACCTTACGAAGAATTTCTGATACAAGAAAACCAGCTTCGGATGACTTGCGAAAATTCTTCAATCCCGAAGGGTTTCCTTTTAGCTATAAAAAGCAAATTGAAGAGGAATCACTCGATAATCCGTCGTTAGGGTTTCGTTTTTAGGAGAGCGAGAGAGAAATGTAGAACGTGATGATTTTGCACCCATAGCAAAAGCTGCACTAAAATTGCACTGCGCAGGAACGTAGACGGCGATGAGAATACACTTTTACCCGAAGCTATACTGCACAAAATGTAAACCTTGACAAATGTACACTCTAACCCAAAACCATCAAGACCGATTAGAAGAAAACGAAGCGAGAAAAATGCGGGAAGAAAGCAGAGAAAAACCCAGAGAAATTATTTTTCCTCCCCTCACCTCAAACTCAAACAGAGCACAGCATAATTGGGGTTCAGGCACGCTGCCGAGAATGAAGACTCAAAGAAATTGAAAAATATATTCCCACCCTCCGATTCCGCTTTCCTTCTTTTTTTAAGGGTAAGAACCTCTTTGGAACCAGGGAACACACGAGACACAAACAAAGATTACCCTCCCTACCTACTTTCCCTTTCCTCGACGACAACCCGAGTCTGCTGTGGTGGTGGCAGTGCGTCAAACCGTGCGGGTTAATTCAAGTGACGGAGTTGGCGAAAATTGAGGGTGGGGAAGAAAGCGAGCGAGAGGAAGGAAAAAAATAATTAATTAAATTTCGGGGGTGACAGAGGGAAAGGGTAGGGAAGGTTGGACAGGGCGGTGACATGGTGGTTTGGAAGGGGTGAGCAACCTCGGAGAAAGGAGGGAGAAATTGGAAGGGAGGGAGGGTAGCCAATGTCATTTGTTGGATGGGGAGTTTGAGAGAAGCAAAAGAAGGAGGAATTCGATTACAGGTTCTGTGGGAGGGAGTGAGGATGAAGGAGGTGGATGAATGGACCGAGAGGGTGAGAAGAAGGAGGAGGAAAGGGAAAATAGGGCGTGGGGGAGTGTGGTGAGCCATGAAAGGCTGGGGCATGGTTGGGTGAAGCTGCTTGGAAGGGTCTTTCAGGGGGTGAGGAGATCAGAAAAGAGTTGGAGAGGAGGAAAGAAAAGGGTTGTACATTGAAGAAAATGGGTAGGGGAGAAATGAGCTCTGATAGGGCATATAAGACAGAATGGGCGATAACTAAGCCTACGGAAGACAGGTGAGAAAAGAAATTATGGGTTATGTTCTTAGCATACAAAAAATCAGCAGAGAATAGGAGATAAGATAACGCTCTCCAAAGAGATAAAATATCATTGCTAATACTTCTTGACCCAAAATCCATCGAAGATATTTGTATAAAATTACGGTAAATAACGGTGGTAGAAAAAGAACGAAGAAAATAGAAACAGTCAACAATTTTTTAAAATGTACAACAATAAGAAACGACTAACTCAACCTCCTAAGCTGACATGAGATATCCACATACGAGTATGTAGCTTCAAGGTCGCCGCTATACTGGAAGAGGTTTTTAATATAAGCGGTTATTTTTTCGTTGCTTGAGTAATTCGTATAAATGAAAATTGAATAATTTTAATTTATAAAAGCCAGAATCGAAGAATTTTTATGCCTTTTTCTAATATATCTTTGGAAATAAGAATTAGAGTAAGACTCGCTGAGACTCGGCAAAGAGAAATCGATAAATGTAAAAAACAAAAGTTACTATTTCTAATATCAAGTGAAGCTCCCTTGTTAGAATAGGTAAGAGGATAAGAATAAATGTACAATGTTGGTGAACAGCCGTGCATTTTGTATATGACGTAAAGTCTTGCAGAAGATACGGGAAGTAGAAGGAATGAAAGATATAAGAAAATACCAGAGAAAAATGAGATAAGGATATTTTTTATAATTATAATGTAGAAAAGCGGCAAGATAGTATATTCAATAAAAACTATAATATGTAACCGAGTCAAAAAATTGAATAATTTAAATCACGGACCATAAACATGAATTCTAGCTAAAAATCTTCCACCCAGATCAGTATCTACCAAAACCGTTTTACCCCATAGCACACTGAAGGTTGGGAATTTGTTTTGCAGCACACAAGCGAAATATAATTTTAGGTTTGCTATTAAAAAAAAACAATGTGTATGTCAAGTGTTAAATTCTGAAATCACAATCCCAGTAAAATGTTTACTCACAAATTTCGACATGTGCAAGGCTATTGGAAATGTGTCCCTTATTTGAGTTACTAAGATGATGGGGTATTCCCTCAAGAAATGCAAGCAAACGGAATACCAGTAGGCATCCGAAAAATTTCTACTCAATCTAGGAGTATCTATTTACCCAATAAATCTATTACAACATCTTGCTAATCGAATAATTAATAATGGTACAATTTGATAATTGCAACCACTCACGGTTCTTTGGTAAATTTTCTCACATCTGCGCAGACTTATGGCGCAGAAACATTTACAAACACTTCGTACCGACACAACCGTTACAGTTTTCGCAACAAACTTATCACCTATCGCGGTAGTTTGGAATTAGCTGATCTTGATGCTCACCGATATTATCATTACAGAAATCTATCGTAATAATTGCCACACCCCATCCACAGCGTGGCATTTTTCGTTAGTTTTATCTAACGCCTAAATCTTAAAGAATCCTTCCTTGCGTACAAAAAAATGGAGCGAATAAAAATATAAACGGTAGATTGCTATAACGATTCGACAGATAAGAGAGACTATTGAGGGTAAAAATAAAAATAAATACACGAGAAAAAAGAGTTTAATGGATCCGTACACCAAGTCTGTGGGATTAATCAAAGCTTAGAATAGTTAGAAACTGGATGGAATGAGAAGGTAAAGGAATAAGATAGAAGGGAGAGTCGGAGAGGCATAAAGGAGGGTAGGGAATTGTGAATTGAACAGGAAAATATATGCGTGGAGAAAAAGAAGTGGAGTAGCTTTTGAAAAGAGGAGAAAAAAGAAGGGGAGTGAGGAAAAGGAAAGTGGAAAGAAATAATTACAAGGGGGAAAGAGGAAAAAGGAGGAAAAAACCCGTCGATGAAAGGAAAATGACTGAAGAAATTGATGAAAATCTTATATCCACTCCTCCTTTATTGAATTTTGGGCGTATAAAATTTTCACATAAAATTCTGACGGATAACTTGTAAAGACCTACACTCATTATGAATGGAAACTTTAATGGAGCTCCGGATATTTTGTTATTTTTCAAGCCCTTGACAGCTATGTTTTACATCTACCAAACTTGGAGGAATCCTGGTTTCTCAATTGAAGCAACAATTCCTTTCAGCTACTCAAATTATGATGACAACAAGAGAAAAGTAATTCGAGATGAAACTTAATTCATCATCGTATTGGAACCTTGCCTTCTTCATGTAGTCATCATTGAATCCAGGTGCCTACCTCATTAATTTATGACTAAGTATATGCTTCCAAGAACTTTGCTTCTACTACCACGTGAATGCTGGGCTCTCCCACATTCCGCCATTGAAGCTAGGGGTCCCAAATCGAGTCTTTTATGTAGCCCAATGAACCCCTTAATACTCCACTGCCCCATAGCCGAATACGGTTTAATACTGAAGTCAAATTCTTGCTTATAAGCTTCCACCTCGATTATTTGCATCTTCCGGCTTTCTTTAAATGAACTTTCTTATTATTGGTTAATTTAAATGTGTCATCTTTATTACAAAATTCTTCATATACTTCTCCATACTCCAATATTTGAGAATTAAATGCAGTTCTAGGATCAGAAAATCCTCAAAAGTAAACCGCAAAGTATTTTTGGTTTTCTGATGGTAAGAACCAACTAGGGCATCGTGATATATTTCGCTACGTATAACGGTCCGGTTCAACGAAGATACCAAAGGTCGGTTTAGTTCCGATTTCGCTCTTTCTATCAAAGTCGAACCATTTCATTTTCGACCGAATATTTGATATTATATATATACTTCTGAAAGTTTGCTTTATCATTTATGGGTATTTTCACATTCACTACATAACTGTTGTAAAATACTTACTTACACTTAAGTAAAATGAGCATTTTATGGAACCAAAAATTGGAATGAAATAAATAACAGTTTTCAGCTACGGTTCGGGTTTAAGAATTTCGATTTCTTCGATTCGGCTTCGGTTTTCACTTCGGCAAAATAATGTTTTCTCTGTTTCAATTTTCGGTTCCCTTCCGGTTCGATGCCCAAATGCCGAAATAGGATGTCACGAAGAATTTAATACGCACCAAACAGAAAAGATTCCACTAATTGCATCCGAGCCTATTTTAATGGTCTACAAAAGCAAAAAAAATAACGTAATACTTGATAATAACCAAGCTAAAAAACAAAAAATTGCAGTTTGTAAGCTTTTCTTAATAACATCGAATGATGTATTTACTCGCGTCAAAGTCAAGAAAGCTTTCTACATCAAACCTTCTGACGCCTTTTTAAATATGATATCAGTAACAATCAACTTTTCACTCCGTGTCTTGAAGATGGACGCTTCCCAGAATGGCCATTATATCAATCATGTGGACATTTTTCTCGCTTCGATTTCTTTCCCGCTCGTCCATAGCAGCTGCGTAATTACGGAAGCCGTAAATTAAGCTGTCGGTCAAGACGACGTAAGCTGCCTTTACTTCAGGGACTGAAGAGCGTTGAAACAGTGTAACAAGGACGTCGGGATTGCTAACGCTTTTCTTACGGAGAGGCATCTGGAAATTTTCTCCGAAGGACTTTCCCGCGCCCTCTCATTCCTTAATTGGCTGCCAAGAAAACGTTGCTCGCGGTTCGCCCTTAATCTACAGACACCAGTCAAACTAGTCCAGGACTAACACGATCGATGAATAATTATTCATATGATGCGACGGAAAACGTACTTCGCCATCGATCCGACAGCGATAAATCGATCGGCAGTAACTAGCGAGGAATCGTGCAAAAAGCTTTAAAATTAGTTCACGTCGTACACAGAAGGTAATTTTAATAAGCAAAGGGTCGTTAATTGGATTCGATTTGGTTTTTCCTCTTTGAATTATGGAGTCTTTTGCTTCTTATCTCTATAATGACAAGGGTACACACCTCTGTGCCATCGTTATTACATAAACCGCGATAATTTAATCATGAGCCATTTCCCTCTCATTCACTCTTTCGTCACTCAAAGCTGTGTTAATCTTACCGCAAATCATCTACCAGAAAAAGCAGCAAAACTCAAATACCCATTAATTTGAAATCGACGGAGAGAGATAAATAAGACGACACGGAAGAGAAATAAAAAACACGATCCTTCCCCAATATGTTCACAATTCTGTTTACTAGAGAAAGGGTACCCTCATTCTCCGTGAGCCCTTGTCATTAATTTTTCGAGAGGTCCAAAAAAAGAAGCGAAATTAAGGTTCCAAAAAAATATAATGGAACCTTTCAGAAGGCCTCTCTTACGAGTCACATTTTTAGTGGTGAGTAAAACCCAGTATTTATTTTTCAGACTCTCTCTCTCTATTTTTCGACCTTTTTGCAAACCCTTCTTCAACCATTTAATTCCAATTTCGACACATAATCGGTGCCACTTCTGCACCCTCCTGGACAAATCCTTTTCCCTCGACCACTTCCCTCTTGTGCGACGCCATTCCCTGCGGACATGCTACGCAAAATTTCGCCGTCTTTATTTCTGCTTCCACTCCCCCCTCCAGTCCTTAGTACCATTTGCTCATTCCGCAGTTTGAAAAGGGTGAAACCCACCCGCATGCCGTCTCGTCCAGTGCGTTGATCCCATCCGACACTTGCGCTCAAACGCCCACTTCCCTCAGGGGCCTTCTCTAGAGGAGACGTCGAGAGAGATGTGAAGGGTTTCGAAGAGTAGGGGCCGTCGAGAGGTACGCATTATATATGTTTTTTTTACTATCTCGCTACGAGTGCGTGTTCCAGATACGTATTTTTAGGCAACACGTGTTATAATTTTAGACTCCCCTGGAGCTTATTTCTTGGATTGCATGAAATCGATAATCGGCGTCAAAATTTCCTAGAAATTTCGCGTGTAGCTAATATTTTTATGGAAACTTGCCGTTTTAGACACTGGAAAAATTTTTGCTACTAAACTTAACATATTAACTTAGATTATAATTAATATTTCCCATTGACGGCGGAACATCTAAAGGTCCCTTTTCATAAGACAAACAAAATGAGTATCAGGATAAAGAATGTAGTACATGGCACGATTAGGCGTGCGCCTTAAAACAAAAGGAATAATAAGCGGTTAAAATATCTGCTCGGTGAGGACTAAAATCTGACCAGATTTCGAGTTCCAGTCACGTGTATGAATTTCACTCCCGTTTATTCTTGAATTAATGAAACGTTTATCAACGTTCTATTTGCTCCGAACAATTTACGTTCTGTATAAATTATTCACTGCTAGATAAGAGCATGATTGAATGAAAAAAGCTTTTATCGTATAATAATGATCTGTATTTTAAATGCTAATCTTATTTACTATAAGTACTAATATATTTCTCAAATAATGGAAATTTCTCTATTACTTAAGTCAGATAACTTATGTTCTTAGTGATACTTTGTAAAATGTCCGGGAAGTTCAATGTATTTCGTATGTAGTTTTAAATCTACCATTACCGCTATTGTCGACAAATTTAATATCTTTTGATATGGGAGGATCATCGTTAAAGTTATGCTAAAAAAATATTCAAACCTTTAATGGTTTCATTGCCACGAAGGAGGTAGATTCAATAAGCATTATTAAAGTAATGAACTTATCTTCAGCTATAAAATAATATACAGGTTCAAGTCTAGGCATTCGTTCAGTAATAAATGAATGAAATGCACGTTGAACTGATGTGTGACTAAAATCCAAACTCTGGCACATTGAGAACTATCGTTTGGTCAGGTCAATTAAGGTTGAAGAAACCTAAGCGGATTATTTCCGTTGCAGCTCAATCGCTGCATTGAAGCAGTCGTAAAGCGTGGAGTTCGTGCGATAGTGGAATCGCCGACTCGAATAATGATTTTGCATAGACTGTCATTTAACATGCGATAGATCGCGCAAATGTGATTGATGCAAACGTGGTATGAAATTATCAACACGCGGTAAAACAGAGAAATGAATACCGAAATTAATGTTGATGAACCTCAGGAGGCAGCCATGGTACAGCAAAGCGGATCTGGTCTTCCGAAGATAGGGAATTACTGAATTTTATTGAGTTAGTACATGCACTCTGCTGCATATTTATCAAAATATTTTTGTCACGTAACTTTATTGAAAATATTTATTTAATTACTTCGAAATTCATTGAATACGGAGAAAGCAGTGTGTTTAGTGTTTTAAGGTAAGTGGTCCAATGGAATGGAGCCAGAAGAGAACTTATTTTTACAACTGAATGACGATTTCCGCTTCCTTTTATAATTGTAGAACAGGATTTCCGATTATCAAAGAAATTTTTCTCCAGAATGTATGTAGTGACTTCATCAGTGCAGGGTTTAGTTGCACAGACTTAAATTGAAAACTTTCACGGCAATGTAGAATTCGGTGAATTCAATGTACATTCTTTGAATAAGGGTTCAAGCATTATTAGAGAATCAGGGAAAACGACTGGTTAAGTAAGAGGCAGCACGGATTCAGGCAGGGATATTCATGCGAGACACAGCTCCTCGGGTTGGTTCAGGTACTACAATAAGAAAATTAGGTCGCTAAAAAGAAAAGTTAGATTAGCACATAAAAGGAAGGACCGCGATTTAGCCTCGTTGGAAAAGTATAAGAAATTAACCAGAGAATTAGCCGCTGAAAAAGTACGAGCAGAGGAAATTTATGTGAAAAACACTCTTGACTCTCATAACTCGAATGAATTTTACAANCATAAAGATAATCATTAAGTAAAAATATATTGAATAACTCGTGGTTTCCGTTTACAACACAATAAAAACGTCTTTATCGCGCAAAATTTGGACTAGAAATTTCCATCTTCCATTTTACATTTTATAGAAGTTGTTTGGAATCAGAACTATCAATTACCGTGATCTATGAATAGTCTCCGGCTGAAAAGTGTCCCTGAGCCCATCTTGGGCACTTTTGCGCAAAAACCCTCGCTTCAGTCCGTTATCCTTTGGAGAAAGAGTTCGCCTTTTTCGGCACGGCAGCTGCGTTGGTTCTTAATACTCGCAGCGGGCGATGACCAGCTCTATGGAGCCGGATGCGTGATAAAGGAAGCACGCGCTCACGTGTTCGTGGACACGCATTACAACGCCCGAACTCTTTCCCCGCACCCTTCCTGCAATGCACGCAAGCGATTTGTTAAGACCGTCCACCCCCGTGCCACACTTCGCCAAATCGCTTTCAAAGGACAATGACAGAGAGAAAGGTTCGATGCTCACACGGCGAGGCCAAATAACGCAAGCGGATGTGGAAGTGATTTACCGAGCACCGAAGAGAACGCTTGGCTCATAAGATTTGTATTTCCTCCCCTAACATTCAAGGTTCTGAAACTCGCTTAGCGGAATTTTGCAAGTTAGATTCCGCGGCGCGCGTGGACAAACGCTTTTGAATAATGCGATTATATGCATAATCTTGGGATTTCACAGATAAAGAATCGTAAAATATAATATGTGAGAGGTTGAGACTGAAAATTCCCCGCAAGCCACTTTTCTCTGCAATAATTTATTCCTCTGTATATTTAAGATCTGATTAATAGGTGCTCATGTATCATCAAGATGAGTAAAACTTCTTCGGAGAAAAACTATAAGATGCGGTAAACACGTCAATCTCTCCACAATTCCAAAGTAGAAGCATTTAATCAAAAGATTACGGTGTTTTTTATAACACTACTTTCCTATGAAACCATGTTAAATATTGTATCAAAACTCATCCGAAGTTTAATTTGTAGATAAATCCCTGTAATAAGTGATCAATTGCATTCGACAATGAACTAGAGAAAAAAAAATCTCAGCTTCTAAATGGAAAAAAAAACTATCTGTTTAAGGTTTATCGACAATATTGTAATCACAAACGTGAGAAAGGATACTCAAGTCACTGAAGGACACTGATTTTGGAAAAGATCCCTGAAATCTTGATGGAAGGAAAGTATGTACAAATATGTGAAAAATCGATTTCCCCCGTTGAGGAAAGTATGTATTGCTGATTCAGAAGGGAGATGTATGGAATCTAATCAAGACCGTAAGTGAAAAAGCTTCCATGATCAAACGAAGAGGTTAAGGTGTGATACTGCAGAAGAGAGAGAAATCAAGGATGGGTTTGCTTGTATGATTCTTGATTGATGAAATCCTCATAGTGGTCCTCGCACTGTTGATTGATGGATTGCTTCCTCTTATACCCTACCCCAAGGCTACCATTAATCCAGAAGGCGAAGACGTCTGGGCTTTGTCATATATAATAATTCCAGGACCATTATTTCAAATTTCAACGCCGAGATTTTCTGGATATCCGAAGAGTGGAGGGGAACTAATCTTATTTCAACTCTCGCGAGACTTAAAGAATATGTCTACCAATAAAATGATAAATTATACTGCGACTATTTTAAATGTACCCTCTTTATATGATTTTCAATAAATTTTCATTCAAGAAACTTCCATTCATTTCCGCAATATTAATCGATTCATTTTTTTCTATAACGTGACAGCCAAAAATAACGGCCCATAATTTCCCAAAAAAATTCCTCACATTCCATTTTCACACATTCGTTAAGTATTCCTTGCGGAACGAAACATCGTACAGTATGGTCGTATTCGACCATTTTTGGTCAAATTATTCAGTTATAAAATGCAACTCTCTTTTTCCGAATCAAAAATTATAATTCCAATTCACAGAAAAAAGCATTAAATTTAGGTTGTAAGTACAAAAACGAATTCATAACATCTTAGCCTAAATCGCGATTCAGATCTGATTATGTTAACGTTGCAGAGTCCGCCAAAAAGGACTCATAAGAGAAAAAACAAATCCACCCATAAGAGCTCCAACCACAAGGGAATAACGACGTGCTATTTTAACATTCCTTTCCCCACCTTTTCTTGCGACTTTCCATTGAACATAACTGGCGTATTTCTCACAGGGACTCAAAGGCCCCAAGAAAATGAACGCATTTAATTTCAAACGGCAAGTAAAAGGTAGTAAAGGTGCCTTTTTTTATTCGCCCGTCTCACGCTCTCTTTTAATACCACCCAAACTTCTTTGAAGAATTTTAATTCCACTTTAGCTCTCAACCTCTGTTTACGCGCCTTTACCCAAAGAAAGAGGCAACACCAGCGAAGAAGGATACCCAAACCATTCTCCACATCTCCTCTGCCCGCCTCCTTATCTCCCTTTCTCGATCTCTCACTCATACACTTCCCTACCTTTTCTCCCCTTCATCTTCTATTCTCTTATCTCTTTTCCATTCTATTCCCTCTTCTCATCTACATCATCTTTCCCCCCTTTCCTTCCTAACTCCAACTGCTGTATCTCCTGTCCTCCAGTCTTCCCCTCCCTAGCATACTCCTGCTTCCAACCATTCTCTTAGCTTCACCACTTTGCTACTTCCCTTTCCTCGCATTCTTCTCCATTCCATATTTTCTAGTCACCTGTCTCCTTCATTTCTAACACTCCATTTTCTCAAAAATCTATTTTCTTTCTTCTATCCATCAATTTTACTTATTCCTTTCCATCTCCTTCAACGTCTCCTGATTTTACATTAGTCAGCATCTCTTCTTTCAAATTATTCCTCATAGTCAATACTCCTCTGGACCTCTCCGCAATTCTACGTCGCATACATCTCGCATTGTTTTTACACATTGTTAAAACGGTACTTTTTTTGCAACCAATCCTTTCCAGTAGTTCAAATAAAAAGAGAATCCCAGAAATACCCTCATTTCTGTTTACCCATCTTAAATTCTGACCACTTTCCCTTTTAGTTTTCCTGTTTTTACCCCTGGAATATTTTTCCCCGTGTTTACCCTCTCCTATACCCAATTTTACCTCTTCTTTACCCTCTTTTTTACCCCTTATCCCTGGAGCCATCTTCCCTCATACATTCTCAGCTTCATCTTTCCTTCCCCACTCCGTTTTCCACTCGTACTTCACACCTCCCCTTGCTCCTCATCTTTCTTGCTCCCGTTCCTCACCCAAGTTCATATCCTCACCTTTGTTTCCTCTCTTGCCTACCCTTCTCCTCTCGAAGTCCCAAAACTTTGCAACCCTTTCTCGTCGAACCTACTATCTCACTCTGTCTCCTTCTACCTCCACTAATTGTTTTCAATTTGAAATCCCCCGTTTCTCTCTCTCCATCACTTTTCCCTCAGCACGTGCTCCGCTGTAATCGACCTCACCTCTTATAGTCGTATCCCTCACCTTTCGGTACTCTGTTCTTCGCCTGATTGCTAGCCTCTTCCTCTCGCTTCGCCACGAATTCGCTCCCTTCTCTGGTACAATCACCTCCCCACTTTCCGACAAACCCTTCACTCCCGAAGAGTTTCCGTTTCGTCTCCTTGTTTGCCATACGACTTTCGTTTCTCTTTCTATTATTCGACCGGCTCATTACTTTTCCCTCGTGTCGCTTTTTTCATAATGGAATCCCATCATTTCGCTCGATTGACTGAATTTTCCGCTTTCGCGCCGAGCAGTAAGAATTGTGTATTTTCTGCATTGGATACACAGACGGAAAGCTATCACTTTCGAACACTTATATTATGTGTGGTCGTTATTTTCTGTCTGATATCAATATTCCTTTGTTGTTAAACCTCTGAAACATTCTTCAGTATTTTCTACCGTCCAATCCTAAAAATCCTCCGCTAATATCACTTCCTTGCTTTCTCTCTGATACATCAAAGGAGATCTATAAAGGACTATCTTACATAACATTCGTTAAAGTTAATGTATTCCATAATCGAAAAAATATGCTAATTCGTTCGGAATGACATTGATACGTATGTAACCGAAACACACATAACGCAGCTCGTTCTATCGTCATATTTTCCATATAAACTACCAACAATATATTCTAACGTAAAATGATAATATTAAAAGCTAATAATAATAAATATTCAAAATTATATATATAAATAAATATAAGAATACTGATAGTACTCAACGATATGCTTCAGCTCATTACGTTATATTCATCGATACCTAATGAACCCCATCCAATGATTCCACCAATAACCTTCTTCCGTCCTTACAGCACGTCTCATTTGGCTATGTCCCCAAAAATCAAGGCGTGGTTGCTTCTTTTTTGCACTCATTCTCTTTTATCCTTCAATAGACTTCCCATCTCCCTCCGCACCCCTTCTCTTCCTTCATTTCCCCTTTCTTACTACACCTACCATTTCTCTCTGCTGCTCTTTATCTTTTCCAATTTCCCTTTCTCTCCCCTTCCATTTTCCTTAAACTTTATCAATTCTGTTCAATTATCCACGCCTTTTACGTTTCGAGGCCGCATCATCAAGTTCTCCTCCTCCCTTGCCATCTTTTCGCTATAAATTCCGATTCCGCTAAGATCGGGCAAAAAAATCGAAGCGACTAATTTTGTCTCTCGTTCTTAGCCTCCGATTACTCATCTGAGCAAAGGGTTGTTAGTACGAGAGGGTTATTAAAAGGGAAATACTTTTCGAAAGAGTTTTTCCCAGTTATCTCCCTCTGATTAGAGTTCCATTAGGACCGCTACTGATTAGTTTAAAGTGCGGCGTACGAACTCCTCCAGGAAGGGAAGACGCTCGGAATTAAATGAGTTTTGGGTTACTTTGACGTTCGCAAAGGCGTCCTTTCAAGATGCGCCTGTCGATTCACACTTAAGATTTCATCGCCAGTGTTCGTATGGGTCTGACCTCAAGAGGGTTATTAGATGTAGGAGTAACGAGATTTTCTAAAGGTTAAAGGAGTAATTGGTGGATTCGCGAGTGTTGTAGCGGAGGACATTGTCAATGGTAAAAGTATCGATGAAGTTACCAAAAAATCTCTGTTGTAGCTAAACGCCAAAAACGAACAACCCCTTCTCAATATTAAGTTTATGTTGATAGGGCTCCCGGATAGCCAAGTGGGCAACGCATTCGACTTTGGCGAAAGCGATCCCGGGTTCGATTCCCGGTGTGAGCGTACGTGCGAAATGACCTAAGCTGTCCAAGCACTTTTAACAATACTACTACTACTTATGTTAAATAAATATATCTATAATCGAGCATCAATACCAACCTAGTAACGCTCATTGGCTTCTTATGTTCCAGCCTTTCAAAGTTTCTATAAATTTTTACTTCATGGATGTATAAACTTTATTTTATGATGCATTAAGAATCAAACTCTAATCATTTGTGAACATAGCACATGGATTTTTAGAGGGTAGATTTCTATAATAATTTGAATTTAGTGACATCATATATGAAATCAAAATCTCATGATATTCGTTACTAATATCGTTATCTGTCTGAACATCTATCTTTCATAATTATTCCATGACTATAATTTACTGATCAATGTAATATTACTATCTAAGCCATTCATACTTTCCAACAGTCTTAGAGCAATTTTCCAATCATATTCTCTATCTGCTCAAATAACATTACCGTTTTCCAATTATTATCATTTCATCTATACTAAAAGATATAAATAATATTCCAACACCATGAAGATAAATATTCCGGAAACCACTGGTGAGTCAATCCTGTTGGCAAACGTTTCTCATTGCTGTTCTAACGATTGCCGCGCCCATTCCATATAATCCTATAATGACTTACTGCATACATTCTTGACGATTTTTACCTCGAGCAAATATCTCGTTAATTCGATCATGTTATATCCTTTTAATGCAATCCGTCCTGATCAGCCACGCAAATTAACCGTCCTGCCAACGAATCCCCCCTCCAACACTAGCATGAAAAAAGGAATGAGCCTTCCCCTTAGTTAAAAAAAACGCATCGTTCATGACCTTAAGCACATTCCATAAGACGACGCTTACCAGTAACTATTTCCAGTCCGCACCCTTCCATTACCATCGGAAACAAAAGACAGCCTCCGAACACCCTTTCCCCTTTTAACTACTGGGAGATCCTCATTTTACAGTAAGTTTCACAAACTCCGAGATCGAAATACCGGGGAACTCCGAAATTTCTTTCGAGCGAGTTTTAATCAAGAATCGGAGACCTCCTCTCACCTTTTTCCAATTTATGCCGCTCCTAAGGACGGATTCAATTCGTCTCATTCCCTTCCGCAGTTCGCCTCTGGTTCCTCCGCCTTTCCCTCGTTTCCACACCGTCTTCTTCTTTCATTTCGGACACGGGATCCAAATGCAAAGAGCCACTCTACGTAAGCCTTTTCTCATCAAATCCTACCACTTCCTTATTTTTCTCAAGACTTCCTCCGAGATATCATGCCTGTTTATGGCATTCTCGACCGCTCCTTGAATTGCGCTGCTGCCTCTCGATTTTCATTAAGGAGAAAGAATAGACGCGGTATTCTTGAGGTAAAAACAAATGTATGAAGGAAGAAAGTCACAGTTACAGGTGAAAGCGCTGTTTATACTACTGGAGCCTTCCAAACTCGACAAATAAACACTGGGTAGATTAAAGTCCACATATTATAGAAAATTTAAAAATTCCCACTACGAATTTTAAAAATGAAACATTTGTAAAATTCGAAAAAAACATTTCTTAAAATACGCAATGGGATTGAAGTAAACATTTTTAAATTGAGAGAAACGGAAATTTAATAGGGATTAGTCTACCACTCCAAAAGCCTCGATTGTTAAGATTTATGAGATTTCTTTGATGTTTCTCGGAAGAATTAGCGAACAAGAGTTACGGAAACTATTGTATCTGTAATAAGCGAGACGCAATAAGAGCTAACTTAATAATAAACATAATCTTGAGATGAGTTCACTCATATTTTACAGCCATCATCGAAGAAATGTGAGCACCCTGTAACTTGTCAACAATGTTTATTCTTCTTTCCTCACAATTTTAATGGGTGCTTGCGGATAAAAACAGGTAGTAGGGATTTAAGAAATTCAGAATCAATAACCAGTAATAGCTGATTTCGTAACATATTTCGAATTTTTTGGAGAAATTAACCAACGATCTCTTTAATGTGAGGATGAGAAGAGTGATAGGATATTTATTCATACAAAAGTCAGGTTTACCAAGCTGTTCAAACGCCATGAGACTTTCCGACTATCATTTTTTGGAAAAAGGGTATTTCTCTTCCTGAACGAAATATGTTACACTTAGAAGATTAACAAATAGATCCAACAATAAATCCCGCCGGTCTGCTGCAGGTCGCAAATTTCGAAGCGTAAAATTCGCAGTCCAGATGTGTAACTCAAACCTAACAAATAAATGTAGATATATTAATCTTCGAATGCAAGAAAAAAATCTGTATCGAATTTTTGACATAATCCGCGCTAGTTTTACCCAAGCCTCACTTTATCACGCTACTCGAAAGAAATCTCCTCTTATCGGTATTCGTATGAAAGACACCGCGGCTATGCGAGTTCTGCTCCAGATCGAAATATATTAGCGATATTAATCTTTCCCGAAGGAATAAATTCGAACGGATCCCGAAAAAAATACGCCTAAAATTCGCGGATTCCCTCCCCACCAGCTGCCTACCAGATCCGCGCTCACGACTAACGTTTCCGAAATGGCTTAGGGTGGGGCGCCGCCGCTTCTCTCCAGCACCTACACCGAATTTCCTTCTTTCGACCGCCCGCTTTCCGGGATCAGTCGCTGACCTCGTCTCTCCTTTCATTTCCTTCTCATTACTCCTCGCACTACGTTACGCCTCTCTTAGATTCTATTTCCCGTTTGGTTCGCTCTTCCACTTCGCTCGAACCATTCTCATCGTTCCTCTCTCTAACTCGTCCTCCTTTCCGTTTCAAGGGTCACCTTTTTCCATTTCCATGACACTTCTTCCATATATATTTCCCAGAAATCCTTACGGTTACCATAGGAATGATGATGGAAATTCATTTCTTCTTGGCTGTATGAGAACCTGTTCCTCTCTCTTAAATCGGTATTCAATCTAGTCAATCTCAAACCTTCCACATTTGTGTTTCAACATGGAAAAAAGTGATTTCTTCATAAAATGTACACACTTTATGGAGAAAAACAAGTATAAAAATTGAAACGTATGAAAGAATCAACTAATTTAGAGGAAATCTGTATCCAGCCGAAAATAAATAAATTTCAATTGAAGAATAAATTCTAAAAGTAGAAAAGAGATTAGATATAATCCTGGGAAAAAGTTTTCTGGACTCTTTTCCTTCCGGAGAATTGTTTCTCGATGAAATACGCTCCATTAATTCATTATTTTAAATTTAATTTACTTTCACAAAGTTGGTATGCATTGCAATGTATGTACCTCGCTAAGTATGCTAACAAGGAAATGAGTAAGGGCCGAGAGTCAATTTATCAGCAAATCTCACGTAACAGAATATAGTAGTCCATTTCGGACAAACAAACAGTTCTTGTAATCATAAGTAAATAATGAACAAAAGCGATGGTGCAGTAGCAACGTAACTCTTATATTCCTGGGAGAGAGGAATATAAGAGTGCTGCTGTATCCTTTCAAGAACCACTTCGGCCAAAAATTGTCAACTCCTCAGAACACGGTGAGTGAGATGTAAAAACCTTTGGTTACCTGGTTTTGAATGTTGCAGAAGAATTTTAACAACACGCAACGACTACTTCATAATTTTTCTCCCCTCTCAGGTATTGCCCTTTGAGGGAATGATCGCTGACGAAGACTGTATGGTAAGAGAGCTTCCCATCTCGTTTAAAAGCTTTATTCGACCATTAACCCACCACACATCCGCTTCGAACTGCAAAACACATCCCAAATTTTCCTTCCCAAAAATTCTAAACATTTCTCTCTTTTTCAATCCCTCCGTTGATTTCCTATATAACTCCATCGCTCAGGAAGCCATCTACAACGCTTAAATTCCCTTCACTTTTTCTACTCGCGCATGCTTCCCTCTTTTCTCTTTCCGAGGAGATAACAAGAGGAAAGGAGCAACCTGAATTTCATTTACCGTCTTCGTAGAAGAGGCTGGGTGCAGTGGCGACAAGATAATTGGAAACAAATTCGAATGCGTTGACCATTTTCTCCGATTTTACTTCGGAGTATTTTCCGCGAACAGTTGCCATGTTCGTCTTATAACCTACGAATCATCATTTAAATTACAGCAGTTCTGTGAGTCACATCATTTTCTATCAAGGATGTCTGTCCAAGAAACTGAGAAGCGTTTACTCGAAATACAGACAGCCATACTTATACTGAGAAGTTTCCCAAGGACCCTTGGACCACAGCCGGTGAAACACCATTCAATAACTTACCGAAACTTTCCCCAGAAATGTTCGCTTTTATTTTAGCAACTCCTTCCCCGAATCTCGCACTGACTCGTGGAAAGTGGTATTTAAATCCGCTTTCCACAAACAGTGAAAATAGGACGGAAACTGTGGGAAGGACTAAAGGTGGAGAATGGATGTTCAAATCTTTTTTTTCCTGTTTTTGCGTAAGATATGTGTCAAATACGATTTGTTCCAGCTTCATTTTACGACCTAAAGTTTGTGGCTTGCGCAGTGGAAGAAGGTTTTCTTTTTTTTCCATGCACGGAAGTGTTGAGGCCGTTATCGAGGAATGTATCTATGGCATATTTATGCATTCGATAGCCGGTTCAACTTTAAGCGGGAATGGATTAAATATCCATCCTTTTTTCGTCTCTTCCCGAAGCAAAATCGAGCCTTTTGCCAGCCTGCTTTAAAATTCTTTCAAATTTACATAACCCTGTCCATTTCTCGAAGGAAAGGATTCCCTCTCTCATTTTGATTACCAATTTATCGATGAGATATAAATCGGAACGTAGCGCACCTATTTGGGATTTCAAATGCGTATCCCTCGGATTGCCTCTCGTTTTATTTTTCCTCTCTAAGGAACCGGTTTGCTTTTTCCTGGTTCCGCAAAGGAGACGCAATGAATGACACGTTCGCGCTGATTGGATGGACTATTCCGCGATGAAGTTCGCCCAAATTACGAGCGCCATTAAAATCGAAATGGTGTCGAGGAAATCGATAGGGTTTTCTCCTCGATTAATCGCTCGGAGTTTTTCGAACGTCTTTTACTCCTTTGGAATGAATACCATTAACAAGAAACAGCAACGTCGATTTATCGCTTACAACTGTTTTATTTCCAAACGCCTCTAAACTCGTGTTTTGGGGATAAATACGGTCATTTATTTTTAGATCCTAAGTTAGAGATATTAAAATAAGGTTGTAAAGACTTCTGATAGAGTGACCTCGTAACTTCAACATTTCTGAACACCTCTAATTTTTATTCTGATCATGGCTTATTATAAATACACCAGCTAATTAAATCAAGCTATTTCTCTCTACCATTAGGTAGATTCATGTGGCCCAGTATTTCCTAAGTAATGCCTTTTCTTTCATTTTACTATAATTTATCTCTCTCCTTATATCATTTAAAATGTTTTGTCTTGTCTAATTTCTGTCTTTTACTTTGGATCCTAACTTCTGTTAAATATTTATACCTATACGAAAAAGTCGTATCTATTACGTACAAAATCATATTAAAGATAAGCATCTTCTTAAAATGAAGGAAAACTCCGACATTCAGAAGTCATTAATCATTCTTTTAAACATGTACGATTTGAAATCTCTGTAAAATAGAATCCATTGTATCATTAAAAATCTGAAGGGACAGTTACAATTGGAAAATAGGAACACCATACTACAATACAAAGCATATTTCCATCTACTCATCTTAACCGTGAGCTCGTACACGTGCGTTCCTCCTGGTACTCACCTGAAAAGAGAAAGAAAAAGCGTAACATTAGCCGAAAAATCTTAATTGGCAGAAGCAAAAAATATCTTTACATTCAAACAGTCCCAAAACACGGGGAAAACATTGAAACTCATCCTGAATGGCGGTAATTAGCGGCCCCCCCGGAGCCAGTGCAATAATTTTACATGAACCCATCATAAAGAAATACACGCCTCCAAGGGGAGAATAATCAGCCACTCTAACTTTTGAGAAACCCAACACGTGACGTCATCGGCTGTTTTTCCCTCCCATCGGAAGCATTCATCCCATTACCGAAAAAATCACACCATTGCCTTGCGATGCATGCGAGGGAGAAGAAGATGGCAACCTCCCCCTGTGTTGGGAACTCCTCTTCGTCTCCCTCTTGGCAACTCTAGATGCACACGCCGGATGCGGGAACGAGAGTAGCCTCAGGGGTTATAAGCGACGATGTGTTACGGTGGAGGAGATTTAATGAAGAGAGGAGAGTGAGACATTGGCCCCCTGATGGAGGTACATGCAGCGTGAAGCGCTTCCCCCAATGCAAAAGAGAGGAAGGAAGGATTTTAGAGGACTTCCTTCTTGCGATTGAGTGGAAAACAAAAAAAGAGAGAAGTCACGAGGGCGGACGTGTTATTTTTTCCCAAGGTTTTGATTCGTTGGGATTTCGCCGCGGGATATGCTCGGAAAATGCGACCGTAGGAAATGAAGCCTTGAAATGACCAGTTAACTGATGATAAAATAATTAAGCTTTCGCCCGTATATCATGTTTAAACAGGAAGGAAATCATTCATTGTCAATTTACACTTAGTCTTGGGATGTTTTGGAAATGACTTTATTTGTAGCCTTAAAGATATTGATAGATAAGCATTTACAGTCAACTGCGAAGATAATCGATGTCTTTGTGACAACAAAGGAATGATAACTTGAATCAGATAAGATTTATTACATTATTTATGAGATATGTAGAGCTCTGACTATCAGGAACGTACTAATCCTTTCAAAAAATAAATGATCATAGCCTGCTAAAAAGGTGAGGCCCTCCCGAAATCCCTATTTTATTCGGGAAATGATTCAACACGTGAGAAAACATTATATAAATTTGGATAATCACACTACAGATAAAGATGATTCAAGAGTTCCAAGAAGCACAGTTACATCCCAAGGTACGCTAAAATAGATTTAATTCTATGAACAAAACATTACGTTTCAAAAGAAATTTCTCGTATGACTTTATAAAAATCGGCATAAGAAATTTTTAGGGCTGATAAATTAGACTCTGTATACGAATGATATATAAGTTTCTAATCCCCACTAGCGGAAGCTAGTAATGACATCCAGACAGGTGATAAAAATCTTTGTCTACCGCTTCACTGCTCCCAGGAGAAATATTCGGCATAATAGACATTCATGAGCTCTCTAAGACGAAAATAAGAGGTGGAGACAGTGAAAGAAAGAGATGTGGAAAGAGGTGGGTGGATGCGAAAGAGATTCTTTGATAAACTGCTTACTTCGGTCGCAAAGCGAGGACTGCGAAGGTCACGGAGATTTCCTCGCCTGCGGCCGTTCCAAAGACAAATTGGACTAGGAGAAGTAGTGGAAGGCCAACGAATCAGAGGGTAATGCAGAGAAACGGGAGACACGAAAGGAAATAGATTGATCAGAGTGAAGGATGAAATAAAGGTACGTGTCGGTCGTCCTAGGTTCAATTTCGAATTGTGAGAAATCACGCTCCAATTTATACCTCTGTTTCCGATCGTTTTAATATTTTACTTTGCGAAAGGAAACGAGTCGGCCGAGGATATGAAGAATGTTGAAATATTTCAATCGGGAAAAAGTTAACGAATCGCTATAGCTTTATTACCGATTGATGGCTTCCGCGTGTGTTCTCGACGGGCCGCAATGAAATTTTTTTCGTAATTGCGGATCGACAGCGCAAGAATTGCTTCATTTCAGACGGGAATGAACATGCTATTAAAAACGCGCTCTATTTTACTCTTTCCGGGAAATTATTACAACATTCCCGACGTATTTCTCCTAAATAAGGATTTCAATTTTCGCTGTCGAGGGGCAATAACGATATGCACATGACGATCTTGGAATAAGCTGCAGAATAAGTATGCTAAAATAATTCTGAAACACATATTAAATCAAAGAAAAGATATTAAATTGCAAAAATTTCAATAATAATAAGGGGGATCCCGGATAACCAGGTGGGCAACACGTTCGACTTCGGTGAAAGCGGTCCCGGGCTCGATTCCTGGTTGGGGCCTACGTGCGAAATGACCTACATAACACTTTTAACAATACTACTACTACTTAAGAGTAGTAAATTAGCTTATTTAAACTATTAAAAAAGGAGCTTAAAAACATTGCGATATCATTTCCTAAATACAGTGGTACTTCGAGTTACGAACTTGATTCCAGTTCGAAATTCGTAACTCGAAAAGTTTGTATCTCTAAACCCAGTTTCTTGTAATATATTTCCGGTTTTTTCGTTCAAAAAAATGTGTATGTAGAGAGACTCTTAAGTCGAGATACCACTTTATATGATTAAATGTTTACTCTTTGAGTGATAAGAAGGAACCATATACCACAAGGCGAAAAAAAGTTCTGCTTTAGTCTAAAAAGATATAAAATTATGTACCCGTACCCTATCCTTTAAATCATATCCTGGAGTATAAAACGAACACAAGCACAAGAACCACTGGTGAGGGAGGGCGTCGGGAATCTATTCAAAATTAGTAGAGACAGCTAAAACAGGTTTCTAATTAAACCTCTCTCGTTTCCTCAAAATCAACTCCTGCTGATGCAGAGGATTAAAGGCTCCCTGGTTATAAAACCACGAGCAATTTCCTAAAACGGTAATTTCCGTTGCCTAACCGAGCTTTGTCTCATCTGCGCCAACTAAACCAACACTTACTCATAATGAATACGCCGAATTCATTACCTACGAGATAGAATATTGAACCGGATCTCAAACTTTACTCATAAACGAAGGAGAGAAACGGGAAGAAAAAAAAAGAAAATAAAGAAATTTCAGGCGGAAGAGCAGAGGTTAACAAATATCCACTGAAGGAAGAAGTGGTAGACGAAAACTAAAGGAAACCGAAAACAACGAAAATCTAAATAACAAAGAAACGACGAATAACGAAAAATAATTTGAAATTGTTAAGATGATGGATTTTTGAGCAAAATATAGGTTTACAGTAGCACCTATAAATTTGACACTAACCAGTCGCCGAACCAGAATCGAAATCCGGGGCTCATATTTCAGGACACTTTTTCCCACACGAGTCAACAAAAAATAGACAAATTCGCTATTTGTCCATGCCGCGAAAATATAATCAAACAATTTTTCTTACGTGTTTTCCTTGTTTTATAATACCTTAAACTCGCACACGCAATTTTTGCCCAAATTTGACTGTCGAATTACGAGGCAACAATGTAGGACTTTGTATCCTTTGCTCTAAATATAATAGAAACGAATCAGAGGATGATTATGTGTAATAAAAGAAAGAGCAAATGAAAAAGAAGAGAAACTGTTGCACAAAAGAATATCTGGAAATTAGAAAGAGAATGAAAGTGCAGAAAGAAGATAAACGTAAATCGTAAGTACATTTTTTACATTCACATAGTGACCCTGCGAGCCTCCAGCGGTGTGTGGCAGGGGATTAAATAAGATGCGCTGATTGAAGAGAAGGAAGGATGAAGGAGGCAGAGGAAAAGAAAGATAAATTTACGCAGTAGACGTGCTTCTGACAGGAGAAGAAAGCGAAAGTGCATCACAGAAAAATAAATTAATGGCGAAATAAAGAAATACAATGATTTTGGAGAGAAGATTAAATAGGAGAACGAAGAAAGCAATAAAAACCCAAGGGAAAATTGTGAGACAATACTGCGCAATGGAGGCAAAAAAAAATTTCTGAGAGAGCGGTCGGCTGAATTAGAGAGGGAAATCAAGCGATAACAAAGGAGACGTACTGAAGGAGGGTAATGATAGCAAAGCAGACGGGACTTCCAAAAGAGAGCAGAGTCGCAGCGGTGAGAAATGTGGATTGGCGCAAAGAGACGGAGAAAAGAAAAATGACGCAAGAAGCCCTTGGCACCTTGTTAGTACGGAATTGTCGGGTAGTCCTGAGATTGGAGACTGAGCAACTGAGTTTCGCCTTGATGCTAACGGAACGTGAGGTAAGCCCATTAATCAGCGATTGTGACTGGCTAGCAAGTCCCGAGGCGAAATGAAGGTGGTTTTGCCGCCGTTGCTGAGAAAGAGACGAAGGAAAAGAGAGGGAGAGGCGGGGGTGCGGGAAAAGACGAAGTGACTAGGAGGCTGAAAGGGAGGGGCTTAGTGATCTACGTTTTGCAGTAACGGCTCTTGAGGAGAGGAAGGAACCGAGGGAAAAAAGGCGCATCTTTCTCGCTAATAACCGATGCATAGGTTAGGAGAATATGGAATGAAGTGGTGGCGAAAGAGTTATGGATGCGAAATAAGCTTTAAAGGCGGGACGAGACGGCGGGAAAAGAAAAATTCGTGTGGAATACAGCGCCGAGGCGCGCTTACTATTGATGCGGAGGGTATTAAAGCGGTTTCTGAAGAGAGAGCCACCGTCATAAATAATGAGAACCCTTACGTGCCAGTACAGGAACTAAAAGAGAGCGTACATCATGAGCAATCGATGAGAGCTAACGAGAGGACACTTCCCGGAAAATAATCGCCGTAAATATAAATGTATCTTCTTAGACGATCAAAGATGGAAAATACGCCCTGGTGCCTATGAATAATTCATGTTTCAATGTAAAGGGCGCTAAGGTAGTGTTGGTAGGAAAAGAAATTGTTTTGACATTTTACCTATGATAACGTATGAAAGACAGGAATTGCATGAATACGCGGAATTGAATTAAAAAGAGCTTTTTCAATTTTGTATCTGAGAGCGCTGTTGACATGTTTAAAAAAAGAAACTGATGTTTAAGAAGGAATCTCATTTAAAATTCGATAGTACCAGCGAGGCTTCAAATGATTCTTTCAAGCGTGCTTTTATTTACATTTCAAGTCATCCTTCAAGCGTATGACGCCGAATTAAGCTAGAAGCTAGAATTTATTCCTTCGCTACTTCGCAGACAGTAGAGATTCAGAAGGTGATGCAAAGTGAGCGGCAACCCATATGTACCTATCTTCCTTGCCCCTCAGTATTTGTTATTCAACGCTACCAACGTTAATTTTGCTAGGCAAGATAACCAAAACCTAAGCTAAGAAATAGATTAAACTCTTCACATCGAAATGATAAGAACGCTATCTCCAGTACTCACTTCTAAGATTTGAATACGGTCATTGAAACATACTGGCCTGAGATTGGTAAATTACGGATTATTCGTCACAAACGTCTCGTTTATCACGGTCAAGCTTATATTTTCCTCAACCAAAATTTTTAATGTTTTCCATTGTAAGTGAAGCAGAAGGAAAAAGTGAGAATTAATAGGATGTGAAAATTCGGAAGGCAGATCCTCGAAGTAGAACCATTAAGAACCTTATCGCGATGCTGTTTTATCCTCCTTTCAAACTTCTAGCAGCTCCGAGAGCGCGTTTTTTACATGCCCTTCATCAAAAGGGAGAAAAATAAATGAGTCGGGCTGTGTCTGAAATGTCAATGGGCGAATTAATATTAGAAGAGGAAGGATGCCTCAAGGGAGATCGGGGGAAAGATATGACAGGAGGTGAGAAGATGACGTATTTGGTTATGAAGAGAGCGTCCACGGGAAGAAGCAAGGATTGAGTGGAGAATATGAAAGGTGCGGAGGTACAAAAAAATCTCCGCACGTGATGGAGATGTTATGCTGAATGAAATAAGCAAAAAGCGTCGTTAATGACATCAGAATGAGTATAGGCAGAAATCTTAGGGTTACGTACATAGGTAGTTGATTGGAGAGCCTTTTTTGTAGTAGAAAACAAACAATTTACTCCCACTAAAATGACACGAATGCAAACAATTATTTTCTTCTTAAGAAATCGAGCGACTCATTTTTTAGGGAGATTCCGAAATGAATGGCAAATGTCACGGCTTCCAACGCGTGAGTGCCAGCAGGGAAGAAGGGTGCATTTAAAGAAACGACCTATCATCGCACGTGAAGACTTCATTCACCATTAAATCAGCATCAATAAACCTCATGGAGCTGAAAATGTATATTTGTCATTTATGAGAAACAGTCGGTGGATTCAAAGAAATCGTGCTTTTAAGTAAAAATTCAATTCCTTATAAAATAGAATATCTGAGAAGCTGGTGATCTCATCCATCCGATTAACTGAAAAATGATTTATCATGAACTTACAAATTTCTAGCACCCGTCAAGAAATCGAAGGAAAGAACCGCCAAGAAATAGAACGCAATACGTCTACAGAAAGAACGATGAAAATATCACGTGTGAAAAATCCCCGACGCTCTATAACCGTACATATTCAGCAGATAATCTTCTGACAATTTGAAAAGTATAGTTGCCTTACCGGGTTAATCTTAAGAGAAAAGAGAACCGCGATCAAATCATACGTTAGCGGGTCGAAAACTTCTCAAAGTTTTGATTGGCATCTGCGAAAGACCAGAGCGCGCGCCGGGAGTAAATTACTAATAAATAGGAAGAATTGCACGTTCCCGTTGTGAGTGTGTGATACAAAGACTTGAAAAAAGCACTTTTGCAAACGATTCCGAGGCCGACAGGAAACGCACTCAAAGTAAAAGGGATTTCCGAAGCATGACAAAAAAGGAATAAATAAGGCAGAAAGCGCATATCCTTGCACTTTTGATCCCTTACGCGCTACAAAGTACTGTTTCAGCTTTGCGAGTGCGAGCGATTTCTTGTGCAGCTGAAGCAAGGGAAAAAATGGTAGATTAACATTCCTCACACTTCAGCGCTAACACATCGCCCTGGAAAGGAGCTAACCTAGATGTGGAAATCATGACAACCCGTCGGTAGTTTTTGATGATAATAGACAAGCTTAAAGTTTTTTCATTAAACTCATCTTACGTATTGTTTTCCTATGTGAAATAATATAGAGCTATCAGAGGAGATACGCATTGCTAATCTACAAGAAAATGTAGAACATTGAAGTGAAAACCGATTTAAAAAGGAATTTTCTTATTAAATGACTTTTATTATTCACAATGAAGCTATTATTGAAGCTAATACCTCTATATTTAGTATAGAGTATATATATATATATAACAAGTAAAAGGTAACAAATGATTGGGCAATTCACAGAAAATCATAAATGCAATATTAGATAGAAGTATTATTAACCTTTCGCCTGGAGACATACATTTTAAAATTAATGTAGGTAATAGATAGGATTGAAATACTCTCGTAAAAGTTTACAGATTTACTTACAAGGATAATAGCAGCTGTCAATTAGACGAATGAATTAAAAATATGATCAGTGGAAGAGCCACTAGATGAATTAAATTCATTCCTACCTGATGGAATTCCGCATAGGTAAAAATGATTTTATACGAAGGTGTTAGCTACTTTTTACTAGATAGGGTGCGATTAACCTCCAAAAGCGTCTAATTATGTTTAGGAAACATGAATTATTATAAACTGGAAAGAGTTCACCATTTCGCTGATTCAGCTTTCATTTTCGGGAATGTGAAGAGTGATAATTCATCCATGGATATACTGACACAAAACTCAATTGTTATTGATTTCAGAAACAGTCGACAATATTTACAAAAAAAGAAATTGGGAAATTTACAAAAACCAAAATGCAATATTCAAGTTGATGAATGAAATGAAATTATAAACCTCCATTAAACAACAAAATATTTATTGGTGGGAATAAAGGCATTTAGCTCATGATCTTTTCCTCGTCGACTTCGTCACACCTTGGGATTGTGTAGCAAATTTTTTGGGCTTCATACGAAAAGGAAAGAGCGTTGCTCCTCGAGAATTCCCTCGCGGCAACCTAAACGAGCCTCCCCTGTCCAGCTCCTCGCACAAGTGTTTCCAGCCAACCTTGAAAATACAACGGCGGCTCGATTCTCATAGAGCCGATGTATAATGCGCGTGCAAATCGGGACGTTTATTCGGGGAGCAACTTTATCTTCAAGGATGGTAGAAGGTAGGGTGAAGAAAATGAGCGAGGGAAAAAGGGTAAGACCGTTCCCGTATTATTGCCCTCGTTTAGGTACAGATGGTTTCGACAGAATAGGATGAGTTGAGCGGAGGATTTGAAATGTTAATCTGATTTAAGATGTCAGTGAAAGAAACTGTAGTTCCCTTCCTTTTTCATCCCTTTTCACCTTTCCAAAACGTAACGAAAGGAAGTCGTCCTAGATTTTTACGAGCGCAAAATGGTTTTCTGGGGGTGAGAAAAACCAAAGAATAGGAGGGCGAACCTCGAGCAGACGACATATAATGAAAGAAATTTTCGTAAATTATACAGTCCATTGTCATAGCAACACAACTAACAACTCAATGAAATAATGATACCGAAACACGCGTGTTGCAAGAAGCTCTACGATAGAAATATTTTGATAGCGCACAGTCGTAAAAATTGCGTTTAATTTTGTAATAGAAATAATCAACACCTCCATTTGAATCTGGTTCTGACTCTCCATTTTTGAGTCAAATATTGACTCGACTAAAAATCATGGTTAATCATGGTTAGAAAAGATTTTTAATAATCCAAAAATATGATAACGATAACCAACTTGGAAAACTAGTAATTCTTCTTTGTTCAATAAAACCTTTGCTAAATTTACAAGCAGTGCAATAGGTGATAACTTTTTCGTTGCTTTGAACGTCTAAAGGTTGCCTAGCAAGGGATGCTTCACTGTGAGGTGTTTTAGATTCTAGATTGCAGTCGACTCAAAACAAAAAAACAACAAAATGAAACAAATATTCCAACCATTGGTAGCAATTTGTGAGGTTTAAGTCGAATTCATACTCCGGAAGGAATTTTGCTTTAACGATAATTACGATGCAATTACTCTCTGCTTCCATATTATCCCTTTAAAGAGTACGAACATAACCCCCGGAGACATTCTCAAAGCACTTCCCGTAAATAAATCTCCGTATTTTTTCTCCACTTTGACATCACTCAAGCCTCGAAGTGATCTTACTAAAACGAGAAAATGGTTTCGGGAACATCAAAAGCTAATCGAAAATTACCCCTCGCTTACTTTTCGGAGTCATCGAGAAAGTTTTAATTAAATTTATTCTTTGGATTCCCTTCGATGCGAAGGGAAGCGATAATTTCACGCCGCAGGAGAAGTGTCCGCGAATCCATCTTCCTCTCTTTCTACAGGGAGCCCAATAATCCCAAAAAGTGTCCCGCCCTAAAATCCACCCCCGGGCGAAGGACAGGGCCGACAGCAGGTTCCCTCAAGGTTATTCCCTTGGGGACACTAGGGCATAGGTCTTCGGGAGATTCACATCCGCCACAGCAGTTGATTGGATAGAGTAAAGAGGGAGAAGAAGAAAAAAAGATGATGATGCGGGATGACTAGAAAAGTATAAAAGAAAATGATCGAGAAGTCTATATGAGAAAAAGGGATTCGAGACCAGACTACTGAATGAATAGAATGGAGAGCAAACTGTCAAGAATTAATTTTCTTAGAAGTAATTTCTCAAGAAATTCCAAGTGCGCACTTGGTAACCTTAACGAGAATCTGCCCCGATTCCGATTCCGCTCGTTTCTCGAAAAACTTGGGACGAAAATTAGTAGCTGTTGCCGACTTAAAATGTAAAAGACAGAGTACACAATAGCAAGGGAGTTTCCGCTGATTGTTGACAGCCAGCAGTTAATTTCCATCTAGGTTCTTAATGGATTATGCATGAGCAATTTTAAAAAGTGAAACCCCAAAACAGCATCGAAATAAACATGAAAAAATGTCCGGTCTTCAACTGAATTGAGTTACATAAAACTACATATTTGAGTGTACTTATTTACTTTCAAACGACCACCACTGCTAGGAAGAAAACTAACGAATAAAGATAAAACAAAGCTTTTAGAAAGAATAAGGTAAGGAGCTAAAGAAATGAGAACTATAGAAGTATATGGCAAAAAAGTCGATTGGTAACATTTCCCACTTCAAGAATAAATAATGAGAAATTGTCATTGCAAATTACAGCCAAAAAAGTAGTCTAGGAAAATAAATAGATGATAAATCTAGCTAGGTGATAGTAAACTAAATTAGGGGGAAATAGGGAAATTAAACACAAATGAAAGTTGCGTCAGAATCATGCACATTAAAGAATTGAGAAAAACATACTGTATAAGAATATTTAAGAGACAGTCTGGATGCAAGATACGAAAAAATACAGGAAAGGACAAGGTTCAAAACTGCAGAATATGCGAAACCAAAATTACATCTTAAATGATAAAAATTATGGAAACTCTCACGAATTTAGAAGACGTTGAAATTTAGAGGCGAAAGAAACAATAAATAGCGGGGAAACGAGGAATAAACCACAGTCACGTAGAAAATTAGAGGGAAAGGGATTCCGAAGAGAGCGATTAGAAGGGCGGCTGAGAAGGTGGCTGTACGGCGGCCTTAGGATGCGGTACTAGAGACGTAGTCAAGGGACAGAGAGCGAGGCGTCAGAGACAGCTTGGCAGCAAAGGCCTCATTAATTAAGTTTCTCTTCCCAAACCCAACGACTCCCTTGATCCACAAGGACTGGAAAACACCCCAGTCCACTGCCGAAAACCTTTCCTTCCCTCTAACCCACTCCCACTCTGCAGAATCACCTCACGCCAATACAACCTAAACCATCCCTCCCTTCTAATTCCCGTGTGACAACCTCTCCTTCCCTTTTTACCCCTTCCTCCTCCAATTTTCATCCTCTCTCTTATAAACCCCACTTCAACGTCCTTGTTTCCCTCATGCTGCATGTATAATTACTCTCTTCTCTCCCGTTTCGCTTTCAAATTAACTTTCTCGAATTATGGATGCTTCGATGAGCGAATGCTGTTTTGATTAGTTTTTCTTGCAGAAGAAAGGTCTCGACCTGAGTTTTTTCTTATCTGATTGCTTCAAGTGTAAGAGGTTCGCTCCCTCTTCATGCGAACTTTTGAAAGGGAAAGGGAGAGATTCTTTTTGGCTCAAGAGAAGGAAATCAGAAAAAGGGAGCTCGGAGGCTTATATTTCTTAGGGTCAAATTTACGCCATGTTACATTTGATTTTAATGTAGTTTTTAACCGAAAAGTTGGAAGTACCATCGACTTCTTCGGGATTTGAATATCAATAAATTTTCCTTCTATTTACATTTACGCTGTATCCAGCTTCTATGGCAGTCAGATCGGGTTTCAATTCTCATAAAAATAAGTAAATGGGATAACTCCATTCCAGAAATATTGCCTAACCACCAGAATAAAGAAAAAGTGAAATTCAGTAACCAATCTAGTCGGCATTTCCAAATTGTAGCAGTATTTTATAATAAATTTAAATATCATACACCTGCTCCGGAAAAAATATTTATGGCTATGGAGGGTAAAACCATTTCAATGAGTTTAATAAATGCAAAATATATTCCTTTCAAAGGATTTCGCAGCCAGCGGTCAGCCGAATAATTAAAGTGAATATTTGTACTTGGAAGGAATTAATTTATTCGGATTCGGATTGAGTTCAGACCTTTGAGAAAATCCCAGGAGAGACATCCGAAGGCCCATGAATATTGAGTAGGCCCGCAAAAATTACCGCGCGGGGAAAAAAACAGAATAACGTCTCCTCGAAGAAAGGGAAACCGCTGTGAAAAATCAAATTGCTTCAATTACGAAGAGGATAAATTTGTCGAAAGAAGATTTCTCGAGTCCGAAGTTAAGTATACATATGTTCTTTTTACTTTAAAAAGAAACCATATTTACTACCGTGAATACTGAAGAATAAACTTGGAATTTAACTGACTAAAATTGTTTCAAAGGTTGTTGAGGACAAGTTACTTAACGAGGTGCAGTCGATCAGAAAGAAAAACAGACATTCTCCAAAAAAAGTAACAGAAAAATTTATCCCCATTCCCATATTATTTCTGATACTTTTCTTGGAGAATCCTGACATAGTATTCTCCCCATTCCCATTGCTATGTCAGGCGGCAGCTGCCTTCGAGATGAAAGTTACAAACGAGTGAGAGAAAAGGATGGAAAGGCACTTTTTGATTGAAGAGCGGAACTGTTCGCGCGAAGTGCACTTAGGAAAGCAAAAAAATAATGATATCAGAGTAGAGGATGTATTGCTTCGCGGTCAAACGATCAACAAGCGAGTGAAGACAAAAGGAGAAATAAGAGATGAACAGGGTATCCACAAGAGATTGAGCACCATGGGATTAAGAGATAATTAATCAGGAATAAAAGAATATTAAGTATAATCTTGAAAGTGTGAAGTCAAGGATGTGGAATAAGGATAAGGAATAAGGATTTATGTGATTCAAAGAATATTTCGGCTCAAATTTAAAAAAATACAGTGAGCAATTTTTTGGGTAATCAATTAATTAACATATCTGAATTAAGTTCCACCATAAATGAACGCATTGAAACACCCCGGCAATAAATGTTTACGATGAATCGGGAAATAACATGGTTGAATTATCACGCTGAAGTTTACCACCTCTCCGATAAGCAATTTATTCAAACTTCACCTGACAGCTCAGCAAACTAACCACTAATCCGCAAGAGTACACCACAACCTTGTCCATGTTTGAAAACCTTACAAATATATTATATACAAACCAATTTTTGAACACGCCCACATTTATTTATGTGTTCTTTAAGTGTGCAAGGGATACGCATGAAACTTATAGTTGATGTTGGAGAACGAATCGAAAGAGAAAAAAGTCCAATGAATCCAAGACTGGAACCCGGGTCTTACAATTATCTCGCGTGAATCTTTCGATTAATTTTCTTCGCCTCATTTCCTCATTGTATATCATGCAGCAAAATTAAGATTATGAACGAAATAATTCATAAAGGTAAAAACATTATAAAGGAGGCGTGTAAGTATTTGAGGGAATCCTATCCTCAAAAGAGTAAACTAAGCGAAATTATAACATAGAATAAATAAATTCGCTTTAAAGACATTGAAAAATTGTAGAGAAACAAACTACTAACAGAACATCGTTGTTCGCACCGATAGGAATAATATATAGGAAGAGAATCGATTTATACTTCCTGCCGAGTTCATAACGGGACTATATACATTTAACATAATGGACTATAAAAAGGCACGCACAAGGAAGCCGAAAACGAGACAATAGACTTGAGGAACTGAAAGTGGGAGTAGGGGAGAGGATAAAGTAGTCAGGAAAAGGGAAGTAATAGGGAAAGATGTGAAAATAGTGAGAGAGAAAACGGAGAGGCTCGCGACGTAAGAGAAAAGACAGCACAGAAAAAAAAGAATAAGCGGAAAGAGAGAGGGAGTGGGAGGAAAAAATACATTTGTTTCGGATTTATCGAGCGTGTCTCATTTGGCTAACGTCCCGAGAGAGAGGGAGGGAGGGAGAACAATGCGCAGTGCGATTCTTTGTCGTTATTATTATTCCGTACACTCCGCGCGATACGCATGCCTTTGGACGAGAGCGTAGGGGGTTGAGGCAGAAGAGAAGGAAAGCCCACACACAAGAAAGGAAGACGAAGAAGGGAGAGGGCTGGCGAGGAAAGTACATTTGGAAATCAAAATTTCAAATTCGTGGAGATTGAGACAAAGCGAGAAAAACGAAAGATGAGAAGCGTAAGAAAAGAAAAAGAAATGGAAATTAAACGCGCAAAAAATACGGGGGATTTTTTTTTTTCAAGGAGAAAGAACGTGAAAATATAAACAACTCGCGAGCAAAAACCTTGCATTAGTCCTCTATCAATTCCATACGATTCTGGAAGTCGTAATACCCGTTATATCGCAATTTCAGGCACTGTCATTTGGAGGTATATACCCCCAAAATCGCACCTACCAGAAGAAGCGTTGTGCCATCGAAAAGTAGCTTTTATTTATCAGTTTTTCGACAAAAAGCACCCGAAAACGGAATAGGAATCCGATTTGCCTGGCTCTTTCCATTGTCTGCCCGCCTTCCTCCCTTCCGCCCGCGAATCGGCTTACGCAAACAACAAAAAGGCATCGCATCCTGGTCTTTTTCGAGTTTTTTCGCTCGAATATATTTTTGCGAAAGGACTCTAGACCGTGGCAACCAAAGAGATCGGTTTTCCCATTCATGAAATCCCCGAGCTATATGTGGTCGCGACGCGTCGTGATCGATTGTTGAGCGCCGGTTCGAAGTTTGCCTTTCGTGTCGCCGGGATGTGCATTGCGCCGAGCTTCACAGCTGCGATGGCAAAGATAATGAAAGGGGAAAAAAGTTTTCCGTAGTGATTCAGGTGAACAGAATAATTGGGGCGGATAATTATTAAGAGCCCTTAAAGGGAAGGCAGTAGCATACATTTCCATAGCATTGTTTAGAACGTATTCAACAGCTGTTATGGTAACCGCACATATATTTATAAAATGTCTAAATAGAAAAGTTATCTTAGTAGTTTCATTTCATCTTTTCCATCTTTCAACATATCTAAAAATGTAGTCAACAGAAAAAGGTATACCATATATATCCTTGTTAATAACTTTGTGCAATTACAAATGTCCATGCCCCAGCATATATGGGTTATACGGGTCTAACTCGAAACCTTATCGTCGAAATACTGGTATACGAGTACTAACATTCTGCCAACAACGTCAATTTTACTTTTAAAAAATAGCTAGTAGATTTCATTTCAGAAATTACAAATGATTGCTTCAATCCGTACATATAAAAACAATATCTACGAAGTGAAATCTCACAAGAACTCTATAATATACGATAAATATGGAAAATAGACGAAATGCGAAATAATGGTGTGTAACTGTCTACACTACACCGATATTCAAAATTGTCTTCAATTAAATTTCTCAGACAAATGTATTTAGAAACTAAAAGTGCTTATGGAACAAAGGAAATATGCAACTTTCAAGATCAAGGCGATGAACCGAATAAAACAGCTCAAAAGAAACCCGTGTCAAGGAACACATAAACAAACGCAATCACTCTTTCCAATCGGTAGCAATTGAAAATGCTCCAGACAGCAAATTACATACATCAATCATCAAACGATAAGGGCTGTCGTTTCTGGTGTGTTTATGCAGCCTCTAAAATGAAGAGATAACTCAATCGTACGCCAGATAAATAAAGAGGCGGTATCATAGAATGGCTGGTTTATTGAGTTCTTTAGTATAGATAAAGCCCTTCTGGTTGAATGGATAGCTCATCTTTCAAACAAAACAAATCTTTCCTGGTTGACGAAAAATGTTTCTGATGAAATACCATACTTATTGCGGAGCAATTCGTCGCCGTGTCATTAACGTTTTCCTAAAGTTTATTACGCATAAATGTCTGCATTATATTATAATTGCAAAGAAAGATGGAGTGAAATGTGACACTGAGAATGCATCTTATTAGCTAGAAATAAGCTACACAATTAGCTGCTTCCATTATCGCAAACTTCTTAACCTTAAGAACTTGAAATACTCAACTGAAGCTTACGTTGATGCTTGACTTTAATCCCATAGGTCAATGCAATCTCTAGAAAGCGATTTCGAACCCCATTTACAGTAGTGAGATTATCTGGTGGACTAATTAGAGGACTTTCATTTACCTCAAGCCTGGAGGCGATATTCCTACGTCCTTTCTTAGCGGATCCTTGGACGATCCTAAAGAGGATTATCTTTATAGAATACAGCAATTTTAATCGGTTATGTATACTGGAAAAGCCAACCTCGGATGAAAAAATATCTTGCGAACTTGGAACATGAATGAGAATTTTCCATATTCTCCTTTGTCTATTAAATCATTAATATAAACGATATAAATTCTAAGGTAACGCACAAATATTTTACCACAGAAATGTTCCTTGATTCCTTCAAAATGACTCTAGCACATCCAAAAATTTGAAATCATAAATTCCTTGTCATAAGGCAACGAATATAATAGAATTCATGCCATGAAAATTCATTGCAAAATTGAATTCAAGTTATGTAAATTTATTGTTGGTATATTTATAATTCTTTCTTACCGACCTTGTGGCATAACGTTAAGTAGAAATTAAATTACCATCTTCCTGAATTTTCCAAAAGGACTCGAAATATGTTCAGTTTAGCAAATTTCTCCCTTACTAATAAAATGAGGAATTAAAATAAAGCACTCCTGAAATACACTTTCCGTCGTATTCGGTCGCATCTATCTCATCTGAGTCCGCAGAAACTTATCTTGGGATTTTGAATGCATAAAGTATCTTGATTATCAAGAATCACGTAAATATTGAAAGCTAAGTTTACAGTCGTTCGTTAGATAAGGATGTGCGAGCAAAGTGCCCGTCGAAGATTGTGCACACATCGGCCACCTTCGTCGTTCATTAACGCACGGGAGCGCGTATCACACACTAAAAGAAATCGAAAATCATACATCAAACGAGCTGTAATCAGTTTCCTCCCAACTAAGAGAGGAGCATTTGGCCCTTCGCCAGCAGAGTCGCTCGCATGGGCAAGTTTTGTCAAGAGGTGACATTCATCATCGGCGAAATGCAGTCTGCAATACTTTCGCCCCTTCGTTCGCTTCATTGGCCTTGCATGAGCGAGCTGTTTCGCAGCGATTATTTATCGCGCCCTCTGTCTCTATCTCTTCTTAAGACTTGCGCGCTTGAC
Source organism: Ladona fulva (assembly GCA_000376725.2). NCBI lineage: Eukaryota > Metazoa > Arthropoda > Insecta > Odonata > Libellulidae > Ladona > Ladona fulva. The sequence goes on along the minus strand of KZ308400.1, from coordinate 57,607 downwards.
TCACCTTCTCCTTTTAAGACGCCACGATTGATTCGTGGGCGGAGAATTTTGAATTCTTACCGCCCTGAAGGGCTTATAAGGCACTGACTGCTCGAAATGTTGACTCGAAAGCGATTAAAATTTTTAAACGGTCTGATAAATAATCGGATCTCGATCTCGAATTAATTGGTGGAGTTAAAGGAAAGGACATCTACACCACGTGAGGAACATATCGCTGTATCAGAGAAGATAATTTGGTTACGAAACTTCATTTAACGCATGTTACCTCATTGCTGTAAGATACAAGTTCAGAGAAGCATTTTTGAGGCACCTTAGATGTATTAATTTCGTTTCTTTTTACGATAAATAGAAAGAGAGAAATAGTTGATGAATATATCTCGTGAAATAGTAAGGGTTTAATCACTTTATAAACCGAGAAGGTTTGAGATGCAAAAACGAAAATTACGACTCATATTTTTAATGGAGTTAAGGGTATCTTAGAACCAACGTTTCTACTGAAGCAATCTTAACTAAGGAAAAAATAAGTTTTATCGAAATCGATATCGAGATTTTTTATCGAAAATTTTCTCCCAATCAAACGTTACATTTGAGTAACTGTTATTGAAAAGGGAATTGTCTACGTTGATTATAACAGACGATTTGACTACTATTTTCTATTAGAATATCAACTTTGCGTACCAGCAAAATCTTCAATTTTGTTATCCTAATATCACTATTGTTTCAATTCAGAAAAATCACTAGAATAATTAAAGTATGTGCAGAAGTCGAAAGACAAAATTTTACTACCAAAAGAGCGGACCACCTAGAAATACCCTACGTAAAAATTCTCAGCAGCAGGTGATGAAAAAATAGCATGGAATATAGTTAAACAAGGCACCAAAGAAAAAACTTCCAGCGTTATTTTTCATCTTCACACGTATCATCAAACATCTCCCAAGATTCCTGAGGTCTACATTTCTTCATTAAAGGATCAACCCTACCCTAAGCATCAACTCCTACTTAAAATATATCCCCTACAAATCAACTCCCCCTCCCTTCCTCAAGACTTATACGCTACCTCTAACTCTCCCAGCCTTGCTTCGCCACCCGCCCTAATTATCTCTCCCCTACCTCTTCCACTCTCCATTCCCATTCCTCACCCTCTCTATTCCTCCCTCGACACCCACGTCCTGTCTACGACGTCCAACAGAAACGCATGCGTTCCTATCTTCGGTCTAGCACACGTCTGCTCTATCCAACTTTCGGTATGCGAAGACCGAACGAATATAAAACCACACTTCTTAGCCTAACCATCAACACCCTTACACCCTCCCTCTTACGATCCACACCTTCCCTCTAACTTATACAGGGACTGCTTCATTATTCCAACTCCTCGTCGCCAATCCTTGTCACCTCTGTCTCACTTGCACATCTCATCAACATCGACCTTCTCCTGTGGGAAATATAGTGGGCAAACATTCCTACCCTTAACGTCCTCGAGGAAGAGGGGAGAGAAGAGGATGAACATGAGAGAGATTTGAGACCTTCATAGATAATTGGATGAAGGAGACGAAAAAGATATCGTGGATAGAGGAAAGGAAAGGCGATGGCAAGAGAAAACTGTTTCAGAGGAGGGTGTAGTAGAGAAGGAACGGTGAGAATCCATGCAAAAATATGAAGAAAGTGATGCATATTTAGCCACCAGCAGAGTGGAGATGACTGTCCCTCTAATGTGAAAAGGAGCAGGCAGACAAATTAATTCAGGATACATTGGAAGTATTAATATCCTGCTTCGCACATAGTCAAAATTCGAGTAAACATGCAAAAATTAGCATGCACCTTAAAGACAACAGCAATATGGTTTTAAGTGTATAGTAAAATCTGGACATATTTTCAATGATTCGTTCTTTTATAAAAAATGCATATTATTATATTAAAAAATATTTCCATATTATTCCATAAAAATCCATGTCACGCTCATACTTATTTCACAGTAGGTACTTGATGACTGACACACTTGGCGTTCTTAGAAAATTATTACACCTACATTAAATTCCATCGAGTACAATTAACGATAAAAAATACTCTATCTTTCTCAAAATTAAATTGGTAACTTTAGTCTCAAAAAGTAAACAAATAAAATTACAAAAATATAACTATTACGAATTGCGAGGTCCTCTGCTACAAATACGTGTAAGACACGAAAAAGCCGGAATAAAAATTTGAAAATGAGTTGAAACATAATTGAAGTCGCTCTAAAATAACGAAATCCAAAAGGAAGAAGAGTGATTAAATAAACGGCGGAAAAAATAGAATGTAAAGCTAAACAGATAAAATGAGAATAGGACTATCCTGATTGGAAAATTCACGAACATCGAGAGACCGAACAGCAAAATGGATTTCAAGGAAGGAGGGAAGAGGAAAAAGAGGATCAGATGAAAGGGAAAAGTGAAGAGAAGATAAGTGAAAGGTATAGATGAAAGGAGAAAGGCGAGGAACTTCGGATGCTGGAAAATCGGGTGCCAAGTTTGTAGTTTCATCAGGAAACGGTATTCCTTCCCTTTCCTGGCTGTTCAGTAAGCAAACCCGAGCAACTCCCACCCCAAACTCGGCGCCGCTGTTACGCATACTGCCTGATACACAAAAACCAAAACCTATACACCGTCGTCTCGCCATCCGATGTGCTTACCCATTCCACGCCAAACAATATCACGCCCATAACAGAAGCAGAGGCTAGTAATCGTTGGAAGCCAATGAAAAAAATACTCTCCATGCATGCCAGGGTATCATTTTCGCACACACTTGCAAAAAAACAATTTTCGGATAGTACCGATAAAAACAAAGGAGAGCGGGGAAATTTCTTTGCGTATGTTATTTTGGACAACGATATGTACTGTTTATTTAATTATCCACGCAGCGCATTAAAGACAAATCACATTTCCATCTGCTATATATTTCAGAAAGATACAACTAATTTCTCGAAAAACTTGTCGCGATCAAGGTAAGCAAACTTTATTAGTAGTAGTATGGTAGTAATGTTTAAATAGCTTTGAAAACTAAGATATTTCACACGTAAGGGCTCCCGCAGGAAATAGTACCCTGCACAGTTTTCATTAAATGGGTTCGCGCTGCCCACTTGGCCATCCGGGAGCCCAACACAACATCGTATTCGATAACTGAAACAAAATTAATGACATTCCTTCCTTCATAACTTTAGATCTTAACTATGTATGCACATTATAACTACAACATAATATTTAAATGTTCATAATGTAGTTAACATATTTTAACGATAAAAATCTCAATGGCAATGAATACCACATCATGTTTTAAATGTTTTAAAAATAGATGTTTCCCTAAATATAAACTCTTTACAAAATTGTTTACAATTCCATGATACTACTGAATCTTCTCATAGATTAATTTCTTTTGCAACAAAAGATCCTTAAATTAAATCATTGCATTAAAATATCCTGCAAACACAAAAGAGATGCCTTCAATTAATTCAAGCACAAACTGCTGGGAAGCGGATGGTGAAAACGGTTAAGAACGGCCACTCTACAGGATTTAGGAGGCGCGAAATGCATGACGGGAGGCGTGTGAATTGGAGAGCAGCGGTCGAAATTTTCGCGCCGCTTTCAAAAGTGTGTACATTCAGAGGGAGCGAATGTAGTGTGCGTGCGCTTGTGAACTTTGAGGATGTTCGCTTTTCGGTTCCGGAGCGTTCATCTCTTTAATTAAGAATCTCTGGGACGGACCTTTCCTCTTTAATAAACCACGCGCTCACTCCACCTGTGAATGTCTGAACGTGCATGTGCGATGCCTTGTGAAAGTCACGAGAACGCAAGCGGTGGAAACCTTTTTATTTTCTTAAATACAAAGAGAGAAAAACGAAATTTAAGCAGATGAGCCCATTTAATCAGCACAATATTAGTATTCATCAATAACAGACTACATGTAATTTTGAAGTGAAATATGTTAATACATAAGTTATAAATATGTAAACTTTGTCGATATACACTAAAGATTTTAAATTAAATAAGGAATCATCAATTCTCATAAAAATTGCTAGAGTTTATTATGAAATCAATTTAACAGTCATATTCAACTTCCTTTAAGTCTACCGTTTTTGGGAGCATTTTTAAAAAGGAACAATGGGAAATGAGTTTACCTCAGCAATATAAGTCATCAATTACCTATTTAACGATCTTATCTATGACAAATTTTTAAGTCCAGGGAAAAATTATCACACGCAAGACAGAATGAATAGACTTAGAATTTTGCCATATTCTATTCGAATGTAAAAAATAACTCTGCCTTATGAGCCAAATGCTTTTCTCACGATTCCAATCCTAATTAAGTCAATTAAGGGAAGCCAATCTCCTGCGAAATAGAAACAGGTAAATTAATTTTTCCGCAAGGCAGAGGAAAACCACGCCAAAACTCTGACATGTTCATCTGGGGCGACCTCATGTCAGTTTATACTATCAGAATTAGAGACAAAAATCAAACACCTCCTCCTCATAGCCCAAATAGTTAATTGAGGCGGAAATTAAAATAATGGACAAGTTCCGCAGATAACATCTTCAAGCCTCCGCAGACAACTTTGGAGAACAAGCCCTCCCTTTCTCAATGCCGAAACCGACATTCTGCGCGTGTTCTACGAGTTTTAAGAAAACCGTCGCATGTTGTCTGCGACACATGGACTCTGCGCCACCGCCAAACTCAAACCTCCACCGCCGTGGAGAGAGGAAGGTTTTGGAAGGGATGACACGAGGGAAGAGGGAAAGAGGTGTGCGGCGAGCAAGCCCTTCTCATTTGCATGTACATCTCGCCGTGCTCTGTGTATCGGACGAAGCTCTCTCCGTATTGTATTAGCATAATACCGAAGGGTTTTTATGCCTGAGGTGGGGCGGTCAAATCCCACTCCACTCCATAGCCCAAATTAAGTAGCCGGAGGACGACTTAGAGGGGAAAAGATAGGGGAGCAACATTCTCAAGCAGAGCACAGTTCAATGCCTGAGCATGGAATATGTATGAGTTTCTGTGTTTGTGTGTGTTTATGCGATCTTCATAAGAATAAGTGCATTATCCATTTATACTTGTCGTGGCAAGGTTTAGATTTTCGGAATGTTTGATTTCCTTTTAATTCGAGAGGGGAAAATTGTGATAATCCGCGTTAACCCCTTTGTGCAAATCCAAACATTTGCTAATCCCCCTGTTTATTTAGGTTTAACTCTAATAACTTCCACAATTGCTGCTACAGAAAATTATCGCCGAATTTCTGTTTAAGGTGCACGTTTACTACAATACCGTTAATTTCTAACGAAGAATTAAAAACATAAGCCTCGTGAATTTTTATCATAATTTTTATATTTCAATTTCAATAATTTCAATATTTTATTTTATAGGTTGCTATTCATCTTGAATAGCAACCTATAAAATAAAATATAAAATTTCCCTGAATGTGAAAATTTATAACTATAGAGAAGATAGACATTTAGAAACATATGTTTCATTTACATTTAAACATTTAAGGAATGAAGAACAGAAAGTAGAGAGTAGTTACATTTGTACAAGTTTATAAAGCTGAGAAAAATTAGCACATCTATGACGAAAGAAGTGTGAATGCGAATAGCTCGAGAAGTGTTTAGCGCCCACGTTCACTTGAGCACAAAAAATGTTATAAGGTTTAATTGATCACGTTTCCAGGTAAAAATTGCCCTATGTATAAAAACGATCCCTTTTCGTGTACTGAACCCAATCTCCACTCTCCATTTCGGAGCCACCCCGTAAGATTTCGTTATGGGACTAGTCGATAGGTCCTAATGACTTTCCCAGCAGCGCTCTCTTTGAAGTTTGCCGCACTGACTCCACCTCGAACGGACGACGTGGAAAAAATAAGCGTTCGGAAAGGCACCTATGCGGAGCAGATTGAGAGGGGAATAAAATTCCGTGAAGCTGATGAGAAATATGTGCCGGATGTCATTCAGATAGCGATCTAAAAAGATGGAATCCCATGAGGTCCGCCTCCACCGAAGACGTTCGTACCTATCCAGATTAGATTTGAGACGATGCTCCCATTGGTGGGTCAATTAAGAAAGCTATCTTTCCTCCTTGCCATCCCGTCACTAATATATGTGTATTTATGTATCGGAATGACGTTTTGAGATCCTGGTGATAACGTGCTGAATCGTTTAATTAGATCATATCTGGTAAAACAAAAAGGCTAGCGAGGGGAGCGGCTTTTCCGCCGCACTTGTATCTTTCCTCGCGTAAGAGACGAATAATATAGTTTACGGGCAATTAAACTCTTAATTTATTGCTATCGATCGTCTGTTACTCAATTTTAATTACCTTTTCTCCTAAATTCGCTTTGCATTTGATTGTATAAGCAGGGATTTCATTTTTAATTGGGTACTACTCGATACAAAGTACTCCTGTTAAATCCATATTATTTACGTAAACTACTGAAATTTACATGTAATGAGTAAAGGAGCAATTGAATCGCCTCGCCATTTAACGATAGCATTAAAAAGAAAAAAGAAAACAGTGATTTTTCTCGGAAACAATTTTATAAACACACATGAGAATAGACCATCAAAATGATCTTCAAAGATATTTTTACAACATTACGAATGAAAGAACAGCCACAAAATATTACACTTGCTGAGACATCATATTAAGAAACAGCTTCGCATAGATACGGAAATATTTTATTAATTAATTGCTTTTAGATGTAATTAACTACTGGTGGGTGCAAATACATACAACGTAAATAAGTTGACGCGCATACAACGAAAATTGCGGCAATAAAATTTTCTGGTGACCATAAATTACATATTCTATTTACTCTCGTATTTCCTAGTCCAAGATGGGCTTCCTAACAAACAACCGATTTCACACGAGTCTCCTTTTCCATACACTTTTTAAAATTCATGTAAACCCGTTCCCATCGGTTGCTCTCGAGAAATTAACTACATTGATTTGGAAGGCATCGTCACTATAGTGCTAATAGCTTGAGGAAAGCTGAAAGTACACACCTACACCAAAACATGAATTTTATGAGATGTAAAAATCGAGGCTTAACAAGAGATAAAAAATATATCTCGGTATAAAGCAAGTTCTTTATAGGATTCCACCACTTAACGGAGAAGGAATTCAAGCTTTGACAAGTGGTAAGATCGGAGATAAGACGTGAGGCAAAAAATCGACATACGAGTCAATTTTATAGAAACATCATTCACGTAATAAATTCTCAGAAACATTCTGAGAATTTTAAGAGAACCTCCCTTCTCTCCCTAAAAATTTACGCGGCAAGGCTGACGCAGAAATAAAAAAAGCGCGAAACGAAATAATCCTGCAAACGTAAAAAGGTTAACGCTTAACATCACTCAGTCACTCAAATAGGACGTCTGCTTGCGACAAATGGAAAGAGAGCTCAAAAAAAGAACTCGACGAAATGGAATTGAAGCATTAACACCTGTAAACGAGTCCGGGCGAAGACACCAAAGAGCTGGTATGAGATAATAAATGCTGACTGTTAATTAAGACGCCAATACAAGGTAATAAACTCCTTTTTAAAACCGTCTCCATTGGTTTTATCCGCTGTGCGGAGGAAAGATAAAGGGGTTGATGGCGGTGGAGGGGTATCGCGAGGAAAGAATGGGGATGAAAAGCAAGAGGAAGAAGAGGGCAGAGAGGGAGAAAAGGAAATCATTGCCTGCGGATGCGAGTTAATTCTCGCAGCCTGTTTTAATGGCTCGGCAGTGCACACATGGAACTGCTGAGGCTTGGGAAATGGACTACGGTCACTTTCGTTCTAAAAACCTCCCCCCCCCCCACACTTTCACTCACCCACCTTCGCGTTCTTGTTCCCGCCTCTCCCATCCCTTCACTCCTCCGCTGCCGTTAGGGTTAATACCGGGAGACTTTAATTAAGCCTGGAGGAGATGGGAGGGAAGGGATTGCAGCAGGGGAGTCTTGAGCAGTTTATTATTTTGCGCGGTATGTAGACGTTTTACTCACTGTCCTCTCCACCTCCATGCCACTCGTGACCCGCATGAATACGTTTAAATAATTGTACGATAAATATAACGAGTGTTCCAAGATTCCGAAATAGCTCGATGATGGTGCTTATTGACAGAAGAATTATTAAGGTTGGGAAAAATGAATATTTCAAGACTGCTTAGGGAAAATGTAAGGGAAGGACAATTATGCTGATCCAGTTCCACGTGAAGGGTTTTATAGGATTAAATAAATTGAAAACTGAAATTATCATATCCTGGGGACTGGAGCTTCTATTCTTGAATGGTGGAATGTTCAAGAGAGTGTTAACATATTTTACTCTAAATTTCTATTGAGGGAATATCGTTAATTTTCAAGTAACGATGCTGACATGACAATACATTTAATAGTTGCATTTGGTAGAATAGATTAATAGACGAATGTAATTCTAATAGAAATGCTGCACATACTCAAATTTTAGAGAAAAAGCTCAGCTGTTCAGCAGCCATAAAAATGATAAACTGAACAATAACTATTTAGAATTATACACCATTAATATACTAAGTGAAATAATTACAGCAAAGTAATAAGTTACTCAAATGACGATTAATTATAATACTTGATCAATTCTCATCAATAATAATGAATCTTGCATTACTGATTATCCGGAAATAATATTTCTTAGGATAAAATTAAATACCTAGTTACTTTTCAAAAGATTAAATTGATAGTAGATATTAATAACAGGAATGTGAGTTCAAGTATATTTAAAATTTTTTATTTCATTTTTTCTAATTTTTTATTTCATTTTTCTATTTTTTTATTTCATTTTTCTAATTTTTTATTTCATTTTTCTAATTTTTTTTTCATTTTTCTATTTTTTTATTTCATTTTTCTAATTTTTTATTTCATTTTTCTAATTTTTCAAAAATGATAATTATACAAGAATCCATTTTCGTCTTGCTAAACTCAAATGATTTGAGGGAACTAAATAAAATTCAAAACTGAAAATTTTAAGCAAAATACTTGACCACGAACATCGTGAAATTAGTCGCAATTATTGCCCTCTTTCCTAAGTAGCCGGTCTTAGGAAACTGCTTTAGATTCCATCTCAGCTAAGGTTTTTCTAGGCGCAAATTTCTTTTGTACGAAAGTGACTTAAGCATTAAGAATAAAGACGTACAGAATTCTCAGTATTACATTAGTGAGACCAGATACAATAAGGCGAAGAAAAGCGACGAGAGAAACACCAACGTCAGGATGACGATAAACTTTACAAACATGAGGTCGAAATCGATTCTGAAATTACAGTACGCGTAGGTACTAACCTCAAGCACTGAAGCAATCAATATGCGCACGAACAAGAGAGAACGAGGAGGGTAAAGAAAGAAATGAACACAAAAGATAATCATATTAAAAACGCGTGGAAGAGAGAGAATAAAAAAGGGAGCATAAAAAGCTCGCATACATGCGCAGGGGTGGTCGTCATACCCTCGTGCGTTAATGAGTATTCAAATAACTCCCGTCGAGTTAATTAGGAAAGTTATTGCGGTTTATGGGGAGTAACGAGAGAGGGTTTCTATGGGGACAAGATTTAAAGGAAAGAGTGGAAAAAGAGGAGTTGGAGGGTGCAAAGGAAAAAAGAATGAGAACGTTGCTTAGCAGAGGGCAGAAAAGCAGGAAAATACAAAGACGAAGCAAATCCGAGAATTTGAATATGCTAACACCTTCCAACATTCCTAATTTCTCTATCTGTCTTCTATTATTCTTATTTTACCTCGTTTGGAGACGAAACTGATTCTACTTACTTAAATAGCATGTAAACTCGAGAAAGTTGAATGCAAAAACATTCCTGATTTTATTAAGGTGTAATAATGTAAATCAGTGAGTATAAGCATATTATCTGCCTGTCGCCCTCGGTGGCGTAAAAGTTAGCAAATTTGCCTGATAATACCGAGATCCCGGGTTCGAATGTTCGTTAGCGCATGGTTTCTCTCAGTGAATAGATATTCTCAAATTAAGAGTGCTCTCATCAAAATAAAATACTCCTAATAAATATGTAATTACGATTATTATCTCCTTTTCGACACCAAAGAGCCGAGTTTTTAACGTTTTCGACGTTTATCTCCAAATAAAAAAATTCACTGTCCGAAAATAACATAGCTTAAGAAATAACTTTACGTGTATGTAGGAGTTTTTATTAATCGTACGTTACTCAATTTTACAATGAAATCGCAATCACTACCAACTAATTTCTTAATTACTCATGTTTTAATTTAGCATGTCGTCAATGTGGAATATGACGAATAGCTCTTATTTTATTTTCTATTTAGTCTGAATCGTTTACACTGCTTTCAGAAGTTTAATCACTGACTCTCGCATTGGTTGCACTGCCTGAAGCAGACCCTGCTCTGACATAAAGGCCAAATTAATAGAACATTATTGACTCAAGATTTCTGTTTTCAAAGACGGAATATACATATTAAAAGATAAACGCGTGAATTTATCAAACACCCTCACAATTCCCCCATCGCCCGAGAACTACTCCGACCTTCCCGAAACGATTTCCGTGTAATTTAGCACGCAATGAATAATTCGATAGGACGCGATAGAGAAAGGGATGTGGGAGGTAGAAAGGAGAAAAGCATGGGGAGTAAAGGGAGGGAATGGGAGGTAAGGGAAGAAGGTTAGCACGGAGGAGGATGACTTTCAAGAGGGCGAGGGGAAGAAAGTTGGGGGTTGGTCGTAATTCACTATTCCACGGGACAAGGAGGAAGGATTGGAAACAAGGAGGGGTTGAAAGGGATTTTTTGAGGGTAAGATGAGAGATGTGGCCTCAGAGGGAGGCGAAGTGTGTGGCAGGCAGAGGAAGTGGAGGTGAGATTTTCGGGAGGAGAAAAAGGGGTGGTGGTGTTAAAAGGAGAGGGATAAAAGGGATAGATTGAATAGGTTGTGGATATAGGGGAAGAGTGGGGTAGTTAGTGAGTTTGTCGGGTAATTGGTAGGTGGGGGTTGGAAAGAGAGAGTTTGCTGGAGAGGAAATTATGGGAAGGAAAATAGGAATCGGCTGGAGATCGGGGCAGGAGTCACTGCCCTTGCGATGGAAGGGAGCTTGAGGAAGACTCGTGGCGAGGGAGTTAGCGCTTGCATAGGAAATTTCAGACAGAAAAAGAAGAGGGAATGGGGTATAGAAAACTGGCGAAGGATTATCATCCACAGCTGACAAAACTTCTTTCTCTCTAGAGTGTTATCCTAGAGGCATCTTCATTCACGTTCATGTTACAGAACTCGTCCAAATCAGATATATTCTAACACTAAGTAATCCAGACAAGATTGGGCGAGATTATCCACGACGTGAATATCATCAAAGGATTCCGAGTAAACGCGGAGGACTGAGTCGACTCCATTGCTCGAGTAGAAAACTAAATTGCGTTCGTTCATCGCTGAAAATCCTTATCACTTCTAAACTCGTACCCTGATCCTTTAATGCTTCGCTTCCTTCATCACCAGTAAGCTCGTTCCCCGTAACACGAACATGCTCTTAATTTCACATGACAGTTTATACATTTACATACACGTAATAACAATAATAATAATAATATTTATAATAATAAATACTCCGATTTTTCAGATACTGGATTACAACTTTTCTCGACCTCAATACCACAAAAGTTGAACCAGAGCTGTGCAAGGTGATATGAGAGTTCTCATCAGGAATTTTTACCTTATCTAAATCAGAAAATTTGGATTGGGTGTTATATTCAAGAAAATATTCAACCGCAGCAATGCGTAAAATAATATATTTAATCCCATTCATAACGTGATTGAAACTTACCGGCCAGCAACAATAATTTGATGAGCTAAATATTTCTGAAAGTCAAGTGTAAAGAAAACTCATTATTTGGAAACCATTTTAACCTTCACAGAAAAGATCCCTTTAAGCTCCCCATTTTTTTTGTTTCAGGCAGAATGATAATAATATTATGGCCATTATTATGCAGTATATGAGTAAAATTTACTTTTTGTAAATATATATTTTCATACAAAATGTGAGTAAAGTAGAGAAATTCCTGTGATTTAAATCGGATTAATGCATGAGAGTCAACTCTCTACAAGATTTTCAAAATCAATCTGTCGGAGTTCGCGTACTTCAATAACAAGGGTAGGTTTCAGGGAGGGAGATGTAATAAGGGTATAATTCAAGAGCGCGGTAGGGATGCATGAATAGTGCGAGGCGATGGGGCCTTAAGATACGTTCGTGCGAAAGAAACATTATGAGCATAGCAGAGCCGTGTATTAGTGTGCCAGCTTCAAGGGAGGCCAGTGAAAAGGAGTCTTCTTCCACACGCCGTTTTGAAGAACTCTGCTTATAAACATGGGAACCACGCGCAAATTTATGGGGGAGGTCGCACCGGTGGGAGGGACTGCCTTTTTAAATATTTTAATGCGTAAGTGATATTGACGTGGGAATTAACTTCGGGAGGCGGCCAAGGAGGGTGTCACTTCTTGATTTATTCCGTAGGAGAAGAAGCATATCACTTTACGTCGTCAGCTAATTCAACCTGGTCTTTTCCCTCTTAGGGAAGGATTGAATATCCCTTATTTTTCTCCGCCGCTATGATAATCGTGAAAGAGGAGTACTACAGCCGTAGGGGGTCTATCCTTTTAGATATTTTTTCGTCTGAGGTTGAATTTCACCCTAGCAAAGAAAGCTATGTATTAGAAAAGTTGATCTTGATTGCTACCCGTTGTATGAATACCTCCACCACCGATCATATATATTTGCAATTTAAAACAGGTCCGAAAAATTGACTTCAAAACGTTGTCTTATGCTGGTACATTAACATTAAATTACTTTAAGGATAACTCCTTCCTAAATAGCACAGAATGTTCTTATCTTTGTTTATCATAATTGAAGACTAAGCTTATTACAAAAACTGAGCCTAAAAATGACATGATGTAAAAAAAACAGCATCAAAAGACATTAAAATAACATACTATATATCATGACAAGATATTATAATGATATTAACATTACATGACCTTGACCATTTTAATGATCCTGTAAAAGGAGGCTCTAATATTTCTCCGATACCTACAAATTTCTCAGATCCTCAAACTTTAACAGATTATTTCTAATTTGCCGAAACCCCATAAATTACATTGCATTTCACTAATTACGCACAAAAGGTAAAATACAAAAGGTATACACAAAAGGTAAAGGTGAAGGTTTCCTACAATTAAGCTCTTAAAACTTCAGCGAAACATTCACACCTCATTGGAGGTAACAATGACGCAAATAGGATGCAATAAAAGACCGATAAACTTCACAACCTTTCTTTGAAGTTAACCATCGATGAATTAATGGATACAAAGTTTCGCATGATTGCACATCCTACGTAAGAAACATCGTCATGAAAAGATACCAAGTCATCGCTAAAATACACGATTTGTCCCTACATGTGTTCAATAACTCCGTGGGAGCAGCAGTTCAGTTCGCAACATGCCCGATCAAAACAAAACATATATCGGTAATGGTTACAAATAACGAGTACCCGAGCGCATTCCCTTGGCAATTACTTCATTTCGTTCCAATCCGCCGCACCGGAACATTAGAATTACGCTGGATCTCTCGTACGAAATAACCTTTCGCGAAGAGGAATTTTCCCTTCGAATGCCACCATTCACGGACACGCAGACATGAGCGTTCATACACACGAAAATTCGCCGGCCCCCTGCCCCGACTCCTTCGCAGAAACGAATGGATCCCAAAACACCAGTGACACCCAGTACAAGCATTCCTCGCAATACATATTTTTCGCCAAATCAGTGTGGTCCAAAACAGCAAGCTCCATAAGGGGATAATCCGCTCGTAGACACGATTTTCGAGCCGCATCACGCACTCATGCACGCGAATACACTTCATCATTCCTCAAACGTAAGAGAGAGAGGAAAAGCACGCGATAAGAAGAAAGGTAAAAATATACACCCACGCCCGTGTACATGCATCGCCGTTCGATTCTGAGTAATTTGATCTCTCCGATGTGCAAAACAACAAACAAACACGTGCCGTTAAAAAAAGACCACCCCTCATCTTTCTCTCAGTCAAATAAAAGGAAACATCCTCTTCTCAGACCCTTCAATCTATTTACTTTATTCATCCGGCCTCTTGAAAAGTAACGAATAACAACTCGTTCTCAAGAAACTTTTTCATTACCGTTTTCAACATCGAATCCTAAGGACCAACTACCACACCTTGAATCCACAAGCGTCCTCCCAAGTCAGACCTTCTCTCATCACAGCCCACGCCTTACCAACTTCCAAGCACCAAATGCTTACTATAAACATTCCAGAACGGATACTTGCATTCAAATTACAAATAACGATACAAAAGTCGTCAGCAGAGAATTGCTAATTTATGCCAAGGAATGGAAAATAGGCTTTCAATTCCGTAAATAGTTCTCGCAAACCAAAGAATTTTACGGTTAATAGGTTACAAGACCAAAGACCTTGTTTCGATGATGTTTTTGCCGATACAGATTTCTTTAACGAGAGAGATTTCTGTTTATCTTGACTCAATGACTTACGGAAAACAATAAAAGAGAAATTGTAAGTAGGGATAACTATTCGCCACCCGAAAAAACCCTCGTTTCTTTTCCTTAGGATGAGTTTTAGTTAGGTTTTACAATTTTCTAGTTTCCATTAGGAAGCTTAAAATTTTTCCAAAGATAATAAATCTACGCAAAACGTTAATTCTAAAAATAAAATGCTCCTTGTTGGCAAAATTATGTAATAAGGAAAGTTTCGAGCTGATTATCCATCGTTGGAAATTTGTAACGAAAACGATGATGGAATGGTACTCATCGTAAATGTCACAGATTGAATAGTTTAATGTTTCAGTGAAGACTTTCATATGATTTAGAGATACTCAGCGCTAACAGTATCATAAAGAAGGACCATCCCCGGTACCAAAAGTTTATATATTTTCTAACTGCCAGCCGTAAAAACGTATAAAATTGGAATACTAGACGAAAAGCAACCGTCGTAAGTTCTATTTAGACCTTATCATTCCCTATGAACTCCTTCAGAAATATCTAAGTATGGAAAACATCTTGGTAAACTTCCTCTGGTGCCGAACTCTCTTCTCCTTGTCTATTTTTCTATCGCGTCCACTGCTCCCCTATCTCGGTTACTTCCTTTTTATAGCTGTTTGTTTATCGCGGTCTTCCCCATACACGCGCTCTTTCTTCCTCTCTACTCCATCTCACCCACAACTATACTCGTGGCGCGTGCAGGCGTGGCATCTTCCACAGTGTTTGTCTTACCACAAGGAAAAAATTCCACTGCCGACCTTGCTTTTACGCCTTGTCGCGTTCACTACCATCGCGTGCGGTTCCCTTAACCGTATCCCTTTTTATCCCTTTCCCCCGCTGAGCCACGTGCACGGGTACGGACCCCTCTACTACCTTACTAGACAAATAACGATGGTGTTTCTACTAGGTATATTTACCCTTGCGGTTGCTGAAAGACATTGTTCTGTTAAATAGAGTGTCGTAAACCACAAATAGGAAATCTTCCCGAGGCATAGTGTACTACCGTTTACTTTAAGAAATACTTCTTCACTCGCCATGCTCTATTTAATTTAAAATGATCATTCCGAAGTTGTTCCTAGTTAAAGTTAAAAAAGTTAAATAAGTTAAAAAAATTATATTTAACAATGGAAAATTATTTAGAGTTAAAATTTAGTTAAAAAAGCCTGTAAACGAAATGGCAAAATAAGTTATCTCAGAGGGTTTTCGCAAATATTTTTCTATTTTAACTTTGATACTTTTATCAATATTAACACATCACGGGTATAATCCGAATTAAAACATGAAAAGCGACAAAAGAAAGATGTATACAACGGAAAAGTTACGAAAACATTGACTCCCCCCTGCCACACGCCGAAAGGCGGCTTGCAGGGTACTAATGTAGATGTAGACTCAGTTTCTTACTCGAAATAAGCAATAAGTTGTTTAGAATTATATTTTTTGCGAATAGATTTATAGAGCTACTTCAAACCTGTATTTAACACCCGTAGGTACAATCGTATAAAGAAGCATAGGAAGGATGCTGTTCATTCGGATGTGATTCTCATTTCTACAAATTAACCGATGCGGATTACGAGAAATTCCAGACTAATTTGTTGAAACCGGAAAATGTAAAATGTTTTCGTACTTCCCCAATAATTTTTCGACAATGTTTTTGTTCCAACTAACTTCGACCTCACTCTACAATTATACTAACTGAACTCGGAAAATTAGCCTAAAAACGCCGCGAACCGTTAATTTTTTTCGTTTTCGGAACCAATTAGAAAAAGCGGCTGAATATTTACGGCGGAAAAAGGATGTTAAAATAACGAAGCAACGATGTCGAGCCAGATTCTAACCCATATTCGAATTTTAATACCATTATCGCCCTAAATGTATGCAGAGAGGACCTGTTTTCTTTCACCTGTAAAAAATCTGCCTCTTTTTATCCCGCTCGCAATCAGTTCTTCTTATTTATTTCCCTCCCTCCACCTTTTAACCATTATTACGTTATAAAGATAGGTTTTTACTGATTCATCAGGTAATGCTAAGCGAACGTGTTAAAAGTGGAAGGTTGGAACTGCGGCTGAAAAACCTTAATTTCCAAAATTTAATTCATGGGACATCCAACTCACTTCTCTGCGTCGAATCCCCATACTTTTCACTTATCTTTTATTTTTTTTTTCAAACCAATCCCTTCCATTATTTAAGGCCATCTCTTTTTCATCTCCTCTGCGTTAAGCCCACGTCTACTTCCCCTGAAATATTCTTTTATCTCATCACATTTTTTATGGTATTCTATCGTTTTCGAATATTCATATATAAGGGGCTTTGACCCCCTTATGTCAATCGATGTTCCTTCTGCAGGGGAAGTATATAACGGACTCTGCATCTTTTTGGCGAAGGAAATTTCTATTCGTTTCATCTCTGCGGGCATAGTCACAAATATCCATTAGTTTCTAAATTAAACTAGCTTTATGAACATAAATAATGCCAAACAAGATTTTAAACTGCATGTGCCCTAAATAAATTAAGAATTATTCCTGTACTTACTATTGAATAATAATACTTCCTAATGAACCTGAAATGGTATACCTGGCATATTAAGTTCTCTACTTATAATAGTCAAGTGTACTAGAAGAATATATAGTCTCAACTTAACCGTCAATAAAAACGTATTCTATTCTACTTTCCTTGATAGGTGTTGTAAAATACGTAATTTAATAAATCTAATTTGAGCGTTTAATTAGCTCATCATATAGCATAACTATATAACTTGATTAGGCAACTTTACATTCCAAGCAATGAATTAAAATTAAATGTGTTCTTTGTCAATTCTCAATATCCTCAATTTGAGTCGAGGATCGTTTATAAAGAAACTTCATTTTTTATTTGTTTCAATAACAACTTAATCCTTATTATCACTGAAGCATAATATATTCTTTGGAGTCGAGTGCTAATTACCCCGAGTGGAAATGCATGCATCTGCTACACATCTATATTACAAAGAAGCCCGAGTACTCTCATATTCTCTCTAGATCTGAGGTTACTCCTTCCCCTAACCGACCCCACTCTCCCAAGGGAACTCGCATGAAGCATGAAAACCAGTCCGATGTGGATATTTTTCCCGTGGGGAAGTTCCACCATGGTGTGCGTTCTGCTTGCAAAGGAAAGAATAATTAATGGAAGACTAAAAACCAAAAGGTTGAATTCATAGAGTATATTGCTTAAAAAAGCAAATGAAGCCACGGAGTTAAGAGCTGTAATTTTTCTTTATCTCATAAAAGTTAGAAAGAGATTCAGGTCTGAGCCTACGACTCATGGTTTCACTTGAAAGATGCCACAAAATTCAGAAAGTCGTTTTATTGCCACCATGGGTAGCTGAAGATGAATGGATTTTCATTATAATTTTTTACGGAGTATCGTGTTACCACTTGGAGATTTTCCTAATGAAATGATCAAACCCTCAGTACCTTGAATAACTACTGAAATAAGAAGGAACCGCTGCAGTGAATATTTTTTAATATAGTCCTTGTCAGAAATAATAAGACGATGTTAAGTTCTGAAAGCATGTGAAGTTTCGGGTTCTTCGGTGATTGATTAAAATGATCGACGATGGCCCAAGAAAAGCTAACCTGTCTTAATGTATGAAAGAATATAATCTTCATAAACGATCGTGTTCGCTTCGTAACGTTCCAGAAAGCCAAACATATGCTCCGACTAGCAAGAAGTTACTGGTAGTGATTTACGAAATTCTGTTAGCAATAGCATTTTAATGCATTGGCTTCACTGAAATATAAACAAACGAATCACCTCTGACTATCTCGCCTCGCTTTGATATCATCATTGTCATATTGATTTACGACCGGTACAGGAGATCTTTCATTGCACCTGTCAGCAGTTCTTGTATCAGCACATATCTTGAATTGCACTAGCAGATACATCAATGTTTCTCTTACTTTAACCAATCGCTTTGACCCTATCAACATTGAAAATTCGCGAACCGAAATATTTCATAAAAATTAAAAACGGCACTGATACAAAAATGAAGAGAATCCACCGCCGCACGTTTGGTCTAGAGGAAACAAAAACTAAACGGGAAGGCCAAAAAACGAAGCGAAGGCTGAATTAATTCGAACGCAAAAGAAGAATTTGGCCAAAGGACCAGGGGTAAAAACACTCGGCAGTTAAACCTAATCCGGCGAGGAAACGAGAAAAGAATATATCAGATGGAAAAAATCGTGAAAAAGCTTCATCGGATGCGTTAATCCTTACGATAGGAAAAGAAATCCGAGGTGGAAAAACAACTACCGTGGTTCAGTATCCTCTCTTCCTGGGGAGCGAGAGAGATAGCAAGAGAAAAAGAGAGATAATGGATTTTATTTCTCTTCCCTTTTATTTTGATCGAGCCAAAGCTCTGCAGAAGCGAGAAAGAGATGAGGGAAATAAACTCTTTTAACCTCTCCGGCGTATTATTTCTTCCACCTCACGGACCCTTTCAGTAGTGTATTTTTTGGGATCGACGTGTTTTTCAGAAAATTGATTCGGATACATATTTGGAATTTCTTCTCGCCCTGGACAGATAAGGGAAAACTAACGTCGTTTACGATAAAATGTAAAGAACTGTTTATTACAAAGTCATATGGTTCGATAACTAATAGCAACGCGTGAATATTGTGGACGACATTAGTGAGAAAATTATCTTTGAACTGCAATCAGGATAAATAAAGATCAATGGCAAATCATTACGAGATTCAGCTTCAAATTATCCCAAAAAAAACTCCGGAGAGCGAACGCATGTTTTCGCTTCACCGTAATGAATAGACATTTTCTAATACAATCTGTGGGAAGTTGTCAACACTTGCCAAATTCGGTTCAAGGAAATTCAGCACCATAAACAATGCAAACCTTCTTTGTCGATACCTTAATACAAAACAGCTATATAACTAATGTTAGCTTTAATAAAGGCAGTGCCGCTCTCCTGGATGAGAGCCAAGACGCGTTTTGAAAAATCATCGCCACATCACCACTGCCCAAACTTAAGAGTGTAAATACCGTAGTTACCGTTCGGACTGTTCTTATACATACTCATGCCTTTCACAGCTAAGATGTCTTCCATTACAAGCGATTACACTGCCAATTCTCGAAAAAGCGTAGGAAGCTTTCGTTCTAATCCATGTTTGCGACGATCTCCTCTCTTGAAAACTTCGTCAGCTTTTTCGCGTAAGGCAAACGTAAATAAATGCAAAGTAAATCAGCTCCTGATTGCTGGATATTCTAGGAAATGTTTGCCCTGCCGATATCAAACTTGTTTACACCGGGAGCACGTACGTATTACGGCGCTAAATTTATCAAGAGGGATCTTCCATTAAACTTTGGTTAAATTAATTCCTCCATCTCCTTGGAGAGCGTTTATAAAGATATAAATGGGGATTTCACTCGATTCATGGCGAAGAGGGAAGGCGATATACATGAAATATTTCCCCGCAGAATTTTGCGAATGGATTAGCAGAGAGAGTAATAGCTCTGATATTGCTGTTTATAAGGGAGGAAAATAAATTCGCGCTGAGCAAACAGACGAAAATCTCCGTCGACCCCTTCCGCCCTTATCTCCGAACTCGCTCCCTTTTTCACTCGCTCTATCGCTTAATCTGAAACGTCCTCCTTTGAATACCCAGTGCGCAGCCCTCCACATTTTTTAATGTCGACACCTCTCTTTTTCAAATCTCCCCTCCTGTCCGCAGCCGTCGCTAACTGAAAAGACCTAGCCTCGATGGACACAGACCGCACCGAAAACCGACGACTGGGACGGCAATACAATTCTCCCCCTTTGCTTTCCAGATGACATCTCCCCTCAAGTAACGCAAACTTTTTATTGGTATATCTAAGAGGTTAAATATCAGTCAAATGCAGATTAAAGGTCAAGCTCCCATAGAATTAATGATTACGATGGAAAGGGACCACGTATAATTGTGAAATTCCGTAGTTATACATTAAAAAAGTATGCCAAAATAGTTTTGCAATCAGCAAATGGCAGAATTAGAGAGCGGACATTACTATTATGAAAATATTCTACAGTATCCCCTCCATCTGCTTATCTCTTGTAGATATGCATATTTTATTGGTAAGGATGTTGATATTTAATTCTATTTTACTGAATAATATATGCGTATATGTAACAACACATTAATAAATCGAAACCTTTTAACAGTTAAGGGAAAGGTAAAACTCACATTTTAATTTTCTTCGTATTATCAACATCTATTAGTCTTCCAATCAATCCTTTCCGATATAGAAATTTTTAAAATCCTTGGGCGCAAATTCAAACACCCTAAACGGGGAATCATATTCAGACGTATTAACTATCAACAAACTTACTAATTCATTCAAATCAACGAATAAGGAAACATTAATGCTCATTATATTAAACATTCTCAACTGCCCGCGTTACACAAACATGACCTTGCTAGGAATGTAACGAAAATCCAGGTAATTCGACCTGATATGTAAGCACTGAAGTCAATACTCTCTTTGAAAGCTCTGAAAATCCTTAATTTCCCTTTCATGAAAAGATCCACCCTTATCGAAAAGGGCATTAATCAAACCCACGCTCAATTCGAATCAAGCGAGCTTATATATTGCCTTTTATTATGGCCAAAATATTCGAAAAATTCGCCGAAAAAAAATTTGGGAAATTGGCTTAGACTCTAATTTCACAACATCTAAACGCTCTTGGTAACCCCTCCAATATTCAGCACCCTGGAAATTTCGCGCTCGTGATTTTAATGCCGTCGAATGGAAGTTAGTCCCTTTATTCATCTACCCAAGCGTGGACTGCGGACGGTCCTGTATCACTCTTTACGCATGGATTCAAGTGGCAACGCGGGTGTAGCTCGTCGCCTTGGCAGGGCACAGCTTCCCTCCCAACCTGCGCGTACTTTCCGACGGAAGGGTGGCGAAAACTAATGCCAGGAAACCAATGGAATCGGCCACCGTTAAAAAGGGAGGAAAGAGCTGGTCTTTGGGAGCTGAGAGCTCTGTGGAATCGACGAATAGAATCGGGAGAAATAGCTGATTTCTCATAACGTTCTGAATAAATAATATAGAATCGAGGAAATACGTTAACAGAAATGGGGACGAAAGATGAAAATATTGAAATTGAAGTGATACATGAATCGACTCCTTACTTCTTTGAAGCTTTTAATTGTAAAAACTGCGGATCAATGAAGAAATATTTACTTGACTAACGGAAATACTGCACAAATTTTCAAGAGGTAATTCAACGCCATATTCGAATTCAGTTTGTCTAGTCAAATACCACTTATATACCATATGTAAACACTATTTTCACTTGTGACTATTTCTTTACCACTATTATCCTAAATGTAAATAAATATGTAATAATTATTTTAATTATTATTTAAATAACGTCGAAAATAAGAAAGTTAATTCAAAACAGGATGGACCATTACCTATACTTCCAAAGGGAAATACACATTGAGTTTTCTACGTACACATTGTGTATCCACTAAAAACGAAATACTAATGAAGTAGATATGAAAATATGATGTGCATCAATGATCAAAACATTTCAAATTAATGGGAATATCCAAGATTTCAATGCCTGTAACGTTTGGCAATTTTGTTATCATTTCGCAAATCTCCATCCCCCGAACCAGAATATCTAGAAAACATTTCCGACGTAATGGAGCAGCTGAACCGCAACGATGCGAGAAGAAAGTCTATGAGCGTGCCATATCATTCCGGAAACATTTGCAGATGAAATAAGCATCTCTAGTACGAATGAATGAATTACTGAGGGGTAGAGGAATTCGGAAGAAGGAAGACATTTCCAGGATGAAACACCGCAATCCACTTGTCCGTAGATAATGGAGTCGTGTGTGATAGAAGTTATTCTTTTACACCGGCATAGGGACACGGTGGAGTACAGGGAAAAGCAGAGGTAACTATTTGCAGACGAAATGAGCGGGAATAACCCCGGGCGGTGTTTCCCTATGAGTACCCCGGGCGTAAAAAAGAGAGAGAAATACGCCTTGCGTGTCTTCGTCCGAAATGTACCATCCAATCCACCGCATCTCTTATTGCAACCAGATGATCAGGACCGAGAGCCATGTTACGAGGACGGAACTTGAAAGTTCCATGTTGTGTATTTTATTTTTTATCTCCTTAAAAAATGCATGACACGACGGAAATCGAACTCAGCACGCTTGGACCTTTCGTGCAAACGCTCCGCCACCCTGGAGAGTGGTGCGAGTGAGTCGGACATTTGAAAAATTCATCGCCGGCCTGGAAGGCGGGGGACGACGGAACGCTGACATGAAAACGAAGCGGTGAACGAGTTTTTCGACCTCTTTAGGGGATAAATTTTTCAATCGACATCGATGGGTGATGTTTCGTGAAAGGAGGTAAACATGAAATGGTGACTTCCCTTTCCGGCAAGTTCACCTGCACTCAGCCTACTTTCTTAAGGTATTGAGAAGATCTCTAACTTAATAGGATAAGCAACATTCTCGAAGAACTGTCAGCCGCGCCTTGCCATATATTGATAATTTTGTAAGATTTCCATAATATACCTTATAATAGAACTATGGCTGGACTAGACAAATTGAATTGGATCTGATTCAGGAGAGCAAAGCATGATTCAGCAAGCATTGATTGACTAAGAGAATACGTAACCATATATTTGTCAATAGACTACGGTGCATTCGATTTATTCAAAATAGTCACCAGTGATAATATAAAGTAATGTTCGAAATCTTCTTAATAAATATAGAAATCATCAAATAAATTACTATCACCGAATACATGCATGAGAGTTGTCGAAACAGCATAATATATTATAGTCTATATTATAGATAAAAGTGAGTAAAACCAATTATTTCCTTGCTGAGATATAGAACTAATAAATCATTCAATAATATCCAGCAATTCCCAAAATAACTTTATATCGTTAATATAGGTTATGATTGTTGATTATGATTAGATTGCATCAGATAATAATGAAATTGTTACCAATATAAAGGAAATGAAGTTTTAGAAAATAGTTATTTTCCCCAAAATGGGAAAAAAACGAAGAAGGAATGGCGAGGCAGAGAGAAAGGTATGTTTTTCAAAACGCCATAAAATATTTCCAAACCCACAATCGTAAAAAGCGCATGTTCGGCAGAGCAAATTTCGATGAATTCTTGATTCGGTAAAAATGAAAACGTTTTTCATTCCTCTCACAGCGAATACTTCTTTTTTGGGAAAAGATAATTCATCGTTTTGAAATATAAACTCCAACGGTTATTGAGGGAATATTTCGGTCAGTCGTCCGTAGACCACCGCATGAATGCTCCAATTCGGAGGAATCATAAAACGCACATTCGTTTGATGAGAGGAGAAATTCTGATCATAAATATTTTTATTTTATTTTTCCATTTCTCGAGAGAAAAATGAGATCGTGCACGACCACCGACTGCGACATCGACGAATGTCGAAACAGAAAGTAGTTTGCCGTAAGGCTACAAGAAGTGTTCCCTTTCTATAGGACATGGGCGAAACGTTCCGGTCTTGAACAGGCAGCACTAGATATTCTGAGATATTCTAGAATTTTAACTCCTTACACCCCATCTACATCTTTCAATCCAATCCGTCAAATATCTCTTTATCGCTCATTCTCCCTATATAATGGTTTAGGTACAATTTACAAAACTCTAAAACAGGACAATTAAGTTTAAGTTAAAGCTGAACAGGAATGGTTAGGGAATTCTAATTAAATACTGTTTCTAAACTGAAAAATTCCGTTTTGAATCGCAGATTTCCGGGACGATTATTTTACACTGATAGCAAGTGCAACAGACTTTCAAATGACTGAAACTTTTTACCTTGTTTCAAGAAGGGCAAAACTTTTTTCATGGGAGCAACTAATAGAAAGTATTCTGTGCCAAGCAGTTTTAATTTTTAACGCAGTATACTCATATCTTGGCATTTTTAAACAT
The DNA here is from genome assembly GCA_000376725.2 of Ladona fulva. Taxonomy (NCBI): domain Eukaryota; kingdom Metazoa; phylum Arthropoda; class Insecta; order Odonata; family Libellulidae; genus Ladona; species Ladona fulva. The sequence goes on along the minus strand of KZ308400.1, from coordinate 33,051 downwards.
TATTCTGTTGTTCAAAAACCTGTTAAGGAGCTAAGGATATGTCTATATTAAATTGCTAATAATTATGATGAGTACTTGAAGGAGATTTTGAATTACAAAGTATTCATTATTTTATGAATATTTGTTATATTTTGTTTATATAAAGAATTATTTGGAAAATTCACGAAGCTTATAAATGAAGCAAAATACTTTAATCAGCAAAGATATATCGAAGGAATTTGACCATATAGCGAAATAAATTCACATATCATTCATGCTTCGCTCAAGTATATTCTTTAAAACTTTAAAAGTAAGTACTTTAATATTTTTTCCATCTGAGAATACATATATCCTCCGCAGACAAAGGATAATTATGCGGTAAGCCTGCCACATATTTATTCTTCAAAGAAATGCATTGTAACGAAACGTTTCTATACGTTTTATCTCTGCCGGCCCTCCCGCAAACATTAAGATGCTGTAAGCTAAGAGTTATCTCTTTAAATAGAATAAAAATTTAAATGTGTGCAGTCAAGTGATTGATTTCATGGGAAAATACCACCCTGGAAGCACGCGCACGAGTTCGTGTTCGCTTGCTTATGTTTCCTTTTATTCACCCAAGGATGCAGCAGGGATGCAAATGTACGGTTCGCAATCCAGGATGAGAACGGCATGAGAAAGCCGATGGCGTATGGAAGGGAAATCTTCGCAACTATATTCATTCCTGCATGAGGAGGGATGATCAACGGTTTCGTATGCCGTGCCGCGCTCAAGAATTCCCTGAGGCAGAAATAATCGCCAATTCGAAAACGACGACCCGCGAGATGCGAATGACAAATTGCGAGGGGTATTTTGGCACGCATTTGTCTATTTAAATAGGACGTTTGTAAACGGTTTCAGGCGACCAGAGAGCCTTCGATGTATCAACCAGTGAGATTTATACAGTAATACAATGTATTTCAGTTAAAATAGACCTCTCTAAATATTAACAGGACTAATTGATCACGAGGAGCTGCAGGGAGCTTATCTGTGTGAGGCTAAGTTACTGTTTTACCTTCTTATATCATATCTACGTATAAATAATGTCTCGTCTCAAATAATGAAATTAACCCTTGTATTTGATTAAAATGCGCATTTAAAAAATACATTTTAATTAATAAAACGTATCCAGCGGTGTTGGAGTGGTTAACGTGCTAGCCTTCCAATCCCAAGGTACCGGATTCGAGTCCCAGCGGATTCGAATTCTCTGTATAGGACGACACTCTGTGTACTCTCTTTATGCCACGACAATTGTAGTGTGTGCATGAAAATAATATTCTTTTAAACGGATTTATAGTAATTGGGATCATCTTCCTCTTTCCATTTAAGGAGTTTTATTATTTTTGTGCGCAATGTGCTACTTTAGTGAAAATAATAAATTATATAAGATTATATATAATATAAATGACCCAAAGTGCAGCCATAATTGCTTCTAGGTGGTGTATTGGAGGAATGGCAATTAGTTGTCCGTTAAAGAAAATATAAAATTTATCGTTGTAAAAATCAACGCTATAAAAACATAATACGAACTACCATGACGGAAATACATCAGAGCAGAGGTAACATCTAAGGGTTCGTGCCTTTGTTGTGACAATGAATTGAGCTAAAGTGCCTTGCATCAAATAAATTACAATTTCTGGCTTAAATGCGGAAAAAATTCATTACTGATAACTGTAAGGTTGCCAAATATATAGGTGCTTTCGGACTATCAATCACTCTCCCGGACATTCATGATATAAAGGTTGAGACCCGTACCAATATACGCTATGAGGTGTAAATCCTCTTTCCAGTGGGAACGATTAAGATGACAGTTTTACTAAGATTCCAAACGTCTTGCCCTTCACCCTATGCTCTTAACGGAGCATCCGAAATGAAACCCAAATGCCTCCTCAAATTGCGCCCGGGACCATTATATTTTTATTGCCAGAACCTTGTTTTTATTACGGCCTTGAGAAGAACCGCTGTAAGAGGATTCTGGTCACACAGTGATAATAAAGTATATTTAATGACCACGACCGCTAAGAGTACTGCCGAATGAGAAACAAGGATATCGACTTGAAGATACAAATTTCTAGTGCCAAAGGTTGAGCTTAGGTAGCCACAGTTAGCTGAAGGAAAAAGATAAATTTTGCAGTTCTGGTTATAGTCGACGAAAGGCGCCCCAGAAGAGATTTAATCAAAGATGATGCCAGTCCCTAAAGAGCTATTTTTAAGGATCATGGAGAGAATTACTGCCCTAAAACGGAAACCGAGGTAGCACGAACGACCAAAATTGCGTATTTCACAATGGGTATGAAAACATTATCAGCCTCTAACACGAATAGTACATGCTTAAAAGGCAAAACTGTGCCAGAAAATTGCTGGGAGTCGAAGATACAAAAACCACTTATGTTTCCTAAGCGTCACGATTGCAATCTCAATAATCGACATGTCGTCTCCGATACGAAAAAACACGATCTCCGCTGTAACGCGCGGAAGTCGTAAAGAAAATTAAAAAGGCAAAAGTGAGACCAAAAATACTGGGAAAAACCTGTTACGTGAGAAGACCAAATTAAATGAATTCAAGACTCACTTGGGACGGGAAAAAAACCTAGCTGATAAAATTTCTAAAATGAAATAACATCGGTAGGGTAGATTCTCTTTTATGTAAAGCAGACAATAAGGAATTTACGGTGTTTCTAAAGCAATTTTCCAAAACTTTTGTAAACTCATCTCGCATCATGGTTTCTTTAAATTTGATGAAATTTTATTTGACGATCCTAACAGACACCACAGAGCCAGGATTTGATGTCAAAATTTTAGACATAATGCTGAGAAATGACGTTGTCAGCTTATGCTTTATTAGGAAGAAGCAAAAGTTAGGAAATTTAAAAGAAACACCTTTTCCATTTTCCATTGACTAGGAAATAATGCCAGGGTAATAAACAACCGTTCTGATTAAAAAATATAACGACCTCGTAAATATCGCTTTGAATTAGCTAAATAGTATGCGTTAGAAAGATAAAAAATGGCAAAAGGAAAATCGAAAACGATTCTTAGTATAAGGTTGTAATTTTGATCCAAATATTTAGATCTGCCGCCATTCATATTTTCTTCCACGCGATATAATTTAGTTATGACCGATTACGGAAATCCTGGTAATACTCGCTGCAATTTTTATTCGGATGAACGTGAACGAAAACAAACTCTAGACGCAGGAATTAGATTTAAAATTAAAATTGTCACCATTTCGAATATTTGAAGCGCAAATCCCGCAAGTGTTTACCAAACGAAATTCCGACAACTCATCCCATAAAACGAATGTCGTTCACTTATCAACCCTTCCACCAGGAGGTACGACGATCGAGTGCGACAGAGAAACTGCAATTTATAGCGATGACCCATTTTAAAAATTTATCATTTCTGTGGCTGCACTCGCCCCTTCCCTCTTTCCCACATACCTTCCAATATTTTATCCATCTATCTGTTGCTCGTCTTTCCCCCTTTCTTTACTCCTTTTAATCGCTCTATTTATCTCCACTCTGCGAGGATTCCTCTCTTTCCCCATTCTATCTCAGACGTCGATCTTCGAAAAAGAGAATCGAATCTTTTATTTTCCGCTTCCCAATTCTCCTTCGCATCCCGCCCCCTGTTACACATCCACCTCCGTAAAGGCCCCACTTCGTGAGAGCCGTGATTCGCCCAAGACTCGTCCTCTTTTTCTCTCTCTCTCTGCAGATCCGAATCGGTACACGGACCGTCGCACGCGCTGCGTTATATAGAGTGGTACGCCGAGAAAAAAATCACGAGTTAAAAAGGATAAGAGGGAGAAAGCGGGAGGTTTGCTTTTATACATTTTTTTAACTAACCGTCGGCAGGAGTTCGAGGGAGAGGAAAAAGAATGAAACGCTTTTGCATGCTCTCCGTTCCTTTTATTTCGTTTTTCGCCCTCGCTTATCGATCGTCTCCTGTTCTTTTCCCTCCGCCGTGCTTATAAGGTTCCGCCAAAAGAAAAGTGGGAGAGGAAGCGAATGTGGAAAAGGAATGGAGTATTGTGAAGTTTAAATGCTCCATTTATACATTTAATTCGATCCAATTATCTGCGGGAAACTTTTGTCCCCTGCTGTTTATCTCCTTTACATGTTCACCCGCCGCGTGATTTTTTATGCCACACAGCTAACTTCCTCTTCATCGTGAGGATGTATTGGAAGAGGAAACAGACCCCTGTTTTTGGTCGAGAATTGAAAATTCATGTATATTAGGCTGAAAAGTAGTGGTTGAGCAGTATTGGTGTTACATACATCGATAGTACTATAGGAAACTTTATGTCACTATCGATATTATACCCTAGTGCATAAATTAAGATTGCAATTGCATGTTTTCTACCAATTTTTAATGGAATAGCTGAGAGGTCATAAATACTGTCCCTAAAAGACCAACGGAAATATCAGGAGGTGGAATTTTTTAAGTTTCCCATCCAACAATATACGGAAAATCAAGTTATATCTCATAATAATATTAACCACCTATAAAACCAACTTATAAATAAATATAGTACGCAACCAACCGACTGTTCTCGACATCACAGACAATGGCAGCAGAGATTGTTGCCGAAACGTCGGAGCCATCCAACATTCTCACCTGGCTGAAGACCCTTGAAGACTTTCTTACCCAAATTCACCGGGAAAGCATCATATCTTTCTAACCTTATAAATATTCCAGATCCATAATTTTCTCAACCGAGGTTACAGCACTCGTGAGTAGCATTAACTTTTATCCCTTCTCCATGTTGTTACTTTTTAATAACGGCAATTAAATCTCCATCAAGAAGAGAAGAATTATCGGTGTACATCTTCAAAACAGACACGGAAAAAATTAGGGCGAAAAAAGTTTGATGTTTACTTTTCGTTCTGAGATGTATCCCATAATCCCGTGCTATTGCTTCTCTTAACATTAACTACGATAGAATTTCGTCGATAAATACAGTCTCTAAAATATTTGAAGAAGTCGTTAAAGTTACATTTTAACACTGAGGGTCTCAATGAACGCTCTATCTTACTCAGGCTCACGGTTTTTTCGTAACATTTAATATCCTTGGTAAAAAAAACTTTCTCCATTGGGCTCGCACCCATTAACTCAAATTATATTTTTACATCGACCTCGTGAGAGAAGCAAAGAAAGAGAAACTTCAACCGAACTCTCATCAATTTCTTTCAGTCTTTCAACACCTCCCTGTTAATTGCAACCTGAAGTCCTGTAAAATATACAGGAATATACTCAAATTACTTCTTCAGCACACAACTTACATCAGATCTCTTAACGTCTATTCCCGAATTCCACCGAAAGGTTTATTACAAATATACCATAGTTGAGATATAAATCTACTATTTATATCCTTTCATTTCTACCGAAGGAAGTAGAAAACCTATGTCAGAACTTGAATTTTTCTGTTTCAAATATTCATATGATATTAATTTTATCTTTCTGAATTGTTATAAACTTTGATTCAAGGGAAAATCTTCCATTTTTCAATCATTATTTTTATCGATAATGAACCTACGTGAAAAGATTAAAAGAGAAAAAATGCATTCCAGATAAAAATCATTTTTTCCTCCTTATATCTGATTTAAGACAATAGCTCATCTTCTTTGGCCAAATGACATTCTTGCTACTGATAAAAATCCAGGAAAGTTTTCAGCTCCATAGTAACACATGATACTTAAATGCAGTTACAAAAGCCATTTAGATAATTATCATGAAACAATTAAAATTTATCAAATAACAATATTCGCCCCATCATCAAACTCTTACTCACTGAACGTTACTAAGTCCTTTCAGCATACAATAACTCCGTGTCCGTGGCATTTAAAAACACTTTCACAAGTCTCTTCCCTCAATGATGCACACAAACATACGAGGATATTTCGCTGAATTTTTCTTATGAGGAAAGGTTTAGGACTCATATGTCTCTATCATGATAGAAGTAACCATAGAGCTATAAACTCTCAATTGTCACGTTTTTTATTTAAAGATTAATAATAACCTCCCGATCAGATCTCCTATTTTGTACCCATGACTTGATTTGAATTGTTTCCGTTCCTTTGCGACGTCATTTTCTCATTACAGGAATCTCTTTGTATTTAAACTTGGCAGGGAGAATGAATAAATGTCTCTCAAAAGCGTCCGCAGCTGAAGAGACATTCCTGACCTTACAGCCGCGATGAGAATCTCTGCGGATGGCCACTGAATCCGGATACAGATTGATAATTTCTTTCTTATTCCAAGAGCGTTTTTTTAACTTCCATTATCTCATCACAAATTAAAGTCGCTTCGTTTGGAGACATTTTAAACGTCGTAGCGTAATAATTTGTTGCGCCATTTTTTTTCATTTCTTGAATTTCGGCCAAAACATCGAAAAATGCAATGTATGCATTTATTCATTTTGATCGAACGTAGACATAATATCTGATTATATGTGGCCAGGAAATGCACCAAAATACACAATGCGATTAATTCTAATTCCATTTTCATTCTTCGAAAAAAGTATACTTTTAATCTTTGACAAAAACCTATAAGAATAGGGTAAACTTTCCGTAAACATATGGCACTAGATATCTTCTACAACGTGATAATATTTCCGTAATGAAAAATCGATCACAATTTTAGTGAGAGATATTCGTTTTCCTTGACCTACGGGATATCAAAGTTAGATTTGAAATGAATGCAATCGAATAACCTCCAGGAAAAAACTACCACCAAATCGGAACTAATTATGAGAAAATTCGATTCAGGATTTGCGGACTTTGACTTTGTAGTAAAATTGTAATTTCATTCCTTTTAACTGTATTTTAAAGAGAAACAAAACGGAGTTTAACAACAGCAATTTTCCCCGGACTGCACTACCCTTTTATGCGAACAGAATGCATCAAAGCAAGTTCAAATATTAGCGATATGCTATAATTTCTCTCCCAGGAATATATTACAAACAGAATGACTTTCGAGAGCTCGCTTTGGATGCTCTTTTATACACGAGACTAGATGAGAGATTGGGGGATAACTGATCGCTTGATGCTGCATGACAGTCACCCATGCACCACCTCTTTCTCCGGTTGAAGTTGAATAGACTTTCTATGTTCTCCGACGGACAAGGACCGCAGAAAGGGAAATAGAGATCCGGATAAGGAGAGAGGGGTTTCGGGAGGCCTTTCCCGAGGTCCACCAACCCTTTTCCAGAGAAAGGGTATCAAAGATTAGAACCTCTCTCTTTTCCTATCTTGCGTTGAGTCTGCGACCAGAGCTTAGGGCCTTTTCACCGTAAGACGGAGATCCCTTCTCGAATCCTCATTTCTGGGGCGAGTGGAGAGGATGCTAGAGGATTTGTACGACCGCAACCGAAGAAAGGGATTTTTGAAAGGGATGCGACGATGTAGGATACGGTGACCCTGTGAGAAGAAATCTCAGAAGAGCCGACGACAGAGATCTCTACCTCTAAACTACCACTTCTATCCAGACAGTAAGGATCAAAAGACGAGAGTCGGCGTCTAGAAGAACTACATTACTGCAATGCAATTTCGCTGCTCGTCACAGGCTATTTCACAAAGTTCACTCACGACGTATGTGAGCAGGAAATTTTTCCTACCCTCTTTTACTCCTCAGAATCGTTTTTCTACAATTATATGAAAAGTAATGGTAATTAAATGAAAAACTGAAAAATAAATAAAATGGTAATTATATAAAAAACTGCAAAAGTACTCCACACAAAACAAGGAACCCTCATGGGTTACCGAAAATTCTCTTAACTATCAAACATAAAACGTGGCTGTAAGTGAAATCCTTCCAAAGATTTATAGCCGCATCTAAACTTTTATCTACAAAGTTTCTAACAAAAGATTTTTATGAAATAGGATAAGAACACAATTTCAACAAATGTCTACATTTATATTTACCTACTTTGTTCAGTTTATGAATACTTGAATCAAATTATTGCTGCCTTCTTCATCATATCCAAACGCATTAGATTAACATTACAAAACCTCTAGTAACCTCTCCGTATTATATGATGCTTTATAAAAATTTAATCTACATCGACCAGAACAAAGAAGGCGCTCCAATAGGGGAAAAGACCTTAACGACATCAAAGGGGAAGAAAAGAATAAACAGAGACAGCCGTGGGCAATGGATGTGAATAAAAAAAACGAGGTAATGATCTAGAAAAACAAATATACAGAAGATGTAAATAAGGGGTCGAAGCTTTAAAAATAAATTCCTTTTTCATTATTAATTATAATATACCCGAGGCTGAGCTTTGATGAGCGCTTATCGATTAAAAATGAAAGACTGATCTGAGGAAATTCTAAATTGATTTCCTGGAACGAGCAAATAAGAGCGTCACACACTTTTACGATAGCATCATAAGCTCAAATCATAAAACAAATAGAGGTTTCAAAGAATGGCCACTCATTGCAGATCGGCCAATAAAAGCAGCTCGCATTGGAGCTCGCCGATTTTTCTTTAAAACAAGCTCAAGAGCGCCTCGAACCACAAAATAATCAGACCTTCAACACGGGAAAAAATTATTACTACCAAAATAACGGGGTCGGATGATGGTCCTGTTGGAAGACTTTATTCCTACAACACTTTTATCTTCTAGCTCATACGACAAGGCAGAGAAATAAAGGTTGTTACCGACCCTCATCTTCCCATTACCTCTCCTATCCCAACATTTTCGCTTCATATCCTCGACTCGGCGACAGCGGTCTCTCATTCTCATTTTTTTCCTTTTCAAACCTAGCATCAAAATCCTCGCCCGCGGGGGCATTTCCTCTGAGATTTATTGGGTCTCATCTCCGTACGTCAGCCGCAGAAATTTTTCCTACGTGTACGGCGACTCAGCCTTGTTCCTTATCCCCTCTCGTATCGGGCAGCTCTTCGCTCATTGCCAAATGGGACACAAACCTGTTTCTGGATGAAAAGTATTCTTCCCCGGCAGAATGTAAAAAGGAATGAATAAATCTCTAAAGACTGAGCATAAACAAGCAATTTTTATTCGATCACCTCCGTCAACAACGGCCGAAGTGCAAATGAAAGACGAGAAGGTAAGCTGAATCAAGAGTTCCTTACGAGATCCTACTGATAATATCTTGTGAATCTCGATGTCCCACATACCTACACTCGTGCTTTTAAAGTCCATTCTTACGCTCTATTTTTTATACGTCCATTCATATAAGGAAGTGCGGGTTTACGTGTGCTAGTGCGTCAACAAACTACTTTGAATGCTCAACTTCCAATACTACCGACGAAAGACATTTAAGCGAAAGGAATATCATTTATTTACATGACCCAATAGCTCATTTCTATCTCTTTTACAGTATAGTTTCCAAATGAAATGTCTTGAATCGAGCTCCGCAATAATCTCTATAAACTTGTGAGAGATAAATAAGATTCAACGGTGGTATATTGTGATCATGATTCCGTTATTATGGGTGAGGTAGATCATCGATTCCCAATTTCATGATCGTAACTTCAGCATAGGAAACCTTGAAAGTTTGAAGATTGATCTGGCATTAATATTCGCAGAGTGAAACTATTTGCATAGTTTAAGACATTAAAGAAGGAATTCCTTGACTTCTTAGTTAGATGGGCACACACAGAGGAGGCGCCGTAATTCTTACCGCTGTACATGACGACACGATGTAAAAGAGAGCCTTCGAACAAAAAGGTAGCTTTAAAGGCATCGACTTCTCATAGCGCTGAGTGGGAACAAAAAACAAGGGCGAGGCAAGTTTAACTCGAGAACGATTCAGATCGAGAAACTGAAGCAAGGAACTACTCCTATAATTTTATTTCGCATTCTACGCCCAACTACGCAAAAGAATTGGGTCTCGTTGACGTTAAAGGATTCGAAGGAAACAAAAAATCTTGAAAGAGAAGTGTTCTGCGTGGGAAAGTATTATAACACCCCCTTCCTACATTCGAACGCAGCCAAATTTCCCTTGCGGGCAGAAACCGCTAATAAGCTGCCTTTTTATAAAGGGGCATTCCAGAAGACCTACCTATTTAATGAAATGACTCCAAGAAAGGAGAAGACGCTAAGGAACAGAGCGAGGCGATCTCGGATAAAAATCTCTTTTCGTGATGAGCTCATTATCACGATAGCTGCGAGTCGAACGTGACTCAATTTCTTTCATTTTGAGAACGTTAATTGCCGTTTAATCGGGACGAAAATCACTGTAAACGGCAAAATGTGCCAGCAAGGAACAAAAATACATTAAATAGGTAAAAATTAGGTTTTTAAAAAAGTGAAAATATTCACGATTTGAAAAAAATCCGAGGTAACCATCAAACTTCACCTAAAGGTAAAAGGTGTTTTGTCGGCGAGAGAAAAGAATGTGTACAGAGAAAATAAATGGAAATATTTATTGTTATTGCTAAGGCAACCGCCCCTCACACATTTACACCTCTTAGAAAAACGCGTATAAAAGCCGATTTAAGGTAAAAAAGAATGGAAAAATAAGTAAGAAAGGAAAGGATTTAAAACGGGAATTTTCCTTGCACGCACGGTCTGAGCATGCTTGCATGGCGAAGGAAAATGGAGCGAAATTAAAAAGAGGAAACAAACCATACGCTGGTAATAGTTGCTCTAGAGATACTAAGAGATAAAAATGCGTGCTCTTTTAGTGTGAGTCTCAGGTATCCAAGAGAATAGCTAAAGAAAGGAGAGTAATAATGGAAAATAGTAGAGAAGATATGTGGTAAAAAGAACGTACGAGAATTTGGGAAGAGGGGAATAAGATATGGGATAGAAAGAAATTTATAACAAAAATAGATCGAAGTACAGAGGACTTAATAACTTGAGGGTCTAGAAACAAGTTATATACGAGGGTTCTATCGTCGAAAGAATAGTGCGCCAAAGATTAATACATAAATATCTTCAAAAAATCACCCACGATATTCACATTAAATTTTTTGTACGAGAAGGTGAAAATAGAGTAGGGGAACCTTGGAAACTTCCGGAGGAAAAACGGATATGAAAAATGCCTAACAAGACCGGGAATCGAACCCGAATATTTCACTTACAGGGATTCTGCACTAAATATTTGAGCTCCCCATAGGACATTCAGATATGTCTTGGCTACAAAGTCTTTCAAAACCGCAGGTCTGAATCGTTGGCTCTATCGGTGAGAGCAGCCGTCTGGCAAGTGGAAAGTTCAGGTTAGAATCCCGATTGTCAGACTTTTTTCATATCCATTTTTCCTTAGAAACTAATTTCTTATGTAAGCAGTAACAAAATTTTATTTGTGAAAATTATCACTAGAAACGTCAAAACTACGTAAACTAAACGATTCTTTAAATTCCTAGCGGAAATTAGATCATAAAAAAGTATAGGTACGTAAACAAACTTTTATTACAAGAGGTATAAGGTGATGTAAAAAAGTAACCCCAGCATCCTGTCATAAGAAAGATGACAAGGGAAGAATAACCCGCTAAAGAAGTTGCAGAGAAAGCCATCCGCCCGTGACTTTGGACAGCCGACCGGCCGAGACCGACGTGGAATTCTTGAAGCACGCCTAACCTGCACACCACCGGTGCCAATATCTCATCGGACAGAACCCCTAACTATCAACACACACGAAAAAAAAAACACTCTGCACAGCCGAAAGCAACTTCCATCCCACGCGCTCGTTCTCTGATCCCATACCATCGGATCGCGAAGAAAGGCCGGCCCCATCTACACCTGTGCCATCCACTGGCATCAGAGGCCACTCGCACCTCACAACCCGAAGGACGCGAGAAGTAATGGAACCGGGGGAGACGTAGTGGGGTGAGAGCGTTGTACACGGTCAAGTGCACTTTCTCTCGCCTACAGGAGGCGTGGGAAACCTAGCGAGATGTAGCGGAGAGGGAGGAGTGGGGGAAGATACAGGTACGTGTGAGGTGATGCGAAAAGGAGAAGGGGGAACACGCCGGTTAAAAATGTGCCGCTCTTTTTTCATACTGTGAGCTTTAGGGTAAGGAGATAATAGGGCGGCAATACGGTACGAGGAATATGAGATGAGGCCGTGCAAATTCTTCTGAAAGAGGAACGGAGGCAGCTCGGTGAAAGATTTAATCGTCGGGAGTTTTAGAATCACTCCGGATTAGACCAATAAGACGATAAAATTAAACAATTATTTTTTAATTATGATAAGACACATTTAGATTTATCAAGGAAATGAATTTGTCGCTGATGAAATGAGTAGATCAGTCCAATTGACACTCTTTTGTCACACATTTGCAATAATAGCTGCGAATAGCTGAAATATCTAAAGAAAGAAAAACATCTAAAGGGAGATTGAAACTAAAAAATTAATTAGCCCTATGACGCTAACAAGCCCATAGGGGATTAATTGGAATTTTAAGACGAACTCAACGAGGATGAGGAAAGAAAGGAAAACAAAAAGGAGGCCAACTTGGAAAGAATAGCGATACTCATCGTTAGATGGGAGGTGCGAAAACTGGCGCCAATAGAGGCACTAAAAAGTTTGGAAAAACATCGATAAGTGGTGGGAATTCAGCACATTGTACGCGAGAGTGACGGTTATGGTGTTCTTTCATAATAAAGTAAGGAAAGTATTTTTCGGAGGCAAAAGAACTCCTAAAAGATGGAAAGACGAAGTAAAGATAACGTTAACTAGAAGCCATCGGGTGAAATAAAAAAGGAGGTAAAAAAGAATAGATAAAATAGAAAGGAGATAAGAAAGGAATTATCCAAATGCGAAACAAATCTAAACTCAAATACTACCATCAAAGAACCCATTGTATGAGATATGGACCACTATAAGTAAAATAAAATCTTGGCAGTTATTTCGTCTAGCGATAAATTTTTATCAAACACATATACTGCACTTATTTCCTGGATTATTTTATTTCATAATACTCTTAAGTCGATTATTGTAACATAATTACAAGAGAACGAGAACTTATTGCAGATTTCCCAGAAAAATTATCTCAGCCTCCTTAATTCTAACCAAAGCAAACTGTAATAATGGAAAAATTTAAAAAGGCAACTAGAGTTAAAGTATATTCTAGAATTAAGAGTTACTAAATTTATTATTTTATCTACCACAAATTCTCAGTAGAAAGTAAAATAAAGCAATAACAATTCTTTTAACGCAATCCAAAATAACGAAGGTAATACATAAGATTTTATTCTGAGGCATAATAAAACTTCAGGCATCAAATTAACTCATCAATAAGTCAAAACATTCTTAAAATGCTACTCAATGAGATGAGAGAATACAAAGATATATTTTTCCAAAATCTGCAAATCCAGAAACGCGGTATTCAGCATTCCGTTAGCTGGAAGCTGTTCTCATCCCCTTTAAGGCGAAATAAAGGTGCCTGTTCCACCGGCCCTCTCCTTCCGGCAAACTGCAGAGCCCCACTAAATGAAGACTGAGAATCATGGAATGGAAAATGAAAACGCGTGAAAGAGGGTAAAAAGGTACGTCGCACGGGGGTTTGAAAAGCATGATGAAAATAAACCGTTTACAAATTCAATAAGGAGAGGGAAGAGGTGTAGCGAAACAAGAGAAATGGGAACAAAGCGTCACTCATTACTTCCCAAGGTAACAATTGAATAGCCACAAGTATATCGAAGCAGAATAACAGAAACTTCGGTTTTATCAAACGCTTCGATACCCGTCTGAATCTGACCAAGAAATCTGAAGCAAGACCAAGTGCCTTCAATTTGTATCTGCAAGTGTACTAGAATAATTGGGTTTGTCTTGGGATCTCGACCAAGCATCTTCAGATTTTTTCTCCTGGTCCAGAGAAAATGATCCGAGTTGGCATGTGAACAAGAACGAGATAGGTGGGACGCCGCGGAAGATTGCATACGTGGAGAAATACAAACTAGAGTTGAAATCTTTCTGAAAGCATTTTTTTGAGGAGGCGAGGCGGAAAATAGATAAAGAAATAAATGGGAAATGAGAGGAGAAATGGAAAGCGCGGAGAGATCCGAGATAAGGAGAAGAGGGAGTAATGTAGATGAATACAAGAGATAAAAGGAGTCGTAAGAGATTTCAAAAGGCTGGATTGAGACGGGAACGAGTAAAGGTTAACGGAATAAAAGAGAAAATAAGATAGCGATGGTCATGAGACATGATGCTGGGTAAAAGAGCGTTTCAAATGGACACCGGAAGAGAAGCTAATGCAATAAGGCAGAGGAAATGGAGTAAAAGAGGTTTTTGAACTGGTAAATGACAAGATGGCAAACAATGAGGTTGACCTTTAAATTGAATTTAACATGACTGGGTTGAAAAATATTTGTTTATAACAAATCCTACTCGATTTACTGAACGAAAAATCGATTTTCTCAAATCAAGATGTATTTTCCGTGAATTTATTGATCATAATTATCCATTCATGAATATCTCCCATCAATTTGCCGTCGTATTAAAGAAGTGTAGTGTTCAATGACTTAGAAAGGATATTTTTGCAGTCACATCTCGGATCAGAATGATAAAGATAATTAATAAATCGCCATAGTGATAACATCAAAACCTGTCGGAATCTTCTTATTGACTATTGGCCCATATTGTTTTAAATTATCGATTATTAAAAATAAAAAATATTTTAGAGATATATTTAATCAACACGGAAAATAATTCTCTTCGCAGTTCATTCGGCTCACTCCAAGAAAATTGACGATTACACTGCCAAACAAACGCTGCAATATTTCGTTATGACAATTTTTTTCGATGGAATTTTCTCATAAAACACGTATTCAGATAGGAGTGAATGATGGCACTGGATATAATGTGGGAGGTTAGATGTTGGATTAGAAGATAGATAGGGTGAAGGGGTGATGGAAAGGACAGCGGGAGAGCAGCGGTGGGCGGCAGAGAGAGCAGTGGTGAGTGGGAGACAGTGTGAGTGCGCGCACCTGTCCATAGGGGGCACTGATAAGGCGGGGGCAGGCGACTGGATCTGGGGGCCGAGTCACGAGTAAGATGTGACGAAAAGCCAACTCCGAAAAGATTCAACTTACGCACACGTCATGATAGGTCCTAAATATGTGCGTGGTATGGAATACGGAGAGTATAGGATTACACCGTGAAAGAAACGAAAGGATTAAAATATCTCGTTACATATTTTCATTCCTCATTTTTTTCCCTTTGTTTTCCCCCGTCCGTTGCTATTAGCAAGGTCACTTACATGAATATAAACGGAGCGGAATTGTAAGGAGTTATCTTTTGTGTTTCTTGAGCCAGACACTGATAGAAGCTAGTGGAAGCCAATAGTCTTTAACAAAGGTTTAATTTAATTTATAAGCTGTGAGTGTAATTACCCGTAATGGATTCGTACGAAGAGATAATTTTCTTAAATGTGAGTTAAAAGTTTTAATACGTATGTAGTAGACGTTTTGCTATCCTATGTTAAACAAATATGAACCACCGGTACATTTTAAGGGTACCAAACCACTAATAACATTTTTTATAATAAAGCCCTTGATTAAGTAAGCTCTTGTGACAAGTTTGTGTCAGCATAAGGAATTGGAAACGAGCTCAGTGACGCACGAGTAAATGTCACAGTATCTTGAATAATTTGATAATTTCGCGATATCGTTCACAAGAGCACAAACAACTGGCCGCTTTTGAAACGAACAATATCATTATGATATTTGTAGTCAACTAGGATTCAAACAATCGTCTGCTTCCCCCAGAAGCCTTAATCGCAATGTTATCTCAAAGAGAGATACGATTCAGATATATAATTAAATACTCCAAGACAAACAACTCTGCTATATCCTCGCCATATTCTCTATCTAGAGTAAAGGCCACGACTAAAATAAACTCCGATTCCAAGAGCATACTCGTTTGTGCAATCCAGTGAAAGAGATGCAGCGGATCATATTCCTCCATTCGTGATACCATCTTCATATTCCCATCCCAAATAATTCCATTACCTCCCGCTCTCTTCCTCCAGTGAGTAATGATGCAATTCATAGCAAATGCATCAACTAATCCCTATCAAAGAAGGTTTCGCGCTGTGCGACGTCGCTATGTGACCTCCTCCTACTTCATCTCCTGACGCTATACCTCACTTCACTTATAAACGTCATTGTCTCGCTATCTCTCTCTCAAGCCCTCTCTCCGCACCCTTCTCTCCCTACAGCTATTCCCGGAGGTGACTTTGTTCCGCCCGGCCACCATTCCCTCCGGAGGTGGCGGTGAGGAAGAGAGTGGGCAGAGGGCAATGGGGTAACAGGGTGAGTGTGGGAAGGAGTGCTGGGGAGGGGTCAACACAGGTGAGCAACAAGAATGGAGACAAACGAGCTCTCTCAGGCTCACTCCCTTCCATCTCTCATACACACTCCTTTTCCTCTACTTTCACTCTTTTTTTGTCTCTCCCTTACCCACTCGCAACGCTCCCCTGAAACGGAAACTTAAGAGGCGGAGGGGATGAAATGAGTGAGAAGGTGCGCGAAAATAACGAGTTGAAAAACGAACGTAAATACGAGACGTACGAAGAGATCAGGCATACCATAAGATTACACGGGGAGATAATCGAATGTAAGCGGCAATTCACCATAGAGGTACAGGGGTTATAAAACTCAAAATGGGATCTATTATCTACTTTGAGTTTGATCATCGACGGTCATTAATTCGAGGAATGGTTTATTACTCCTCTCCTAGTCATTCTGTCCTATGCAATTCTCTTCCTTGCCGCGTTATTTGTAACTTTAATCCTAATATTAAGATGCTAATACGTAGAAGCTTCTCGACGATAACTATTCCGTTCAAAGCTATTCAATAATTATCAAATAATCTACAACCTATTTTGACACTTTATTATCAAAAGATAAAGATGACTTCTTTTAAAGGATAAACATGTTTCTCTAAACCATTAATACTTCAAACGTATAAGAAATATACTTATCAGGAGAAAAGAATTGATACTAATTGATGCTTAAGACTACTCTTCAAGACTAGTTACTTTTGTATATTACATCTTGTGAATACAGTTCTCTTCCGTAAATTTTACAAGTAATCTCTCTGAGCGTAAGTATCCATTACCTTTAATTAGACGAGCGGTTAAAGCTTGATGAGTATACAATGAAGTGAATTAAAAGAGACAATGGTAATTGCAAAGGTCATTATGATGATGATGAAACTTCATCAATGGAACGGCGAAAAAGCCTTAGCGAATACTTCTTACGTAACAAAGCTTCACAAAAGAAGACTGAGTACACGTACACGGCTCCGATGTTATGATGGAAAAGAAAAGTAAACCTTTCATTTCAAGTAATAACTGCGCTCTTACCTGACGACGTTATTGCATTTTAGTATGACATCCATACAGTAAGGTTTTAATGTGCAAGTAAAGTCTAGTGAGTAAAACTTCTTAGTAGAAACACATATTAGACCCTAATATCGATTAATCTTTCTTCTTATCGACTCTAATTTCGATATAAACTTACTAAAGAAAAGACTTTGCGTAATTAAAGCATGAAGATAAGGAGGAGAATCAGAACCAACTTTTATATAACTCGCGCTTACAAGCGATCGTGGGGTGGTAAAAAGATCAAATAGTTTTGAAACGGGAGTATACAACCAAAAAGTATACAAAAAGAGAGCAATATATAAAGAGCATAAGAAAACGGCTTGTGAGAGAAGAGATCAATGAAGTAGAGAAGGTGAGAAAAACCGAACTCGTGATCCTTGGAGAAGGAGAGTGCGTATCCTGTTTTATAGACTTCGCGGCAACACGTCGTTCCCTGTGAGGTGCTGCCTACGCCGAAACGTAAAGAAAGGAAAATCTCACCTCTTCTATGAGAAAAGAGCTTATCGCTAGGATGAAATGGAGAAAGCTAAAGGGAAATAAATGTAGCTTTAGTAGCTCGATGATGGCTATTCGAAAAAACTCGATGGACTTTAAAGGAGAACTAACATTCCAGAACACAAGCGAAATAGATGCGCGAGTTATGCCATTTTCATACTGGATATACGAACAAGTTGAAGGATTTATTACTAGTTTAAATTACATCCTTTGAATCGGAAGCCTTTGCGCATTCTAACAGATGATGACAGTTTATTTTCCGTAATGATAAAGTGCAAGCATCCCAAGGTACCTCATATTCAACACGAATCTTGCATTAACTTTCTCCAGGTTTTGATAGTAAAATACTTTACATAAGAACAAAAAGATTTTGCAAACTTCCAAAAGTATTCCATTTTCTCTTAGAAAAATAGCAATTAAAGATTATTTAAAAACCAATTTTCTTGTCTGAAATCAATAATTCTACTACCAAGTAATCATGGCATATAAACGAATATGCATTTCTTGATAAAACTTGCAATACATGTATGTCCAGCATATAACCTCCAGCTCTTGCTTCTAGCTACTTGGAAATGGAAAATATATATTTTTATAAACTCGAATAATTATCAGCCTACGGATTTAAAAAAATTATACCAGTCTTCTTAAAAATAGAAAATTTCCTAGTGCTTTGCTAGCGCTGTTTCAATACCTCTCAGAATTAATCGTTCCATTTCACAAAGACAAAGGACCTTCTCCGCTAACATTTCATCCTTCCTCTCCACACCTCTGCAACATACGAGACAACGGCGCAATTAGTCGGCGCAACTTTAAAAAGTGCCACCTATACATTTACGACTGTAGGATGGAGGACGGTTAAGAAGATAGAATGGAATGGGCGCGAGTTAAGGAGGATAGGATGGGTGAGAGAGTAACACGAGAGAGGTAAGGTGGGAGAAATTGTGTACGAGAAAAGAAGTGAAAACAAAAGATCTCTCCGATAAGAGGATTCTTTAAAAAGACTGGGAGGGGCAGTAGGGGAAGCGGAGGCTGAAATGAATAATAAACCCTCTCTCCCTCTTTACTCCGTACTTTCAACTATCTTACACATACTCTCAAGCAACTCGCACAATGCACTGCCACTTGACATGCATGATAAATTGAAAGAAGGGCAGCCTCCTTTAAGGAGAGTGTGGGGAAGAGGATATGAGGAGCAGACGAGTATTGGTAGTAGTGAGAGATGAGAGTCAGACAAAAGAAGATGGAATGAGGAAAGGAATATAATGCGGCGGAACTCGGTGCAGTGGGAACGTAAAAGTGAATGAGGTTAGGCTGACATCGGAACAGATCATAATCGAATACGTAGCAAAAGAGAATGTGCCAGAGAACAGTAGAGGGAGAATGTAACAGATAAATATCGCAGATATCTAACGTGATTGGTATGAAACGAATTTACTCAGTCAGCATACATTTGTGCCTTCTTTTATTTTTACGTCGGCCAAAAGGAAACATTTTTACATCCTTAAATAAAACCTCACTGATCGAGATGATTATTCTATCTTCGAAAACACCGTCTTGGAGAGTAGTTTACCGAAAACAATTTCAATGCAAATCAAGGTGTAAGTCATATGACAAAGGTTTTGGAGGAACATTTGATATTGGATCACTAAATGTCGCTTTGCTTGAAATATAATGATCGAGTTCTTGCTCTATGTATGGAATATGCGCTAATAGAGTCCATACGACAGTATGCCTCTAATACGACAGTATGCAATGTGTATGTCAGGCGTTTAATAATGTAATACATAAACAATATCCATTAATTGTAAATGGACCACCAAATGATATTTTCTAATAATTTTCTTTGAATAATGTATTATATCGCAATTGTATTTGTAACAAAACATATTTTATAAGAACTCAGTGGCAGAGTGTAATCTTAGCGTCAAAAGAATATAATTATACTTAGTAGTAGATATAACTCCACTTATCAAAAATAAGTTAAACGTATTTATCAGAAATACACAGCTTTAGTGACTTTGCACCTAACAAACAGGTAAAATTCATCAAATTAACTCCAAAGTTGAAGGGTTTCCCAAATGAGAGAAATTGGCGATTACTATAACATTTAATCTATAAAAAACAAATAACGAAATAATTTTAAGAGAAATTTTTAAAATTGTTTCGATAAAACCGATCTTCATAAGAATGGTTTCGGTAAAAAATATGAGGTTTCTATACACTCATTTCGTTAATTATTCTCATGTTTCCATATGGATCCACTCTAGGATATTGATTGGTGCCAGAAAAATTGAAAAATACATGCTTCTAAATTTCAATCGAAGTAGAGCGTGCATATAGCCACGTCATTCCTAATCTGAGAGACGGATGTAGCAGTTACTGCGAGATATCAAACTTATATACAGGAAGATCGGAATGGAATGTAATATAATCTAATAAGGCGAGCGAAATAGGACTCGGACATGGCTTGTGGAATGGCGGAGAGAAGAATTCGATTTAAATTTAAACAAAGAGAAATGATTAACTATGATCATTGGCATGGGAGGTGGACTAGAAATTGAGCGTTGAAGGAGAACGGTTCCGTCGCAGCGGGAGGCAGAGAGCTGAATCCCACATGGAGCCACGGCAGGAGATTGGCGATCGGAGAAAAAATAAAGGAGAAAAATAAATGGCAATGACAAAGCTACATCAAATGCTCAATCTATCGAGAGCGCCAGATGAAAGATCTCTTAAGGACGTCGCATTATTAACTCCAACAGGAGAGCTGCCCGAAGGAAATAAAAATGAAACCCACCATTATCTCATGTGAAGTAATAATGGTGGACCCGAGAAGAATATTTTACAAATCAGAGGACCATTGTGTCGATAATCGATCCTCAATAAATTCAAATCGCAAACTCTTTTTGGTTCATTGTATATCAATTTCCGCTTAATTTAAGGATAGCATGAATCCCAGCAGGAATATCTCGTCTGCGGCTAATTATTACAAGAGAAGAAAATTTATTAAAATGTTCCGCTATAATTTACCTCCTGCTGAATTCATCAAGATGTTTTAATCCATCTCCATGACGTGCGAATATAAATCTGCGTAGCACGACCGTAAACCAAATCCACACCAAAGGTGAAAACGTGACAAATATTTAAATCTACTGAGTGAGAAAAACAGCGTATTCTTTGGTTCTGCGAGTTTCATCCCGAAATCCGATCGTGGCGCAAAATAAACAAGGAGGCCTCAAAATACACGGGGATACAAATTTCTTACATAGCAAGCCATAAAGCATAGTCCTTCCGACCATAAAACTATGATCGATACCAAAGATAAGGACCAGAAAAGAGTGGCCTCCCTTTAAGTGGACAGCGGGGAAGAATTTTGTAACGCACGAGGACAGACACAGCTGGATATATTAGCGCGAGAGTAGCTGATGTATGGACTTGGGGGTGGAACTAGGAATGGGGAAGGAAGATGAAAAAATATAGTATTTCCGAAATGGCGCCGGATTCCCTTGAAGACAGCGTGATAGAGATAGCGGCGAAAAAGAAATGAGTCGACAAATATAGGCAGCAGGAACTACGACGAAATCCTGCACTCTGCTCTCCACCCTCTCCTTTTTCCTAGCTTCAAACGGTGAACTTTAGGGATCTCCCGGTGCTCTCTTAATAAAAATACATCACCGACCCAACGGAGGCCAAAATACAGTCCCCTTTTTAAACCACCCTCGACCACAAAAACTCCCCCATCTCATCCGAAGAGAGATTGAGGCGAGATATGACGTAGGCGGTGCCCACGAAAACCATTTCTAACTCCTCCATTTTCCCAGGCTCACAAGCGGTGCTGGGTCCTTTGCAACTCGTGTGGATAGGAAACGGGCGCCGTCGGAGAATGAAGACGCGAGCAGGAAACTACGCCATACCTCATCTTTATTTGGCAGACCCTTTTTAATGCTCCCGAATTCCGAATACCGCGAGGGTAACTTTACAGAGAGACGGTGCTGTGAGAATGTCGGTATTGATTGGGACGTGGTTCATGGGAGAAAAGCGGTGGGAAGGTAGAGATAAAAGGGTCCGTGAGGAGTGAGGTTTCGGACGGTTGGGTTTGCAGGAAAATTGAACATCAATAATCCATCCAGTAACGGTTCTCTTATTCGGTGAGAACGAAATAAAAGAGAAAGACCTTAAACAAAACTCCATAACAAGGGGGGTTAATATAAAAATGTAACCGGAAATTCTCTCCGAAGTGGAACGAGAGCCGAGATTATCAGCAATGACTAAAGAGGAAGTGGTGCGATGGCCATTATTTTTTATTATATATTTTTACTAAGATCTGTAAACCGTAACTACTATAACATGCTTGTCTCCTTTTATAATATATTTGGAAACTAATTGCTTTAGGAATGTTTGATTTTACCGATTAATTAATTCTGAATGTATCCTCAGAGAGAATTTTCTTAGACTGAAAATATCCGACTGTAGGGATGTAATAAATTGTTAATAAGATAAACGGCATGTGATAATGAAACAATGACGAGAAAAATACTTCCTAAATTATTAAGAATAACACGACCGAGGAAAATATAAGAAGAGCAAGAATTTCTAACTCATTTATGAATATATCTTACTGGAGTAAGGCAAAGATGGATTTTCCCTAAAGAAAGACGCTCTTTTTGTATTTTGAACTGTCTTACTGAATGCCTAACTTCCTCCATGATAAGAAAAGAGAGAGGAAAAAGTGAAAATACGACGCAAATAATAGTGCTCCAGAATCACGTAAGGGAGCAAATTTTCGGCATCAAGGATACAGGCGTAAAATGAATACTAGGTTATAACAACAATAAAATGAAAAATAGGAAAAGTAAATGAAATTGCGGTGTTACCTGAACAGGAAGATACACTCAATGTGAAATTATTCAAATGAAAAGGGTTTCAAATGAAAATGGGTAGGAAGTTCCGATGCGAGCAGCATGAAGAAAAAGGCAGATAAACGAGGAGGTAAGTTTTTGAACAAACGAGCGGGAGAAAAAGGAGTTAGATCGAAGATCAGATTGAGGCTAACATTTAAGTCCGTAGAGATTTGGAAAGAAATGAATGTGCGTAGGAGGATGAGGTGGAAAAAGAGAAAAATTAAAAAAGGGGGGGGAAGATGGAACGAAATGACAGAGTTTCGTTGGTGTGTCATGCATGGAATGGGACGGAAGGACGGCGCGTGTTCTGTTTTGGCTGAAGAGGGTTCCGCTATGATGAAGGACGCGATAAGCGCCTCTCCTTTCCTCTCCTTGTTTCAGACTTCTCGCTTTGAGGGAATTTCCAGTGAAATCGAGAAGTGGCCCACGGGGACGATTACTAAAAATGGTGCGAGCCTCCTGACTGTTATTCGACAGAAAGTCTGTGAGTGGGAGAAGGTTATTAATTTTGGGCTCAGATTTTCAAAAGACCGCAAACGGAGAAGAGCAATCAGCGAAAACAACTACAAATTACGAATTCGGAAACTCAAACTGTAGCGAAAATGTATAATGTAGATGTAGAATAAAGAATGTGGAGAGACATTTACTATGTATACGAGATATTGTACATACTTCAAACAGCAAAAACAAACGACGAACCGTCAATCTGTTGGAAAGAGAAGTTAAAATCAACGAATTTTAAATCTATTGAGTTAATAAATATACAAAAGATATCAAATGGTATATTTGTCAGCCTAAGTTGCAACGTGCTATACTGCTAACGGAAAGATTCCGGGTCCGCAGTTTTAATTCTGACTTGGACATAATTATTTTTAATCGTACACAAAGATTAATTGCAAGTGGTCTCGTTAGATAGAAATTCGCGTATGTGGCGCGATTATAGTAATTATTTATATTAAACACTTCCTGAACAGACAATGGTGGCTCGAGTGGAGCTCGTTCTCCTGTAACTGCTTACTAAGTAAGTATAGTTACTTGAACTCTGAAGGAAATAAATTTCCAAAACATTTCTCATATTATAGTTATATTTATCCGTCCTCCATCACAGCTAGGCATTTCAACGAACCTGCCATCTCCTTCGCGAGAAAAACAAATGCTAAAGCTGCTGACGACGAAAAGGGAGAGAATTTAGGGGCAAAGTTACTCAGCGTATGCCATTTTCACTTTCCATTCCGAATATATGGAACTCCCTCCCTTCTGATACACAACCGAATCACGATGCGCACGGTTGAGCAGTGTTCGTTTTGAAAGATCAAACTGAGGGTGGAAAGGGAAAACGGAGAGAGGAGAGGGAGGGCGAAAGGAGAATGACGTATAGGGGTAGGAATGGACAGATGATGACCCCCGAGGCAGGGGCGTTTTGCTTGTCCTCACGTAGGTCTAGAGAGAGAGAAATGTCGACACGTTAGCTTCAGTTTTAATATCGAAGATCCTCTCGAGGAATGGAAAACAGCCCGTGAACAAATTTCCACATCAGCGGACGCTGCATATGTTACCCAAAAGCGGCGGATGACAAGTCATATATTACGATGTTTACCGGGAAAACGGTAGTCTGGAGATGAAATTTCCTGATGTGAAAAACGTACCGCATCCCGTCGATGTAACCGTGGGGACGAGCATGCGCGGTACGAGGGCCCTTGTTTACGATTTTTCTATCGACGATTTTCTTGAAACGATTTAATTGAAAATTTGCGCTCTGATAAAGGAACAAATGAAATTAATTGAGGACAGAAAAATTAGGTTCCGATATTACGAACTAATTGATCGTTTCGAACATCAAAGAGAGTAAACAGCAGGGCGAATAAAATATTTCAAAAAAAGCAATTCAATTACTTAATTTTTATTTACAACCTTTGATGCAATTAATCGATGCGGGCAACCGCGCCAAATAACTATATGGGACTACGACTAAGGATTCGAGAAAGTTTTCATAGCACTCGAACAAAAAAAAGAAGGAAGACGACGTATTCCCAAACCCGACCCGATTGGCTGATTGGGATTGGAATTGTAAGGCTCCCAAAAAACAAAGGTATGTATTTAGACTTAAGAAAATAATTCCACTAGCCAAGGTAAGCTATATTTCTTCCCACACTCACGTCGTTAAAATGCCACAAAGCGGCATCAAGCTTATAACGAGCCCGCATTCCGGGACGGAAAAATCTTACATTCGAAATAAATTAAGCGGAATCGCGGGTGTATTACAGGGACCAGGAAACATTCCGTAAGTAATGCTTTAACTTTGCTCTGGAGACAAAAACGACTCGGAGCGCGCACGTGTGCTGGCTCGCATACATTATCGGCAAAAGCGAAAATGTTCATAAGCCGCGACATCTAGAGATGGAAGGAAGAAAACGCGGCGAGATGCTAGATAGCGGAGAGAAAAGAAGGTGAACTTCCATCTCAGGCAACGCAGCAGAGAGTAGAATAAAACAAAAGGCCAAAGAATCCATTGTGAAGCTGAAGAATCTAGTGAAATTTCTCTTTCTTCCTTCAAGAGGTCGCGTGAATAGAATAAACAAATAGGAGCGCGAAAACTGCGAGCGCATTTAAATAAAAGGAATGAAAGAGAAGGATATGGGGCGGAATGCTCTTCTAAAAGAGATTCCGGATTCGCGACGGCCCAAGGAGGATGTCCCCGGGGAGAGCATCAAAAGAAAGGTCTATAATTAAATATCGACCTTGAACGAATGAATAAATAATCTTCTGCCTGTCTTCAGTCCCTTCTAAGAGCTGTTCAAGAGGCTTTTTCCGAAAAAATTAATTAATCCGCTTCGTCACGAAAACAAACACTGAAAATTCACCGTTTTTCTCCTCACACAGCATAGAGAACCGGCCATGACAGTTAAATATGATAATCTGTGCGGTAATGTGAGGTAAATTACCCACGAATATCCGAGTTATAACCCCTTAGGAAGGGAAATATGCCGAGAAATGCCTGCTTTAACCGTCCTATTTCCCACCTAATAGCACCTTACCGATGGCTAAGAGCTTAATAACACGGCTAAGAAAGACAAACAAACGAATGGTTGAATTCCCACCCATAGGCTTAGAGGGGAAGGAAAAAGAGCACGAGCGCACGCCCCTGAGCGCTCAACCCACTACCCCACGCAAGCACGCACGCTTACTTTTGCCAATCGATTTTCCAGGAAAAAC
This sequence comes from Ladona fulva, assembly GCA_000376725.2. Lineage (NCBI taxonomy): Eukaryota > Metazoa > Arthropoda > Insecta > Odonata > Libellulidae > Ladona > Ladona fulva. The sequence continues at coordinate 7,123 of KZ308400.1, read as the reverse complement.
CCGTAATAATGAACCGATCCGCAACTATAATTCAGCAAAGCGAAGCATCGCGAAGGGCGTATGCCAAAGCATAAGGCGTTCCTCGAGTTCATTTTCGAGAGGATAGGCCGAAGGATTCAAACGAGAAATATATATGGAATTTTTATCACAGTCTGCGTTATTTCTGTATTATATGGCAAGTTATCCTGTTGCACAGGATTCTGTCCTCTTTAGAAAACCACTTTGTGTGCAGTAGGCTACGAATAACCGTATTGGCTTTAAGTATAGGCTGTTAGAAATATACCTTAAAAGTTTGAATTGTTTGATGACAGTTGATCATTCCTTTTATATTTTTAATTTTAACTCCGAGTAATTAAACTAGTTAAGATCAACATAGAGTCATGACCCTTAAAATCTTCAAAGAAAGCTTAAGACATTCAATGCGTGTTGGAACAATTTCTGAAGTAATTATTGGTATATTTTCCAAAGGTTTCATCAATAGATTTCAACAAATCAGCTTATACTCCATCTTATTTATTTTCTCTACACAGAGAAAAACTTTTCTCTGCGTACAAAAATTTCTTCTTACTAAATAAATATAAAGGAGTGTAGATGTGCGTAGTATCACAAATGCCCTTTGATCAACCCATCACAGTCCCTCGTGCCACGTTTCCATCAATTCATGAACCCTAGTTGAACTTTATCAAGACACATTGACCCATATTGCTTTCCGTAACTTCCTAGCTAATTCAGAAATTGTTCCATTTAGTTTTTTATGAATGTTTCTTTGCGAATCGTGATCGCAGTCTTGTTTACATACAATTTTGACACTCCTTTGTTATTTGGCCACCGTGCCACGTTTTCCATGAAGGTGCTTTCGAGTGTGCAAATGCTAATGAGCGGTCAGACAGAAACTACCTTAGCGGTTTCAGGGTCACCGAACGTATCTATCCATCGCAGCCGAGTGGTCATAACTTTTCCCCTTTTACGGTACTTGAATATACACAAACGTAAAACTGATGAGAAAAGCGTTGGAGAAGCGGAGGCAGGAGATGAAAAGGAAAAACTATCGAAAGCTGAGGAAGCTTTGCCGAAAAAAGAAATGAGTAAGTCCACGAGGACGAAAAAACAAACGGGGATGGAGAATGAGATAACAGTATGAAGGGAATTAAGGCCGGATGAGAACGGAATATGGAGAGATGGCGGAAAGGAAGAACGGGGATGCTGGGGAAGAGGGGAGAGTACCTCTTTCCATATCTTGAAGAGCGCAGGTGTTTGCCTTCGCGATGCCCCGCGGCAAGGTGATCTGGAGGAAGGAGAGGTGAGTCCTCCCGCCGAGGCATGCCGGGAGGTATACGAGAGAAAAAGAAACGCGAAAAGCGAACGGGAAAAAAGATGAAGGAGCGGCTCGAAATGAGGAGGTGGGAGGGGGTGCAAGAAAAAGAGAAAAGGGCGAAGATAAAAAAAGCGGGGAAAGAAATGTTATTAATTCGTCGAATGGACGGAAGCGGATGCGGTCGGCAGTTGAGACGATGAAAGCGAGCGAGCTAATGGCGCCCGGAATTTTCGCTCCGGTATTAAACAGTTACCGCGATTGCCGAAGAAAAAGTCGTGCATCTAACGATGTCCTGGATTTCCTCCTTTCTCCATCGTATTACGGCCCTTTTATTCCGAGGGATGACTCAAGCTGAATTTTTTCGCCGCGCCGAGGAGAGTCTCTCATAAAAAGCCTTATCTCCGAATCGACGTCGGTAGTAATGAGTTGCTGTTCAATTGTTTGAGGTCGGAGTTCTTTCGCCGCGTTCCTATATTCGCATGGATGTCTAGATTTATCAGAGTCGATGACCTGGGCCATTCTGATAACATTTGAGAGCACGTTTTCGTTTAACGGACGTGCATCGATAAAATGAAAAATTAATGATAGTAGCTATGTAACAGCGTGTTTAAACGGGATCTGGAAGTTGTTATGGTGATATAACAAGAATTTCGTTCACGTTGGCGAATAAAGACAGCGGCACAACTAAGAGAAAGTAAGACAATTCTCCTACTTGCATCATTTTGTCGAAGATAGATTTTCTATATTATATTATTTCCTTGAGAATGACAGGCATAAATTTCAATGTTTATGGACAATTTACGAGTCCTGCTTCCAGCTTTTTAACGCCAAAGTCGCAGTCTAAATTATGATATGATACCAAAAATTTTACTTAAAAAATTTCACGAGAAGTTTCACGAAAAATCGTAATCGTCACCAATGGAATTTAAGTGCTTGTATACACCAATAAAGCAGCTATCCTCTACATCTAAACATATAACGAATGTTTTTCTCAAATTCAAAAATTCTTGCATCAATCATAGTTTGTTATATTAGGAATCTTCTTAGAAAGTGCTGCGAATGAGCAGTGGATACAAAATATACTGAATTTATCCAACCTTACTCTCCAAGCTAATCCTGCCTCGCATTCATACAGATTGCTTTATCTCTGAAGAGCCATCATCATCGCAATAACACCTCAAGGCTTCGAAAAGGTGCCGCGTTTCACGGTAAATTATCGCTCAAGCAAATTACGCCGCCTCGGAAACTTACCCGGAATCGAACTAGAGACCAAACTACTGGTGAGGCAGACTGCATGCCACCGAGATAACCGCCTCCGGCTCTTAATACATTCACCGCGCAAAAGGAAGGGCAAAAAATAAACGCACGTGAGAGCGTAAGCGTGAGAGCATTAAGTAGGCTATCGGATACCGCATTCAGCTTTTGCGCAATTCCGCGATTAATTATCAATCCCTCGCGTTTGAGCCGTTTACTCATAATTCTTATCATTTCCCCTTTCTTCTGCATGCCCTTTTATAAACCAGTCTCGTTCCGTCGGACTCTCCCACGGGCGCGGAGAGACTTCCTTCTTGTACCACCACGGCCCGGAGAAGGGAGTTAAAAAGGAAGATAAGGAAGAGGGATGAGTGATATTCAAAAGGAAAGAGGAAAGGGAAAGAAATATGGCAGAAGTAGGCGGCGGAGAAGTAGGAGTGAATTCGAAACAGGTGTACTGGAACGAGATTTTTTGAAAGGAGAAATGAGGGGAGAGGGGGCAGTTCCCGTTGCAGAACAGAGAAATCTGAGAGGAATTAAAGGAGTAGAATGAATGGATGAATAATAGATAAATATATCGTCGTTCTGATTGAAAGGGAAAGGGGAGGGCTCTTGACGAGAATGAGATTGACGTCTTATTTTACATGATAGGAGTATAAGATCAGATAAAAACTATGGAAGTTATAATACCTAAACAATAGGAGATTCATAAGCAGATAAGCTAAATGGAGGAGGAAACGAGACGACTTCAAGGGAATTTATCCGGAACCACGCCTTATTTTCTGGTTATTGCGAGAAATTCCTTGCGAAAGATTCAGATAAGACAGTCAATTATCACGAGGCCTAAAGATATTTTCAACGCATTATTCAATGGTAGCGTATGATTAAATATCAAGGTCATTTAACTCTTTAAGCTTTCAGTGGAAAAACAAACCAGTCATGAGTTATCTAAAACAAGCAAAATCTTGGAATCATAGCATCAATTTGGTGAATATGGTTAGGAGAAATAAGGCTTTCTTCCTACTCTAAAGAAAAGGGATTCATTGAACTAGCGAATTCTGACAGCTTGAGTCACAGTCTCAACTAATCATTGATTAAATAATTACATTCCATTGGCCTTCACTTGGTGCTATTCCATGATGAAGAAAAAAGTTGTGCGAATATTTCGACGTTGGCCAAGCTAATAAAACTGATGAAGAGGCTTGGCCTAGAAACCTAGGTCGTTTCTTCGTAATTTAAGACGTTGTATACTTTAAAGAATTTATAAAACCTATAAAGCCTCTTGATTATGAGCTGGTTAGGTGTGTTAAACAAACCATTGTCTAAGGATATTCCAAGCAAAAGGGGAACAAAGGACCGAAACTAGTGGTGAGCGCTCCACACAGCAAGAGATTACTAAACATTCTTGCATAGAATGTACAGGGTGGATAGCATAGGTACGTAGAAGATCACAGAGATAGGAAGAGGATTAGAGGGAGTAAAGGTAGATGTAATAGCTAGACGTGACAGCAATTTATAACTATTTGATGCTGCCCTAGGGGAAATACAAAGAGATGCCCTAGACTCTTATAATACATTTTCTCTTAGAACTGCGCGAGGCCTATTTTCTTTCGTTAATTCCATCTGTTTGCCCGACTTCTTCCCTCCAATCCGACATTGTCTCTTCCCCTGTATCGTTTTTCTATTAACTCTACTTCCATTTGTCAAGGACCGTGTGAGTTTTCCTATTCCCTTTGAGTGACGTGCTATTCACCGAGATCCGCGCCATCGAGGCTAGATTAGAAGTTTTTGCGCTAAAACTTTAATGGATACATACGTTTGTCGGAAGGAGAGGCTGTCCCCAAGACCGATACTAGAAAGCCGCTAAGCAATTAGCGTCTAATGGATGATTCAGAGATAATTCATTGTTTGCCTAAGTGCATGCACGTACATGCGAATGCATTTATGCGGGTAATGTAGAAACTTACGAATGTTTCATACACGGAGCTCCCTCACGTAAAATTCATTACATGCATTTTTCTTTATCGTTCATCAGTAAAGGAGAAACACTCAGACAGCATTTATGCGGGGCAGAGGAAGGAAAGATTTGCCACTATCTTCAATAATTAGTTATGATATGTCACACCGTTAGCGAAAACAATGATTCATGGGGAGTTCTTTTGTCTGACTCAAAATGAACGATGCTGTTTTCTCTTGGATCCGCAAACCATGTCATAGAGAAATCGGAATCATTAATCTTAAATTATTATCAATCGGATTGTTATCCAGTAAACGTAGGAAAGGTTTGCTTGCGTCACTCTCTTCAACAACATTTCGGCCATCGGAGTAAATGTAAAGGAGAGGTGTATACTTGATGAAAATGGATTGCAGCATACACATACGAATATACTGTTGAAATAGCACAATGTGAAAGTAATCAGTGAAATAGCAAACTCGCGAGAATTCTTTTAGTCATTTTGGTTTCTGAGATCTATATCAAGGCCTGTTCTCTTTCGGGTGAAAGGGGGAAGAATTGTACAGAACCTTACAAAACATTTTCTCGGACTGAAAATTAACTTCGTATTTTTTTAAAGCGCGAATGCCAAACACGTCTGCAGCATAACATTCAGCAACACGAGGACATTGAAGAAAATTTTTTTCTGCACTCATTGATTTGTTCAGCGGAATTCTCGATCGGAGGCTTCATTCTTCGTTTAAGGCGCAAGTTTTTTCTATAAATAATTTATAACGGATTTTTCCTTAACGTCTCCGTATCCTTCCAAATGTGAAGGCGATCGCAGCATAATGTGATCTCTTAAACAGCCATTCCGAATCATTTGGAGGCAGAAATGGAAATGAACACAGAAATCTGTTAAGTAATTAATGTGGTACGTCACCGTAACAAAGGGAAACAAAACTAACAAAGTTTCGCAAGAGTGAATTGGCGAGATACGAGTATACTTCGCGACAGGTAATTTCGTATAAGTATGATCGATCGATAAGGACGCCTGGAAAAAATTTCCCCTTTTGAGAAACTCAGCTTTTATGGAGAAAATAATACACAAAACACGACACTATAACACAAAATACTGAGAAATAAACTCGAAAATCAACAACTGCCGAATACATCGTTATCCTACAGGTAGCGACACAAAGAGTGGGACGAACATAATACAAAATATAGATGAAATACTAATGGAATCGCGCCTTCGTAATAAGGCAAGATAAATCATCGAATCCGTATGAAAGGGTAAGTAATGATTTTTTTCCCGTCACCTCAGGAATGCCGCTGTCCTTTTCAATTGCGTCTTGTGAGACCTCGCCTTTTCCCTCTTTCCGGAAGCTTTCCATAATGTTTGTGAGGAAAAAATTGAGACGCAGTGAGGTCGACGAGTGTAAAAAACACTCTATGCTCATTTTCGCAAGGAACGTGACTGAGAAACCGCTGCAGAAACTCTATTCGAGGCGTGTAATTGAACAGACGTTGCATTCCGGACGGGCGAAGGACTTTTTGAATATGAAATTGTGCGAGATACAGCGAGAGGACGTTAAATGCAAAATTTTTCATGGACCATTTCTTCGAAGGAAATAAGGCAGGTTGGCTCGAGGAAATAAAACGCATCCGGGAGCCGCTTTTCTTATTTTTACCGCGAACCAGTTCTCGCTGCATAACTCTCCACCTGGCGAGGGCGCGGAAGGATTAAAACGAGCAAATACTCCGATGATCTCCGAGCTTAACTCACAAAGATTCGTGTTCCAACCCGGACTATTAAGATAAAACTACCGTTACTTCTCTAGAGAAAATAATTGGGATTGGAGAAGAGCTATCTACACGTTTACAATTTTCTAAAATATCATTCTTTATTCCTGAACAAACAGATATCATTCTAGACGAAATAAGGCATCTACTTCGTTACTTATCTGACAACCAGTTCTATGAATTTTAAGATTCTGTGTTTTTCTCAATTGAAAGAAGAGTTTATTAAATGGCTCATTTCATGGAAATCAATTTCCTGAAATAAGAAGTTGTAGAAAAGACTCAAGTTTTCTTAACCATTGGAAAATGCTTTACAACCAATCTTGTCCATAAATGGTGAATTCAGAAATAGAGAATTTCATAGTAAATAAAAAATCTAAATGGTGAATTCAGAAATAGAGAATTTCATAGTAAATAAAAAATCATGTCCACATCGATGTATTAGAAATGAGTAATGAACACCAATTAATTCCATATCCTGCATACATTTCACAATTATTCTCAAACTCTACATGCCGCATTTCCGTTATAATTTCTCAATGGCATAATGCTTAGATAGAGGCTTACCGAAGAGAGAAAATGAATGAGAGAAATTTAGTCTTAATAGATCGATTGCATTTCAATAAAAACTGAAAATGATACGAGCAACGGTGAGTATTTCAACAAGAAACAAGCACTAACGATCAGAAGATATGAAAATAAAACGAAGTTCTACATCTACATTTACACTTAGCAGGCGGCCCTTTGGCAATTAACAGGGGGTTTAAACACAGAGTGCTCGAGATACTTCCTTAGCATTATTGCTATCGCGTATCGTT